>NC_069470.1:25328826-25360335 GCF_026875155.1 Cherax quadricarinatus
TTTTATTTGGGGGGTTTTTTTTTTTCCCCCAAAAGCCTGCTTTTCCCTTAGGCCTAAAATGGAAAAGGATCTGAAACCCCTTAGAGCAACAAAAAAAGATAAAAAAAATTTTAAAAAGGGGATGCTTAAAATTGGGGACAACAAACCCAAAAACTTTTTTCAGAAAAAAGGGGGGAACCCGGCCCTAAAAAAAAAAAAACGGGGGGTTATAAAAGGGGGGGGAAAATTTTTTAAAACCCTCCTGGAAAAAAAGGGGGGGTTTAAAAATTGTTGAAAAACCCAAAAAAGGGGGAAAAAAAGGGGGGGAAAAAATTCTTTTTAAAGTAAAAAAAAAGGGGGCAAAATAAGGGAACCCTAAAAAAATTAAAAAAAATTTTTGGGAAAATACTAATTAAATTTGCCAAGGGGAAAAAATTTTTTTGGGGGGGGCCCCTAAGAAAAAGGGAAAATTTTAAAGGGGTGGTAAAAAATTTTGGGGGGAGTGTAAGAAAAGGGGAAATTTTAAATTTTTAAGAAAGTTTAGTTATGGGTAATACTTTTTAAAAAAAAAGAATAAATAAGTAAAAAAATTTGTGGGGGGAAAATGCAGTTTTTTTGGTTATGAAAATTTCTACTTTGCCATTCTCTCGGCCCAAACCAACCAACAACCCCTCTTCACCCTCTAAAATACTTTTTTTAACTCCACCCCTTTCTCCTAATTTCCCCCTCCAAATTCTCGCATAATATTAACCCACACATCCCCTGGACAGGGCTCTCCACGCCCCAACCATTTCCCACTGCAGCATTTACAACCCAAGTTCACAAACCCCCTCTACTTTCATACATACCCTTCTTTGCCCCATAATACATTTTTTGTCTCTACTTACCCAAGCCCTTCCCCCTTTTTTTTCATCAATTCTAGTTTAAACCCCCTTCATAAATCCATCCCGACACTCAACCCCAAATACAAAAAAAATTCATTTTCTTTCCCAAACCCCCTTTTCTCTAATTTAACCCAATTTTCTTTTTCAAATCATCGAACCACCCAAAACCTTTTTCCTTTTCTATGTTTTCTTTTAACTTTTTACATTACACACACTCCAAACTCAACCACTAAACCTTTTCAACTTTTCTTAGAATCTCCCAAAGCAAGTACATCACAAAAAGTAACTGTTCTTCCCATTTTGAATTTGATTCCCCCATAATTTAATCCCACCCCCTCTCCCCGAACCCCTAGCTTTACTTTTTTTACAACCCCATCTATAAAAAAAATTTAAAACAACCATGTGACAACACATCCCGTCTAAACCTACTTATATATATAAATATATATATATATATAAAAATATAATATTATAATATATATATATATATATTATATAAAATATAAATAATATATAAGGGGGGGTTGGGGGGCCATGTTCGTGAAACTAAAGTGAACTAATTTAAATTAAAAAAGAGGCTTTGGGGCTTTAAGGTTTTGGGAAAAAAGGCTATGCATTTGGATAGGGGGAAATGTGGGCAGTTTCAAGGTATTTTAAGGTTTTTTCTAAAAAGCATTAAGGATTTTTTTACGAGGTTTATGAGGCTCGTAAGAGTATTGAAAGGGGGAAAATTTTTCCCAAAAAAGTAGGCCTTAGCCCAAGGATGGTGATTTTCCCCGTGGTTGTTTAATATTTTTTATAGAGGGGGTTTTAAAAAAAAGTAAATGCGGGGGTCGGGCAAAGGCGGGGTTAAAAAGAAAAAGAACACATACAAAGGGGGAGTTTGTCACAGCTGCTCTTGCTGATGACACTGTGTTTTTTTGGGAGATTCGAAGAGAATTGCAGAGATTGGGTGGATGAATTTGGTAGGGTGTGAAAAAGAAAAAAATTAAAGTAATACGGGAAAGATAAGGTTATGAGGATAAAAAAAGATTAGGTGATAAAGTTTGAATTCAGATTGGAGGAAGAGTAGGGAGGGGGGAATGTTTTCAGTTTTTTGGATGGACGTGTCAGCAATGGGTCTAGAAAGTAGGTAAATCATAGAATTGATGGGGGAAAAAAGAGTGAGGGGTCACTTGGGAAAAATCCTGTGTCACAAACTTACTGGGTTTTATGACAAGGCCAGAAAAAACACAAGAACGGGGGTAGGTAGATTTTTTTGGACTGCAAGAAGGTCTTCGCACAGTTCTTCATAAAGATTATGAAAAAAGCTAGAGCATCGGGCATGCATAACAGGAAGGGCACTGCAAGTCAAGAATACCGATGGAGGTAAAAATGAGTCATGAACGTGACGAGGGTCAGATGGGCACCGGGACGACGGGTTCCACAAGGGTCAGTCCGGCCAGTGCTATTTTTTTGGTAAAGTGAATGCTGATGGAGAGGAAAGGGTCACCTGGGCCATTCTATTTTGGTATATGTGAAAGACATATGGAAGGGATAGACCAAGTTCTTGCTTGCAAGATTTAATTTTAAGAGGGGAATTAAATCGATGAGGATCAGGCAGGCTACAAAAGACCAACAGGATCAACCTGGGCCAACAACTGGGTCCCCAAAAATTTTAAACCCGCCAAATCAAAGTCAAGAAATGGGGGAAAGGGCAAAGAAGATTGCAGACAGAGATAGGGTAGTGGCCAAAAAACTGCAAACCTCACTCAAGGAAAAAATCTTGGGGATAAAACCAAGCACTCCCAAAGTTTACATCAAACAATATCCTGCAGCACATTGGCGGGTGGCAAACCTGAGAATAGCGTTCCAAGCCCCGTAAGAAAACATTCAAGACTCGTACACCGTTTGCATCAGGCCCCCCACCGAGAAAGCACACCATTTTTAAACCCCACCTGGTCAAGCACTTTAAAAGTTAGAGAAAAACAAAGGTTTTTCAACACGGGTATTCCAGAACTCGGGGAAGTCCCACATGAAAGGGTTTGGGGGAAAACAGACTGACAACACTGGGGACAAAGGGGCAGGGGGGACATATAAACATTTCAGATACTTGTAAAAAATTTTGGGCAGAGACAGGATGTTCCCGAGAGGGGGACACAGAAACAAGGGGTCACAATTTAAGGAAGACTTTAGATGAGTCAAAAATTGTTGTTTGAGTATTCTTTATCATAAGTTGTCTGAAGTGGGAAAATCTGGCAATTGACTATGGGCAGGAACCATATACAGTTTTAAACAAGATGATAAACTCTGGAGAGGAAAAAAGAATCTACAGCGCCCTTTAAAAAAGAAGAGCCAGGAGCTTGACTCAAACCCTCAACCACAAATAGGTGAGTACACACACCCACACACACACACCCCCAACACACAAAAACACCACACCAAAACACACCCCAACACAACACACACACACACCCACACCCACAACCCCCCACCCATACTCAATAGGGAATGGGAATTCACCTCTGTAACATGACCAAACAACAATCTTAACTCTTCCCCTTTTCCAATCGAAAAGTTTGAATGCTTGTTTTAATTCAACATTTTAAAAGCACACACTTAACACACTCAGCACTGTTTGTAGGTAACTCTGCTGTTAAATGTAACCGCACTGTTTAATATGTAACACCCACTGTTTAATACAAATTTTCACCACCAAATGGAGACGAAGTTCATTGCTTTACTGGCTCTGTCCGTTGTGATAAGTCTTGTATGATCTCTGAAAATGTATGATTTATCTCTTATTTCAACTTCAGTTTGCTGACCACTGCCTTCTTTGTTATGAGAATTGATTTTAGATGTTGAACTCTGATCTGTGTTCTCTTTTGTATAAACTTGAACACCTGTTTTTAAAAAAAAAAAAAAAGTCAAATTTGCATTATTTGAAGAGTCTTGTGTACTTTCTGAGCTGGGAGTTTGCTTCTTACGTATATGAGTTTTTAAATGTTTTAACAGGTGTGGATTTAAAGTAAAGTTTTTTAGACACACTGAACATTGATGTGGTTTCTCTCCTGTGTGAAATCTGTTATGTTTTTCTAGATTTGAATATCGTCTGAAGCTTTTTGGACACTCCGAACACTTGTACGTGTTCTTTTCTGTTTGGGCTAGGTCATGTGGAATCAAATTTGATTTTCCTGAATGTGATCCGTTCTTTTCATGAATTCTTGTATGTCGTTGTCGAGTTTGATGAAGTGAAAATTTCTTTGGACAAAATAAGCATTTAAATGGTTTCTCTCCTGTATGAACTCTTGTATGTTGTAATAGATATCCATGTACTAAATAAGTCTTTGGACACTGTGAACACTTAAATGGTTTGTCTACTGTATTAACTGTAATGTTTTTACCTGGACTCTCCTTAGCAGAAAAGCCTTTAAGACTCTCTAAACCCTGATTTGATGTCTCTGTTTTACAAACTTTCATGTTTGTGGCCAAATTTGATTTATCTGAACATTCTGTCTCCTCTGAGCACTGAGTAATATTTTTAGCTAGGCTTTCCTTATTAGAAAAGTCTTTTAGACACTTTGAACTCTGATTTGATGTCTCTTTTGTGTGAACTTTCATGTCTGTAGTAAAACTGGACTTATCTGAACATTCTGGCTCCTCCTCCTTTGAGCACTGATGTAATTTTTTCAAATTATGAACTCTCATATGCTGATCGTGACTTCTCTTATTAGAACTATTTTTCCGACACTGTGAACTCTGTTGTTGTTTTTTCAGTGGTTTATGAAGTGTGCTATGTATCAGCATATTTGACTGACTTGAGCATTTACTAGCATCCTCTGAGCAATATTGTTTCTCTCCTTTATTAACACCTGAATGTTTTACTAGATGTGAATCCTTTACAAAATCTTGTAGATACACATAACACTTATATTTTTTCTCCAATGCATGAATTTCCATATGTTTAACTAGATCTGGATGTCGTTGAAAGTCTTTCAGACAATCTGAACACTGATATAACTTTCTTCCTCTCTTAGTTGCCATCCTGAATTACATCTGTTTGAATCTGAAAAATATCTGTCATGAGCTCTATATATTTATCCTCTATAATGTTATATAAAACCAAATCTCAATTATTTCTGTCTTTTAGTTATGATGAACACATGAATAGGCTCTCTCCCTTGTATGAACTTTCTTGTTTAAAAAGAGCATTCCTTTAAGTAACTTTCATGCACAATGACAGTATATCTTATATATGAACATGGAAATTTGATTTAAATTGTCCTATTAACAATAAATGGTCATGTAGGTTTTTACTTGGATGAAGTCTTATTTGTCGATATTATATTCGTTAATATTATACATGAGGTTTATTGAAAAAAATAGGTTTTAGAGGAGAAACTATTTAACACTGTTTGTACTGATATGGCTAGTGCTAGTGTTATTTGATATGGCAAGTATTAAACAGACTGACACTGATTTAATTCAAATCCTGAAAGACCTTTCATCTTAAAAAAGACTTTTGCACTTTTCTTGTGGACACTGTGAGGTGGACTGTAAACTGCCAATATTTTATAATAGCCCTGGCAAAAGAGGAAAGTAGTAGATATTATGGAGTAGATATTATGGAAGAGAGGAGGGGGATAGATAAGAGGCCTATCCAGTACTGATTTTCAAGTAATGGTGCGTAATTTACTTTAGTCAACACGACACGTGCACAAGCTGCACACAACATGTCCCAGCTCATATACACAAGTGTATTGATCAAAGAGTTTGCACGGCGAGAAATAATAGTAAACAATGTTATTAGAGAGTAAGTGAGGATCAACAAGGTTTCTTCTGTGGGTCACCCTCACTTGTTGGGAAATAATCACTAGCACTATAAACAAGGAATACTTAACTCCTAGTTTCCTAAATTACTGATATATTGCTGAGGATGATCTGAGAAAGTGATTTGGCCCATTTATAAAAAAAATTTTAAAATAATAAAGATGTTAAAAAAAAAAAAAATTTAAAAATTGGCCCAGTAATAACCACAGAGTTTATGAAATAGCCTAAATACTGCTGTGGTAGTAGTGCTGATGTGTGGTGGTACTGTTGGCGGTACTGCTGATGGTCTGCTAGCTGTACAGCTAGTAGTACTGCTGGTGGTACACTGATGGTACAGCTGGTGGTACTGCTTCTCTACAACACTGGTAAATAGAACAAGAAGTGTTAATAAATGAGTGTCAGCTTTATAAGTGATATATTTTCATGTCTTACTTTACTCTCCACTCTTGTGACAAATGTCTCCCCCTGCCCTGTGAAGCAAGGTAATATATATATATATATATATATATATATATATATATATATATATATAAATATAATATATATATAATATTTAATTATATAATATATAATCTTAATATATACAGTGGACCCCCCGCTTAACGAATCCACCTCCCCAAATGGCGACCAATTTATGTAAGGGTAAATTAATGTAAGTTTTTTTGGTGGGGGGGCATTTCTACGTTGTTATGTTTTGGGGGTCTGAAATGGACCTAGTCTACTTCCCACAATATTCCATAGGGAAACAATTCGGTTTGAGTACTGGAGACCTGAACAAACTTCTGGAATGAAAAAATTTCGTTAACAGGGGTCCACTGCAGATATATATATATACTATATATATATATATATATATATAATATATATATATATTATATATATATATATATATATATATATATATATATTATTTATTAATTATTTTTTTTTTTATAAAAATTATCAACTGGCCGATTCCCCACCAAGGCAGGGTGGCCCGAAAAAGAAAAACTTTCACCATCATGTCACTCCACCACTGTCTTGCCAGAAGGGTGCTTTACACTACAGTTTTAAACTGCAAACATTACACCCTCCTTCAGAGTGCAGGCACTGTAACTTCCCATCTCCAGGACTCAAGTCCGGCCTGCCGGTTTTTCCTGAATCCTTCAAAAATGTACTTTGCTCACACTCCAACATCACATCAAGTATTAAAAACCATTTGTCTCCATTCACTCCTATCAAACACGCTCAGCATGCCTGCGGGAAGTCCAAAACCCCTCGCACACAAAACCTCCTTTACCCCTCCCTCCAACCTTTCCTAGGCCGACCCCTACACCGCCTTCCTTCCATACAGACTGATACACTCTTGAAGTCATTCTGTTTCGCTCCATTCTCTCTACATGTCCGAACCACCTCAACAACCCTTCCTCACCCCCTTTGGACAACAGTTTTGGTAATCCCGCACCCTCCTCCGAACTTCCAAACTACGAATTCTCTGCATTATATTCACCCCAACACATTGCCCTCAGACATAACTTTCTCCACTGCCTCCAGCCTTCTCCTCGCTGCAACATTCATCACCATGCTTCACACCCATATAAGAGCTTTGGTAAAACTATACTCTCATACATTCCCTCTTTGCCTCCACAAGGACAAAGTTCTTTGTCTCCCAGACTCCTAAGTGCACCTCACTCTTTTTCCCTCATCAATTCTATGATTCACCTCATCTTTCATAGACCTACCGCTGACACGTCCACTCCCAAATATCTGAATACGTTCACCTCCCCCTACTCTCTCCTCCAATGTGTTTCCAATCTTTCATCACCTAATCTTTTTGTTATCCTCATTCCCTTTACTCTTTCCTGTATCATTTTTAAATTTTTCTTCTTTTGCACACCCTACAAAATCACCCACCAATCTCTGCAACTTCTCTTCAGAATCTCCCAAGAGCACAGTGTCATCAGCAAAGAGCAGCTGTGACAAACTTCCATTTTGTGTGTGATTCTTAACACCACGCCTCTTGCCAAGACCCTCGCATTTATTTCTCTTACAACCCCATCTATAAATATATTAAAAAACCCACGGTGACATCACACTCCTTGTCTAAGGCCTCTTTTACTGGAAAAAATTTCCTCTTTCCTACATACTCTAATTTGAGCCTCACTATCCTCATAAAAACTTTTCACTGCTTTCAGTAACCTCCCTCCTACACCATACATTGCAACATCTGCCATTGCCCCCCTATCCACCCTGTCATACCCCTTTTTCCAAATCCATAAATGCCACAAAGACCTCTTTAGCCTTATCTAAATACTGTTCACTTATATGTTTTTACTGTAAACACCTGGTCCACACACCCCTACCGTTCCTAAAGCCTCCTTGTTCATCTGCAATCCTATTCTCCGTCTTACTCTTAATTTCTTTCATTATAACTCTACCATGCACTTTACCAGGTATACTCAACAGACTTATCCCCCTATAATTTTTGCACTCTCTTTTATCCCCCCTTTTCCTTTATACAAAGGAATATGCATGCTCTCTGCCAATCCCTAGGACCTTACCCTCTTCCATACATTTTTTAAATAATTGCACCAACCACTCCAAAACTATATCCCACCTGCTTTTAACATTTCTTTTCTTTATCCATCAATCCTGGCTGCCTTACCCCCTTTCATTTTACCTACTGCCTCACGAACTTCCCCCCACTCACAACTGGCTCTTCCTCACTCCTACAAGATGTTATTCCTCCTTGCCCTGTACACGAAATCACAGCTTCCCTATCTTCATCAACATTTAACAATTCCTCAAAATATTCCCCCATTTCCCAAAAACCTCAAACCCCTTTTTTTTAAATAACTTCCTCTCCTTTTTTTAACGACAAATCCTTTTGTTCTCGGGGCTTTCTTAATTTTTAAATCTCACCCAAAACTTTTCTTTTTTCAACAAATTTGTTGATAACATTCACCACTCTCTATTTGCTCTTTTTTAATTGCTTCACCCTCTTTTAAACCTCTCTTTTTTTTTCCCAATACTCTTCCCTGCTTGCACATTCTACTTTGTAAAAACCTTTTATGCAATTTTTTCTCCCTTATACTCCCCTTACATCATCTTTCCCACCAACGTCCTCTTCCCCCCTCCCCCCCATTTCCCTGAACCAAAATTCTTCTGAACCTCTAAAACTACATTTTTAAACCTACCCCCTCCTCTTCGACCCCATTGCCAGCTCTCATTAGCCCTTTTCCTCCAACTGTTTATACTTACCCAACTGCCTCCCCCTTTTTTGTTAAAACCCTTACCCTCCTTCCCCGATGCTTCTATTCTCCTTGATCCCCTCTCCTTTTTTTCTCAGTGTAGCTGCTACAAAAAAAGTGCTGATATTCTGTGGCCCCTCTATAAACTTTTTAAACCTGGAAATCTACCAACAGTCTTTTATTTCCAAACATAACCAACAAACTACTGTATTTTTCCCTCAACATTTTGTATACTTATTTATCCTCTTTTTTAAAATATGTATTACCCAAACTAAACCCCTTTCTATACAAAATTTAATAAAGGGTCCCATTATCATTTACACCGGGGGCCCCAAACTTACCTACACACCTCTCTAAAAGTTTCTCCTACTTCGCATTAGGTCCCCCCCCAAATTACCTCTCCCTTTGGGTTAAGGCTCCCATTTCATTTACTTAACTCTCCCAAATCTCTCTCTCCCTCTGCATTCCCCTCTTCTCCGGTGGATACCGCTGTTTGACCCATTCTCCATCCCAAACCCTTTTCTTTTCCACTAAATTTTTGAATTTACACTTTTTAATTCTTTTTTCATTCCTAACTGTTCATTTAACATTACGCTACCCTTCCTTTGTTCTAAATTCTCAGATACCCAGATTTAATCCCATTTTTTTCCCCCCCCTGAAATCTCCTACCCCCCTTTAGCTTTTTTTCGCTTAGGGCCCGGACATCCAACTTCTTTTTATTCATAACATCCAGCAATCATCTGTTTTCTTGTCATACCGCACTACATCCACGCACATTTAAGCATCCCAGTTTTATAAAGTTTTTCTTCTTTTTCTTTTATAGTAAATGTCTACGGAGAGGGGGTTACTAGCCCATTGCTCCGCATATATATTATATATTATATATTTTTATATATATATATATTATATATATATATATATATTATATATGCAAAACAACCACTCTAAAGAATAGAGAAATTCCAAGCGCTTTCGTGACTACTACAGTAATCAAGGAATATGAACTGTGATGCATCAAGGAAGCTATTTTAAGGGTCGGCCAGCACCTGACTATCAGATCCCACAACGGTTAAACACGTGGACGCGCGGCGAGCAACTTGGATAGGTCCTTTGCAAAGAACTCACCCCCCAAGCTTTTCATTTGTACAGTGTATTATATTAAATTCTACCCAAATGCTATTAATGTATAAATGGATCTAATTTATAAAACCAAGGAAAATATTCTTATTATTGTAAAAACTGCTTTTTTATGAAACAAGATTTAAATTATATTCCTGTCGACCATGGACTTGCTTGTACTTACTTTACTTCAACTTTTTGAAATCAATTGGATGGTTAAATCTCTTACATGAATAAATAGAGCATTGAATCTTGTCCAGTTCTAATGCTATATTTTGTTGTTTTAATCTTAGTTCGAGGATTTTTACCAGTTTTGACCGTAATAAACTTTATCGCAAATTTTACAAGGATTCTTATAGACACATCCATCAGCATTTTGGGGGGAATTCTTAATCAAAAGTTTTTTTTACTGTATCAAGATTTTTGAATACAACTTTAATATTAAAAGTCTTAAGAAGAGAAGGCATATCAACCAAGTTTTCATGGTACGGGAGAACCAACATATTTTTAGTTGAATAAGGCTGGTTGCCCTTTTTTGGATTATAAAAAGTGTTCCTAGCAACTTTTAAAAGGAACACTTTTTATAATCCAAAAAAGGGCAACCAGCCTTATTCAACTAAAAATATGTTAAATAAGGCTGGTTGCCCTTTTTTGGATTATAAAAAGTGCTTCACTTTCATAGTTCCTTGATAATGCGAGTAGTCACGAAAGCGCTTGGAATTTCTCTATTCTTTCAGAGTGGTTGTTTTGCATATTTTGAAATCACCTGTTTTCTGTGATCTTATTGCAAATATATTTATATTTATATATATATATATTATATATATATTTATTATATATATAACAAGTGGGACCCCGCATACCGTACGCATCACATAACGTCAATCCGCATACCGCTCGCTTTTATCGCAAAAATTTTGCCTGCCGTTACCGCTCAAAAACCCGCTCACCGTCTTTTGTCCCGAGACGCGTTCCAATGGTGCGCCCGTAGCAGCCTCACATGTGCCGCGGTGGCATTGTTTATCCAGCCCGCCTCCGGCGGTAATAACATCCAAGCATACAATCGTAACCACTTTCGTATTATACACCTAACACCTGCTGCTGCGGCTTCCCACCTAATACCGCTTGCTGCTGACTCACCACCTAACACCTGCTATGCTTGCCTCACCACTAAACCTGCTGCTGCTGCTCACCACCTAACACTGCTGCTGCTGCCTTCACCACCTAACACCTGCTGCTGCTGCCTCACCACTAACACATGCTGCTGCTGCCTCAATCACCTCACACTTAATGCTGCTGCTTCACCACCTAACACTGCTGCTGTCTCACCACCTAACACCTGCTGTGGACTAAACACTAAAAACCTGCTTATACCTGACCACCTAACAACCGGCTCTGCCTGACCACTTAAACACCTGACTCCTGCCTGAGCACCTAACACTCTGAGCAGATATAAAGTTAAACACCTGAGCTGCTAACACCTGACAGTCAACACCTAAGCTACTAAACACAGTCAACACCTGAGCAGCTAACACAGGGTAACACCTGATCAGCTAACACAGTCACAACCTGAGCAGCTAACAGTCAAACATCTGAGCAGCAACACAGTAACACCTAAGACCTTACACAGTAATACACCTAAGCAGCTAACACAGTCAACACCTAGCAGCTACACAGTTCAACACCTGAGCAGGATAACACAGTCAAAAACTACTGAGAGCTAAGAGTCAAACACTATGAGCAGGTAACAAAGTCAAACAGCTGGGCAGCTAACAGTCAACACCTGAGCAACTACACAGTCAACACCTGAGCAGCTAACACAGTCAACTCCTAAGCAGATAACTCAGTCAACACCTGAGCAGGTAGACAGTCAACACCTGAGCAGCTAGAAAGATAAACTCAAATTGCAGTAATATGTGATCCTTTATTGACAACGTTTCACCCACACAGTGGGCTTTTTCAAGTCACACACCCACTGTGTGGGTGAAACGTTGTCAATAAAGGATCACATTATACTGCATATGTTTTATATTTCCATTGGTGTCGGTTTTTTATTACCATTTATTTCCACCTGAGCAGGCTAAACACAGTCAAACACTGAGCAGGTAACTCAGCAACACCCTGAGCAGCTAACACCAGTAAACACAATGAACAGGTAACACAGTCAACACCTGAGCATGTAACAGTTCAAACACCTGAGCAGGTTTAACACAGTCTACATCTGAGCAGCTAAACACAGTCAACACCTGAACTGAACAGGTGGTAACACAGTCAACACCTGAGCAGGTTAACAGTCAACACCTGAGCAGGTAACACAGTCAACACTGGAAAGAGGTAACACAGTCAACACTGAGCAGGTAAGACAGTCAACACCTGCAGCAGTAACACAGTCAACAACCTGAGCAGGTAACACAGTCAACAGACCAGACATGATTCATGTCTGGCGCCTTTAATACACTATATTTCTTGGGTCATACTCTCTCTATGTATCATCTAGCACATGAATGTTATATTGTAATAAAGGTAGGTGTAATCATCTGGGTTAGACACCACAGGTGTTACTCTTCTGTGTTAGACACCACAGGTGTTACTCACCTGGTGTTTAGGACATCCACAGTGTTACTCCACCTGTTAGACAATCACAGGTGTTATCACCTGTGTTAGACAACACAGGTGTTACCTCACCTCTGTTTTAGACAATAAGGTGTTACTCACCTGTTAGACATACAATAGGTGTTACTCACCTGTTAGACAACACAGGTGTTACTCACCTGAGTTAGACAATACAGGTGTACTCATCATGTTAGAAAACACTGGTGTTTACTCACCTGTGTTAGACACTCACAGTTGTTAGTCAAACTGTGTTAGACAACCACAGGTGTACCTCGCCTGTGTTAGACACCCACAGGTGTTACTCTCCTGTGTTAGACACCACAGGTGTTATCACTGTTAGACAACCAAGGTGGTTACTCACCTGTTGTTAGTCACTACAGGTGTTACTCACCTGTTAGAAACCACAGTTGTTAGTCACCTGTGTTTGACACCACAGGTGTACTCACCTGTGTTAGGACAACCACAGGTGTACTACCTGTTAGACAACCAGGTGTTACTCTACCTGTGTTAGACAAACAGTGTTACTCACCTGTGTAGACAACACAGTTGTTACCTCGCCTGTGTTAGACACACAGGTTGTTAGACAACACAGGTGTTACTACACCTGTGTTAGGAACACACAGTTCGTTACTCACCTGTGTTAGGGACACCACAGGTGTTTCCTCACCGTGTTAGCACACCACTGTAGGGACGTTAGTCACATGTGTTAGACACAACAGTGTTACTCACCTGTGTTAGACACCACAGGTGTTACTCACCTGTGTTAGACACCACGAAGAGTTTTTTACGAGGATAGTGAGCTGAAGTTAGATAGTATTGTAGGGACAGAGGGAAATAATTTCTCCAGTAAAAGTAGGCCTTAGAACAAGGATGTGTGAGGTCACCGTGGTTGTTTAATAATATTTATAGAAGGGTTGTAAGGAGACGTTTTAAATGCAAGGGTCTTGGCAAGAGGATGGAGTTAAAAAGATAAAGATCACAATAAAGTGGAGTTGTCACAGTTGCTCTTTGCTGATGACACTGTGCTCTTGGGAGATTCTGAAGAGAAGTTGCAGAGATTTGGTGAATGGAATTTGGTTAGGGTGTGCCAAAAGAAAAAAATTGAAAGTGTATACAGGGAAAAGAGTAAGGTTATGAGGATAACTAAAGATTAGGTGATGAAAGATTGGATATCAGATTGGTGGGAGAGAGTATGGAGGTGGTGAATGTATTCAGATATTGGGACGTGGACTGTCAGCGGATGGGTCTATGAAGATGAGGTGAATCATTGAATTGATGATGGGAAAAGGGTGAGTGGTGCACTTAGGAGTCTGTGGAGACAAGAACTTTGTCCTTGGAGGCAAAGGGGGAATATTTAGGGTTTATAGTTTTACCAACGCTCTTATATGGGTGTGAAGCATGGGTGCATGAATGTTGCAGCGGAGGAGAAGGTCGGAGGCCGTGGAGATGTCATGGGTCGGAGAGCAATGTGTGTGTGTGAAATATATGCAGAGAATTCGTAGTTTGGAATTGGGAGGTGGTGTGGGATTACCAACTGTTGTCCAGAGGGGGAGAAGGGTTGTTGAGGTGGTTCGGACATGGTGGAGAGGAATGGAGCGAAACAGAATAACTTCATGAAGTGTATCAGTCTGTAGTGGAAGGAAGGCGGGGTAGGGGTCGGCCTAGGAAAGGTTGGAGGGAGGGGGTAAAGGAGGTTTTGTGTGCGAGGGGCTTGGACTTCCAGCAGGCATGCGTGAGCATGTTTGATAGGAGTGAATGGAGACAATTGGTTTTTAATACTTGACGTGCTGTTGGAGTGTGAGCAAAGTAACATTTATGAAGGGGTTCAGGGAAACCGGCAGGCTGGACTTGAGTCCTGGAGATGGGAAGTACAGTGCCTGCACTCTGAAGGAGGGATGTTAATGTTGCAGTTTAAAAACTGTAGTGTAAAGCACCCTTCTGGCAAGACAGTGATGGAGTGAATGATGGTGAAAGTTTTTCTTTTTCGGGCCACCCTGCCTTGGTGGGAATCGGCCAGTGTGATAATAAAAAAAAATAAGTTGAGCAACTAATTGCACTATAAAGAGTAGAGAAATATGAGGTAGTTGGTACTAGCTAGCAAAAGAGAGTTTTGGGACTCACACAATAATGTAATAAGAATATACACTAATTGTACACACAATATAAAAGGGACTAAAAAAGTAGTGGTAAACAGAATTAATAGACAGTAGAACCATGATTAACATTTAATTTGGGTAGGATTTGATTTGCTAACACAATTTATGTGCATTAATAGCAAAATTTAAAAAGTAAAAGTATTTGAGGTAGCTGGTATTAGCCAGCAAAAGAAAAAAATAATGCACAAAGATTTAATAGTAATTGTACACTATATGTACCACATGGTATTTTGTGTTTAACACTTATCTAATTTGTGTTACAGAAAATGTCAGCTTTTCTAAGGATGGTAGAGAAATCATGTTCAATTTGACTTGGTGTATGGTGTCTGTTGTGTTACTTTCTAAACTAGTATTTTCCATCTCGAGTGAAACACTGAGTATTTTGTTTTCCTGTTTAAGTTTTACTTCAACCTGAACAGAAGGTTTTGATGTTTTTCTCATTAGATCACTCATTGATGGAAAAACTCATTTTTTCATTGTAAAAAACTTGGCTGATTTTAATTAAGTCCTTTCTTTTTCATATGAATGAATGTTCTGACCATAATACTGTGTTTATACCTTGTTTTCCTAGCAAACGTGTTTCTTTGATGTCATTGATTTTGCATGATAACTTTTACGTAGTCCCTGCATTATCTGATCGCGTTTCTTTGCACTGTTCTTGGTGTTTGTCAATAGGAATGTGTGGACTGTTTATTATAACTGCATCAGACAACTTATCTTGTTCGGTTTTGTCGTCTGGGAAATCAAGGTATTCATTCAGTTGAGTGTGGATGTTTGGATTCCAGTCCTTGTGATTGCTTCTTCAACCTTCATATTTATTGTTGTTATTTGCTCCAGTGTGATGGCTTTAGCTGTTTTCAGAGTATTTTCGTTGTCAAACACTTCCGATGTAATCTTCTCTTCAAGGTTTTGGATCTGTATCTCACGGTCTTTGGTTTTCCCCCCCCCCCCCCACCCCCCCCCCCCCCCTGTTATCTTGATTCTCGTCGCACAAGGTGTTGCTTTAATATCTTTGATTTCACTTTCTTAGAGTGATGATGTAATCTCTGAGATTGTCAGGGAATAATTATACCTGAGTTTATCATGGTGAATCCTTATAAGGGAGTGGAGTTGGAGGGGAGTCAGCCTTGTTTGTTGTGGTTGTTCCCTTTGTTGTAGTGGTGAGGGAGGTTGATGATACACTGGCATCCTGCTGGGTAAGACAAGTTGAGTTCTAGGGCGTCCTGGTGTTATTCTTTTTCTTAATGATGTTGATTTCTTCTGCGATATCCTCTCATAGTAATCACTAAAGTAGATTCTGTGTAGCAATGGCGGAGGAAGGCTCTCGTGATTTCCCTGAGCTTGGGTTTTAAGCGATCGTTCTGGTCAGTGGAGGAGTGTTTGGGTTAACAGGGCTGTCTTTCCGCTTAGATCTTCTATTTGTCAAGATTTGGGGTACATTCTAGGTATTCTTGGGTCATTTTGTGGTCTACATGGGTTCTTGTTAGTTGTACTTCAATTAGGCCATCAACGAGCTTTGATGACGATGGTTTCTTGAAGAATAAGAGACTGCTAGGATGCCGCTGCTTCTGTTTTTATTATTATTATTTTTTTTTATTATTATTATTATTCATTATTATTATTATTATTATTATATATAGAAGAAACAGCACTAATGAACTGCAAGGCAGCACCTAGAAATCGACTATTCTTAAGAAGACCAGCGGACCTGCGCCCCATCCACCCCCTCACCAACCCAGAGGACGCATCACAACAACAAACATGGCCTGAACTCCCCTCACCCACAACCAAGGTTGACTCGACAACATAACACCAACCTACCTCTACTACCTTCATAGGATTTACCATTTGATATGTCTAGTATGACTAATGATCCTGACATTTAAAGATTTACAATCACCACCCTAACGGCGGATAACTTGAATCTTTGTACTTTGAAAATATGTCTCTTCGTTGCAAATAACAAACCATGAATCTAAGTTACTTCACCTTGAGAATAAGATCAACAGCCTTGAACAAACAGCTAACATCATCTGGCATGATAATTTTTTTTTTTGGGGCAAGACCCTCCAATCAGTCATAGCCAGTCACACAGGACAAATAACATCCCTAACATGAAGATTGCTGATGACATCAAGGACTGGAAAATAAACATGGAATTACCCAATTGAACATTATTTTGCTAACAAGATGATAAGGGCAGAGCAAGATAAGCTAGCCGATGCAGTAGTGATAAACATTCCTTCTTTTATAGTGAATTAAACCATTACCAACTGCAAAGCTACAACTCTCTCCAGATCATGGTAAACAACGACCCACCTACTGTTAGTTGTGCCAGTGTGGGAAATAAAAGAATCATGGTTTAGCTAGGGAACCAAGGAGAGAAAAAGTGGTTATGGCTTAGATTTCACACACATGACAGACAAAAAGATTTAATAAGCTATAATTCTATAAAGCAAAAAAAGATATATACATAAATGATTTTGTCTCACAAGGAAAACAACAGAACCTCTGTACAGAGTGAGAGAAAACTGAAACAGAGATTAATGATAAAATTCACCAGTGCTTTGTACTTGATGGACAAATTATAGTAAGAAAAACAAATGCGTAGGCTGTGTGTACTATATTAACAAATGACAAATAACTAGCAAACTTCCTTCATGATGACAAACATGTGCAGGAGTCTGACTGATATTTGTGTCTCAAATTCCTTGTTCTATGTTATGTATGTTATGAACCATTATTGAAACTAATGTTTGAACTATCACCTCCTGATAGTATTTACTACCTCCATTATCCCAAAGTGTACCAAACAGTTCCTTGTGTGACCAGTTTGTGTTATCTTCCAATTTCCATTTCACAATTTATTATTTGTAAAAAGATACTTACTTTTTTAATAAATATCAAGTATTACCATTTATTCTAATTAAGCACTGTTTAATTCTCTTATGAAATTTTCTAATTTTTCCCTTTGCTCCCCAAAAAACTACAAATAACAAACCTATGGGGGGTGTTTTGATGTTTCCTATTCATACGGGTGCAATTCCCTTCACTAGCTAGTATAAATATCTCAAATAAATTTCTTTTTTGAATATAATTGCTCAAACTTTATGCTATAGGCAAATCCTACTCTCAGATTAATTTTATATTTATAGTGACTATCTATTAAAGATTGTTTATCACTACTTAATTTGTCCCTTTTACTTTCACCTGAAATAATCTCTAACATACAAATACATTGTACTGTCCTTTATTCAGTAAATTTGTTATACCATAGTTTTAATAACAATTTAAAGGGGCTCCTTCAGATGATATAATATTTTTTTCCTCTTGTCCATTATAGTCACATTTATTAAAATACTCCAGTGCTATTGATTACCTCAGTGCTACATGATTTGTTTTTAATAATTCTTTTTTTATCATATTCACTAGCTCCTTTACTTTAACTGTAAATATCTACGATATTTCATAAACTCACATTTGTTAAAATAATTAAGGTGCTATTAGATGCTTAAGTGTAAAACTGAATTATCTATTCTGTAATAATCCCTTTTTCTTTTAAAATTTTTTTCAAGTTCTAGAATAATTACAGAGTCCTATTCATAAGTCTAGTTGTAGATTCAATATAAATCATATAATATTTTACAAAGAAAATCTAGTTTGTAAAGTCACTCTCATCTTATGACTATAGGCAAAGATCCTGATGTAAACTTTCTACTAAATGAATTACATAAATCAAACAGCAACTGTAATTACTATACAGCACACCATATAACTGTCTTTAACTACAATGTCAGATCATTGAGCAAACATTATGATGACCTCACAGCATTACTCAATTCCATTCATTCCAAGATATCAATCATCACACTCACAGAAACCTGGCTTAAGCCTGAAATTACAGATGTCTATACCATTCCTGGCTATATGGCCATACACTGTAGAACAGACCACCGAGGGGGAGGAAACAGCTATTTACTACTCAAATCAACTCAAATGTATCAATAAATCTTGCACAAGGGATGAACACGGAGCAGATATATCATAGCCAACTTCAAATCCAAAGACCTGCAAAAAACCCCTCAAGTTATAAATTACAAAGTACCACAGTCATACATTTTACCCTTTAGTGAAAATCTAGGAACTATGATTATGTTGCACACATGGAATAAAGACACACATACCTACAACAGGAGATTTCAACATGATCATACTACACGACCAGGACCCACAAGAAACTGAATTCACAAAACACAATGAGAAACTGCCTGTTGCTACAGGCATATTAAAACCTACAAGAATCACCAAGACATGTATCTCCTTAATAGACCCATCTGGACAAACACATATCCCCTTTAAATCAGGCATAATCACAGACAAACACTTACAGACCACTCCAACCTTTCTTCTCATAACTAATTGGGCAAACTGCACAAGACATTTCTGTGAAGTAAACCTTCGATACATAACGTGGACAGAGTTTAAAAAACTTTTACAGCAATATGAAATAAATCGATTGGAAAAATGAGCTTGAGAATATGCATATATGAAGGAATGTATAATACTTTTCTGAAAAAAAACACCATAGGCTCTATGACAAACATTGCCCAAAAAACTAAACATACACAGCCAAGATACTGAATAATCCCTGGCTAACCCCAAGTATCTTCAAAATCCATTAAAAAAAGCACAACATGAATAACAGTACATAATGGTCAAAATAATGCGGAACAGTCTAAAATGTTACTTGTCAGATCTTACCAGCTGATAAGAAGATCTAAAAAATTGTATTATGAAAACAGATTACATAACTTCCCCCCCCCCAACAGCGTGATATAAAAAAATGCGGATAAATCTTTCTGAAATTCTTGGCAGCACTAAAATGTTATTGAAAAACAAAACAATCAATACAACATAAATCAGATGAACCCAACTCACACCAACTGAACAGTCAAACAGGACTCAATGTTTTCTTCTTCTACCACAGGAAAAAATCTAGACGGAAACAAAATACCAAACAGAATCAACACGTCCATTCGCCTTACCTGATTAGGTACACCTACCCAAATATGCTTTCCTAGCTCCAACCACACCAATAGAAGTTATGCTAAATGCATAAAACATCTCCTTAAAACCAAGGCAGGAGACATAAACAACTTGTTCTGCTTTTATGTACAGAAAAGCTTCTCAAGTATTGTCACACATTATGCAAAACTTTTTAACAAATTCATTGAATCATCTACCTTCCCAACAATCCTCCAAAATAGAGAGGGTCACTCCAATCCACTAAGGAGGTGACTAGTGCTAGAATAATTATAGGACCATTATCTAACTTACCACTGCTCTCTAAATTCTTTGAAAAGTTAATTCATATACAGATCAATTCCTACCTTGTCTCACACAACATATTAAACCGTTGTCAGTTTTGATCAGGAATAATAAAAGCACAAATGATGCTATCATACACATGCTAGAACTAATATATACTGCACTTGAAAAGAAAGAAGTCCCGCTCGGCATTTTCATTGATTTATGTAAAGTTTTCGATACAGTCGACCATGAACTGCTGTACTCCAAATTAATGCACAATGGTATCAGAGGCCACTCCCTCAACTACCTAAAGTCATACCTTAGTAACAGAACTCTACATGTGCATGCAAATGGTCCAAACTTTCCACCCAATCAATCACAGTTGGGAGTCCCTAAGGATTGTGTCCTTGGACAATCCTTGTCTCATTCTTACATCAATGATCTACCCAAATGCAACAAGTACTCAAACCCATATTATTTGAGTACGTGTAAGTGCTCTATAGTAGTTCACTATTCTCATGGACTCGACTCGACCTAAAACCACTGACGACTAAAAGTCTCACATAAACTAACTTTCTTGACTCCAACTGGCAATCAGAAACAGGCTTGACTGAACGTAGGGATCATTCGCTGAACAACAATATAACAGCAGCAGAACGCAGAATCAGGAACAGGAGAAAAATAATGACCCTAAGTGGGGACCATCTGCAGATCCTCCACAAAGTCCAAAACTCCCATATACTGTATTAAGATCAGCATAAGAAAATCCCCGACTGTGACAGTGCACAGATACCAGTACAAATTAGGTCAGAAGTTACAGATCAGGACCTGAGTTTCTCAGAGTGTTAAGTGTGAACACAACCTCAGTAAAAAGGTCGAAAAATCACTAAGTCTAGGCTATGCTCTGTTGAGCCACGAAATCGTAATGACTCGATTGCAAACAAACCATACCCCATCCGGGATTGAACCCGCAGTCAGAGAGTCCACGACGGGCTGGAGTTTTGAGACATCTCTGACCGCGGGTTCAATCCGCTGGGGTATGGTTGTTTTTATGCTTTGTGAATAGAGGTTAAAACAGAAACTAACAACAAGAGAGTGATAGAGATGAAGTTATAACAAGGGCCTGCAAGGTGAGCTGAAGAGGGAAGAGTTGTTTGAAACCAGCGCCATACCAAAGGAGAGAGAGCAGCCAGAGGAAGGCAGTCTCATCACCCAGGTGAAGTGTGATCACCCAACCATGGTCACGTGGATCTCTGTGGTCTGCTGTTTCCCATAGTAACTACAGAAAACCGAAGTCGAAAACAAGCGAGGCGGTAGTTAAGGTAGTTTGCCAAGCAGACAGCTACTCACACACAAACTTGATGATCATAATAGTGTGATAGACGGAGGATGGTGTCACAATATGCTCCCCAACATGACAAACAGTCGCACTAAGAGTTGCATTAGTGTGTCTTTCACATGATTACTTCTGTGATAACTCATGTACTTTAATCACATTCAGTATCACACATCAAACTCTTTTGATGCAATTCTTACATTTTTCAGTGTCTATTTCACTATAAAATATGCTCCTCATACTCGAGCATTACACAGTGCATCGTATCTCTGCATACTCGTGGTTTAAGAACATCATTGTAGAGGACTGGATATATGGACCACGGAGGGAGTCTCGATCATCGTTGTGTGATAGGAGAGGATCACAATAGTGCAAAACATTAAATCATAAAACAGTATTATTTTTTTATTTTTTATTTATTTATTTAACACACTGGCCGATTCCACAAGGCAGGGTGGCCGAAAAAGAAAAACTTTCGCAATCATTCATCCATCACTGTCTTGCCAGAAGGGTGGCTTTACACTACAGTTTTTATACTGCAACATTAAACACCCCTCCTTCTGGAGTGCTGGCACTGTACTTCCTTCTCCAGGACTCATGTTCTCCGCCTGCCGGGTTCCCTGAACCCCTTCATAAATGTTACTTTGCTCACACTCCAACAGCACGTCAAGTAATTAAACCATATTGTCTCCATTATTCTATCAAAACAAGCTCACGCATGCCGCTGGAAGTCCCAAAGCCCCTTGCACACAAAACCTCCTTTACCCCTCCCTCACCTTTCCTAGGCAAACCCCTACCCTGCCTTCATTCCATACAGACTGATACACTTCCTTGAAGTCATTCTGTTTTGCTCCATTTCTTGCATGTCCGAACCACCTCAAACAACCCTTCCTAAGCCCTTGGACAAACAGTTATGGCAATCTCGCACCTCCTCCTAACTTCCAAAAAATACGAATTCTCTGCATTTTATTCAACCACACTTTGCCTCTGGGACATGACATCTCCACTGCCTCCAGCTTCTCTCACTGCAAATTCATCACCCATACTTCACCCATGACAGGAGCATTGGTACAAACTATATCTCATTATTCCCCTCTTTATTTCCAAGGATATAGTTCTTGTCTTCACAGACTCCTAAGTGCACGCTCACACTTTTCCCCCATTATTTTATTTGGATTTCAACTCATCTTTCATGACCCATCCGCTGCACGTCACCCCAAAATATCTGAATACATTTCACCTCCTCCATACTCTCTCCCTCCAATCTGATCAATTTTCATAACCTAATCTTTTTATTCCTCATAACCTTACTCTTTCATGTATTCACTTTAAATTTTCTTCTTTCACATCCCTACCAAATTTCATCCACCAACCTCTGCAACTTTCTCTTCAAAATCACCCAAGAGCACAGTGTCATCAGCAAAGAGCAATTGTGACAACCCCACTTTTATGTGTGATTTTTTTATTTTTTAACTCCACACTCTTGCCAGACCCTCGCAATTTCTGCTCTTACAACACCATCTATAAATATATTGAACAACCACGGAGGACATCACACATCTTGTCCTAAGGCCTACTTTTACGGGAAATAATCTCCCTTTTCCTACATACCCTAACTTGAGCCTCACTGTCCTTGTATAAACTCTTCACTGCTTTCAGTAACCTACCTCCATATACCTACTCTGTAAACATCTGCACATTGCCCCTTATCACCCTGTCATAGCCTTTGCAAATCCATATAAAATACCACAAAAACCTTTTGAGCTTATCTAAATACTGTTAACTTATATGTTTCACTGTAAACACCTGTTCCACACCCCCTACCTTTCCTAAAGCCTCCTTGTTCATCTGCTATTCTATTCTCCATCTTACTCTTAATTCTTTCAATAATAACTCTACCATACACTTTACCAGGTATACTCAACAGACTTATCCCCTTATAATTTTTGCACTCTCTTTTGTCCCCTTTGCCTTTATACAAAGGAACTATGCATGCTCACTTGTGCTTTATAGTTATCTGTTTACATTAATGTTTTATCACTGATTTCATCATTGCTTAGATAATCTTAAGTTAATTTTAAGCCAGCCCGTAATGCTATGCATAGTATAAGTGGCTTTGGCATGCTGCTCTTATCTGGATTTTTTTGTACCTCTGTGTGCTTAAATTGTTAATAAATAAATAAATAAATAAATAAATGCTCTCTGCCAATCCCTAGGTACCTTACCCTCTTCTGTACATTTATTAAATAACAGCACCAACCACTCCAAAACTACATCCCCACCTGCTTTCAACATTTCTATCTTTATATCAATCAAGTGCCTTCCCCCCTTTCATTTTGCATACTGCCTCATTGAACTTCCCCACACTCACTACTGCTCTTCCTCACTCCTACATGATGTTTATTCCTCCTTGCCTATACACAAATCACAGCTTCCCTATCTTCATCAACATTCAACAATTCCTCAAATATTCTCTCCTTCTTCCAATACCTCTAACTATCCAATTAATACTTCCTTTCCTATTTATAACTGACAAATCCATTTTGTTCTCTAGGCTCCTTAACTTGTTAATCTCACTCCAACTTTTTCTTATTTTCAACAAAATTTGTTGATAGCATCTCACCACTTATTTTTGCTCTCTTTTTACATTGCTTCACCCCTCTCTTAACCTCTCTATTTTTCTCATTACACTTCTTCCCTCACTTGCATCATTCTCATATGCTAACTTTTTCTCCCATACTACTCTCTTTACATCATAATTCCACCAATTGCTTCTCTTCCATACTGCACCCACTTTCCTGTAATCACAACTTCTGTGAACACTCTAATGCTTACTTTTTTAAACCTACCCATACCTCTCGACCCCATTGCCTATGCTCTCATTAGCCCATCTATCTCCAATAGTGTTTATATTTACCCTAACTACCTCCTCTTTTAGTTATAAACCTTCACTATCTTTCCATGATGCTTCTATTATCCTTGTATTCCCATCTACTTTTAATCTCAATGTACTACAAATAAAAAAGTGATCTGATATTTCTGTGTGGCCCCTTCTCTATAATTTTGTACATCTGGAAGTCTACTCAACAGTCTTTTATCTACCAAACATAATCCAACAAAATACTGTCATTTTGCCCTACATCATATCTTGTATACCTTATTTATCCTCTTTTTCTTAATATATGTATTACCTATAACTAAACCCTCTTTCTATATCAATGTTCATCAAAGGGGCTCATTATTCTTTTTCACATGGCACCCTAATTACCTCAACACTCTCTATAATGTTTCTCCTACTTTAGCATTCGGTCCCCTACCACAATTACTCTCTCACTTGGGTTCAAAGGTTTTTTACCTATAACATTCCTTAATACATCTCCCCAAAATCTCTCTCTCTCCTTACATTCCTCTCTTCTCCAGGTGTTACCCGCTTAGCATGGACCCTCTTTTTGCAAATACCAACCTTTACTTTAATCCGCATAATCCTGAATTTAAACATTCACATTTCTTTTGCTCTTCCATAACTGACTTCCTTTCAACATTATTGCTACCCCTTCCTTAAGCTATTTACTCTCTCAGATGCTCCATAAATTTAATCCATTTATTTTCCCCACTGAAACTCTCCTACCCACCTTCAGCTTTGTTTAACTTTAGGGCAGGACATCCAAACTTCTTTTCATACATACATCAGCATACTTCTGTCTTCTTGTCATCCGCATACTCCCACACATCAAGCATCCTTTTATAAGTTTTTTTCTCTTTTTTATAGTAAATGTTTACAGGAGAAGAGGTTACTAGCCATTGCTCCGGCATTTTAGTCGCCTCATAGACACTCGTGGCTAGGGAGGAAAGGAAAGATTCCTTTCACTTCCTATGGACAATAGAAGGAGACAAAGAAGAACAAGAGGTGCTATTTAGAAAAAAGGAGAAAAAACCTAGATGTATGTTGTATATATATGTATATTATATATACAGTGGGAACCCCGCCCCTTGCGACCTTAATCCCGTGTCAAGAGGGCTGGCTGTTATGCAAAATGTTCGGTTGTGAATGAATTTTCCCATAAGAAATAATGGAAATAAATTAATCCGTGCAAGACACCATAAAAGTATGAAAAAAAATTTTTTTTTACCACAAAAAAAAAATGTTAATTTAGGTACACACAAACCTGAAAAAGGCATGGGCACAATTACCTGACATTATTTTATTGAGATCTGTGATGAATGATGGGATGGGGAGGAGGGGAGAGAGAGTGTTAGTGTTTAGAAGGGGAATCCCCTTCCCATTATAGGATTGAGGATGGCAAGTCTTTTCTGGGGTTTACTTCTTCTTCTTTTAATGCCACTAGGGCCAGACTTCAGAGTCACTGGACTTCTTTCGCACAAACATATCTGTTCCATAGTGGATGTCCTCTCGTTCCTTTATGTTTTGTTCTTAAGTGGTTCACAACATTGTCATTGTAACAAGTCACCAGCCACAGCTTGCAATATCTGTGTGAGGGTGATTTTCATCAAAAAAGCGTTTGCACTTCAAAGCCATTTTGCACACATTTCCTTAATCTTTGAAGTAGCTCAATTCCTTCAATTTCTCTCTCCCCTCCTTTGAACCAGTTTCCGCAGGTCTGGCCTCTAGCTCTTGAAGTGATATATCGCTCATCGTGTTAGTCTTATTCGTCCTCTCCACCAACTCTTCCATATCATCACACTAATCTCCCAACCACGGACTTCCCCAAATGCCACATTTGATTCCACAACTGGTATCACCTCTCAGGGTTATCCTCAAAACCTTTCAAAATCCCTTTTGTCTACACATTTGGCTCCCACAGTTTTCCCAGCAGAGTTCAAGGTTCTCTTAGTCACTCCCTCCCAAGCCTTACCTATAAGTTTACCACAATTGAGGATATTAATGTGATCCTTACAAAACTCTTTAGGTCAATCGAGTGTCTGTGGTCACTTCAAAGAACTATGAACAGAGCTTGGTAACAGTTTCTTGAAGTTGGAAATGACCTGCTGGTCCATGGGCTGCAGGAGGAGGAGTGGTATTAGGAGGCAAAAACTTCCCTTAATGAGCTCATGTCCCATAAAGTCGCTCTCTGCCACGTCTGTAGGTTGACCAGGGGCATTGTCTAACACCAGGAGACACTTAAGTTCTTATTTCTTTTCAGTT
Source organism: Cherax quadricarinatus (assembly GCF_026875155.1). NCBI lineage: Eukaryota > Metazoa > Arthropoda > Malacostraca > Decapoda > Parastacidae > Cherax > Cherax quadricarinatus. The sequence goes on from NC_069470.1 coordinate 25,355,427, forward strand.
AGGGTACTCTTTGACATTGGGGGCAATGCATGGTAGTAACCAGTTATAGAAAAGTACCTAGTGGACCATGCCTTTGCTGTTTGATCTCACAGCACAACAAATTATCCTTGAGGACATTCTTGCCTGAACGCTCTGGGAGTTTCAGAGGTGAACACTAATAAAGGCTTAAATTTGCAATCACCACTAGATTGGCACACATCAACAAAAGTAAGCCTGTCTTTTATAGGATTTGGTCCTGGGAGTGCCTTTTCTCCTGAGTTAATGTAGGTCCTGCTTGGGCATTTTTCTTCCAGAACAGGCCTGTGTCATCACAATTTAAACTGCTGTTCAGGTTTCAGTCCTTCAGTTTTTAATGTACTCCTTAAATTCTGCACAATATTTTTCAGCCGCTTTGTGGTCCCAAAAACTGGCAGCCTCACCATGCTTATCACCACTATGGATGCATTACGCTTCTTATAATCTTCTCAAACCAACTTTGCTGGCCTTTAAATTCACTCCACATCATCCACTAGTTGCAGGCATTTTTTTAATTAATTCCTCATGTATCTCCTAGCCTTTTCACATATGATCGCTTGAGAGACGTATCTCCTGTAGCTGTTTTTCATTTACCACACCAATAAGAGTCTCTCAACTCTTCCATCACTTGCGATCTTTGTTTCGAAAACACAGTTCCAACTTTGGGAATGAACAGCTTCCTTGATTTGCCGTTTTCTTGGCCACAATAGAAGAGATGGTTGATTTGGGTTTCTTGTACTACTGACCAGGTCGGTGATACGCACTCACTTTATGACTTATCAATGATCTCTTTCGCATTTCTATAGGAATTTCTACCCTTATTGCTGTTAGGGTTGGAAACTAGAAGCTTTCTTGGGTCCCCATGTGTCACTTATTTTCCAGAACAGCCACCGAAAATGTAATAATACGAATATAGTCCGATTGTATGCTTGATTGTTTACCAGGAGGCTGGCTGGTAAAACAATGCCACCGGTGGTAACATATGAGCTGGCTCAGGCCGAACAATGGAGCGTCTCGGAGAAGGCCGCTGAGCTGGGTTTTTGGGCGCTTATGCGGTTGGCAAAATTGGTTTAGCGATCAACGCGGTCCGCTATGTGGATTGTCAGTTATTTTATGCAAGGCTCCGTTTATGCGGGGGTCCACTGTATAGGGTTCCCTCGGCTTTTCGTAGTTATCGGCAATCGTAAATTTCACCAATCATAGGGGTATTTTCGTATAATAAGCATGGACTCGCAGTTTTTCATAGGATGTTAGCGAATAGGAGTTCGTCCGGAACGCATATGCACGGTGTGAGCGGGGCGGCCTCCTTACACAGCCCCAGGTCGCATTGTTTACAGTGAGTGAAGGTCCCTCAAGTGCTCCTATGAAATAGTCATAATATTCCACTCATTTTAGTGCTTGCAAGTTACTAAATAAGCTACCATGGCTCCAATGATAGCTCATGGTGCCAAGTCTGTGGTAAAAAGGTGGAGATATAATGTACAGTGACAAAGTTCTTGCGGCCATTGTAGGGAGTGTTTAAAGGAGACTCCAGGGAAAACAGAGTTCTCTCACAGTTACTTTGCTGAGACAGGACTAGAGTGACTCTCTAGGTGGTCCTAGTGCATAAGATCAGAGAAGAGAAGCAACCCCAGAGAAGCAAATTGGTACCTGAGGTGTTGCTTTGGAAGGGGATTCCCCTTCCAAAAATGTAAAACAATCCAATCTCTCTCTTCCCTCCAGTCTCCATACACTAAGAAGAATTCTCCAATTAAAGGTAAGTGTTATGCTGTTAATGTTTATTTCACTCATTTCCCATGTATTGCTTATGTACTACAATGTATATTTCATATAAAAAAAATTCTGTTTTAATACTTCTGGGTGTCAGGCTCGGTTATTTGTATTACATTATTTTATCGGGGAAAATTGATTGCAAATCATAAATTTCATTTATAGTTGCTCCTCCAGGAACGGATTAATACGAAAAAACGAGGGACCACTGTATGTTTTTATATATATATTTTATATATATATATTTTATTTAATATATTATATATATTTAATATATATTCTGTCGTGCCGAAATATGTAAAAATGGTCAAATAGCAAGAACTCATTTAAAATTAAGTCTTTCTAAAAATTTTCTTATACGTTTAAAAGATACATTTTTTTCATTAATGGGTGTTTTTTAATGTAAATAATTTATATTTTTTGCACCTAAAGGAACTTAGAAAAACTTACCTACCTTTATTTTAATCATAGACAAATTATTTTAGCTAACCCAAGTACTTAATATACTTTAGATTTGTTTACAACAATTTAATACTAAACAACACAGTGAAATATATTTTTTTCGTTAGGTTCAGAATGATTCTTGGCTATATAATTGCATACACAATTTTCCACTTGTCCTATATGGCAAGATGAGCGTTGTATATTTTAAGCCAATGATCGCAAGTTCTGCCACTATTCGGCAACGACATATTTATATATATACCTACTGTATATCATTCATGATATATATGTCGTGCTGAATATGTAAAACTGGTCAATTAGCAAGAATCATTTAAAATTAAAGTCCTTTTTAAAATTTTCTCTTTACGTTAAAAAGATATATTTTTTTCATTATTGTTATGTAAAAATTTTTTTAGTTTTGCAGCAAAAGGATTCTTAGAAAACTTACCTAACCTTACTATAAAAAGAACAATTTATTTTAGCCTAACCCAACTAAATATTATTTTAATTTGTTTACAGTAATTTTATACTAATCAAACCGAGTGTAAATATATTTTTTTCGTTAGGTTCCGAATGATTTGCGCATAATTATTTGCATACACAAATTTTCACTTGTCTCTTTGGCAAGAGGAGCGATGCTTTTAAGCCAAGATCGCAAGTTCTGCCTATTCGGCATGACATATATATATATATATATATACAGTGGACCCCTGCATAACGATTACCTCCGAATACGACCAATTATGTAAGTGTATTTATGTAAGTGCGTTTGTACGTGTATGTTTGGGGGTCTGAAATGGACTAATCTACTTCACAATATTTCTTATGGGAACAAATTCGGTCAGTATTGGCACCTGAACATACTTCTGGAGTGAAAAAATATCGTTAACCGGGGGTCCACTGTATATATATATACAGTGGACCCCCGCATAACGATGGCATCACATAGCGATTATTTCGCATACCGCTTACTTTAATTGCAAAAATTTTGCCTCACATACCGCTTAAAAACCCGCTTACCGATTTTCTTCCGAGACGCGTCCAATGTGCGGCCTGAGCCACGCTCACATGTTCCGCCGGTGGCATTGTTTACCAGCCAGCCTCCGCGGTAACATCCAAGCATACAATCGGAATATTTCGTATTATTACAGTGTTTTCGGTGCTTTTTCTGGAAAATAAGTGACCATGGGCCCCAAGAAAGCTTCTAGTGCCAACCCTACAGAAATTTAAGGGTGGAATTACAATAGAGATGAAGAAAAAGATCATTGATAAGTATGAAAGTGGAGTGCATGTCTCCGAGCTGGCCAGGTTGTATAATAAACCCCAATCAACCATCGCTACTATTGGTGGTACAGCTGCTGCTGCTGCTGCTGCACTGTCAGCTGCTGCTGCACTGTCAGCTGCTGCTGCTGCTGCTGCTGCTGCTGTAGCACCGTTGTTGGTGTGGCTTATTGAGAATACCAAGAAACAATTAACCCCAGAGGATTTGCCACCCAGGATAACCCAAAAAAGTCAGTGTCATCGAAGACTGTCTAACTTATTTCCATTGGGGTCCTTAATCTTGTCTCCCAGGATGCAACCCACACAAGTCGACTAACACCCAGGTGAACAGGGAAAAATGCCTGGAACTAGTGCTCATATTGGTGAATTTAAAGCCAGCAAAGGTTGGTTTGAGAGATTTAAGAATCGTAGTGGCATACACAGTGTGATAAGGCCTGTTCTGGAAGAAAATGCCAAACAGGGACCTACAGTACTCAGGAGGAAAAGGCACTCCCAGGACACAGTGTCTCATCAGTCATTGCTGCATCTTCAATAAAGGTAAGTGTCATTTATTCTTCATTTAGTAGACTAGTACATGCACAATATATATTGTGCATGTACTACTCTACTATTGTGCATGTATCCTTCTCTTTGTGTGTAGGAAAATGTATATTTCATGTGGTAAAAATTTTTTTTTCATACTTTTGGGTGTCTTGCACGGATTAATTTGATTTCCATTATTTCTTATGGGGAAAATTCATTCGCATACCGATTATTTCGCATAACGATTACCCCTCTTGCATGGATTAAAATCGTTAACCGGGGGTCCACTGTATATATATATATATATATATATATATATATATATATATATATTATATATATATATATAATATATAATATATATTTTATATTATATATATATATACAGTGGACCCTCGCATAGCGCTATTAACCCTTTGAGGGTTTCAGCCATACTAGTACGGCTTACGACCCAGGGTTTTAGACGTACTAGTATGCCTAAATTCTAGCTCCCTCAAATCTAGTGGGAGAAAGCTGGTAGGCCTCCATATGAAAGAATGGGTCTATGTGGTCAGTGTGCATAGTATAAAAAAATCCTGCAGCACACAGTGCATAATGAGAAAAAAAAACTTTGACAGTTTTTTTGGAATAAAACAGCAACTTTGCACTGTATTTTCGTATGGTATTTATTGTTGTATTCTAGTTTTCTTGGTTTCATTTTATAGAATGGAAGGCATATCACAGAAATTGAGATGATTTTGACTGGTTTTACAAAGAAAAGTACCTTGAAATTAAGATCAAAGTAGCAGAAATGGTCGATTTTTACCAAAGTTCAAAAGTAAACAAAACATGCCAAGCTTTCCCAAAACACGCAACTAGGAGTCTAATATTCTTTTGC
>NC_069470.1:25360835-25390592 GCF_026875155.1 Cherax quadricarinatus
GTGGACTTTTGAGTCCAAACAAGTAAGTATTTCGTAGCCACATAAAATGAAATAGGCGACAAACCCCACCCCAAGGGGAAATTTTTAAACTTACAAATTGTATCTCTTGACAGCCCCGTTGGATGGTTTCGCAGCTTCTAGACCCGTCTCGGGGGGCGGCGGGTGAACGATTTGCTGTCTTTATCAGCTAATTTTTCTATATAATTATAAAAAACCAGCAGTAAGGCCAAATTCTCAACAACACACACCAATACCACACCACACCACACACACATGCACATACCACACCACACACACAAAACCCCTCCACCACTTGACACAAACATTTGACAAAAACACTTGACAAAACACGTACCACCCCTTCCCTAACCACCTCACCTTACCCCACCTCCCCTCCCCCAAACCACCAAACCCCCTCCCCAAACCGTAAACCCCCCCCCAACTCCCCTCCCTCCCTCCAATAACCACCCCCCCCCCTCCCCCATAACCTCCTCCCCCCCTCCCCCCCAAACCACTAACTCCCCCCCCCAAACATCTCTACCCCCCAAAACCACCTCCCCCCCCCCCCACAACCTCCATCCCCCTCCAACCATCTATTCCCCTCCCCCTTACCGGGAGGGACGGGGGGCCCCAAGGGACGAATCTGAGGGGAGGAATGGAGTAGAGCTCAAAAAAGGGGGAAGACGGGGGAAGGAGACAATGACTGAAAGGGAAGAGGAAGAGGGGTTTAGCAGCAAAATGCAAAGGTGGAAGAAACAGGCCACAGCAGCAAAAAATCAAAAAGAGAGAAAGAAAGGAGCTCAACATTGAAACAGCCAGAGACAAAGAATTACAAAAGTACATCGCAAGGGCACTCGAACACAGACAACAGGTTCAAAGGAAGCATGAAACAAACTTATGCAGAGGCCCTTTAAAAACCCACGGGGGCCAAAAAAAAGACAGTGACACACTGGACGAAAGAGAGGTTGGAAGACATTAAAGGAACTAGGACATGTGAAAGGACCTTCCCAGAACCGTGGGGGCCGGGAGGGGTGAGCGGGAAGGAAAAACCCAAGAAAAAGGGGGGCCATAAGGGGGAAGGGACGAAGGGGAACACCCAGGGAAGGAACTAAGAAACATCAAGAGCATGGATCACAGTGGGGGGTGGAAAGGGGGAGAATCCGGTTTGTCAGGGCTAGACGAAAAAAAGGGGGAAAACTTAAGAAAAAAAGCAGGGGGAGAAAAAAGCGTTTAAAATATCAGAAGGTGTGGGGCGGGGGGGACTGACCCAGTGGCAAATTTTTCGGAGAATTGGGCGGTTCACAAAGAAAAGGAATTGGCCTCTCAAAGAAATTTTAAAGGCAGAATAAAACCCGAACCGATCCTGCGGAGAAAGACGGCTGAGAGGCAAGCAGAGTTCCGGATGTGTACCTCGACCAGTAAAACCAGGACGAAAGGAAGACAATAAAAAGGAGGTTCAAAAACAAAGGGGGAAAATGGGGGGAAAATGAAAAAGGAGAGCAGAAACCCAGGATCAAAGGAAGGCAAGCGCCCCCCCAAACCCTCAAAAGGGCTCCGCCACGACACCCCCAAGGAATGAACAACCAAAACCCCAACCATCACACACCACCCCCTCTGTTTCCCCCCCCGCATACAGTTACAGTTTTAGAACAGAAGTTAAAGGGTTTTTGGTACACAAATGCAGATGGATAGAATAAACTGAGGGAAGGCAAGAAAGAATCAATGAAAGTCCCCAGACATCATAGATTTACAGAAACAAAACTCATGGGGAAAAATAAAAGATGCAATCTTCCCCCAGGATACCAAACAGAGGAAAATAGAAGGGGGCGGGGGGGGGGGGGGGTTTCTCGCTCGTAAAAAAACGATGGAAATTCGAGAAAAATGGAAGGGAAAAGATGGGCAGGAAAAAACACATAGCATACACTCATCCGGGGAAAACAAAGGTCATTTCATGATGTAAAAATCCACCCAGAACTGCAGGGGCCGAAGGAATATGAAGAAGCAACAGGCAAAGGGGGACACCTTGCTGAGGGGGCAGAAGACTCACTCCAGCAGAGCAAAGTTTCGGTTTTTTGGGGGGTTTTTAACCACAGGGGGATTTACGGGAAAACCTGGAGCCACATGGGGGTCCCGAAAAATGGAGAGCCAGGGGTTTTGGGCGTGGTGCTGGGAAAAACCCCTGCACCCCAAATGTTAAAGGACACTACCAGAGTGAGAGGGGAGGATGAACCAGAAAAATTGGACCCTTTTGTTCACCCTGGGCACTCAGACATTGAGGACATCAATATGGAGTCCCCCAGGAGCTAGCGACCCCCGTGGGTTTTGTGCTTTGAATACTAGAGAGCTGCAAGTGGAGAGAAAAAACGGAGTAGAATGGGGAAAAACCTGACTATAAAAGAGGGGGACTCATAGGGTTGAAGAACTTCCCGCGGGGGTCCAGTGGGACAGAGAATGACAGGAAAACCCGAAATGAAATGATGGAATAGTAGCAACAAAATGCAAGGAGGGATGGAAAGGTTTATTCCCAAGGCAACAGTAACAATGGGAAGACCAGAACGAGCCCCTGGTTTACCCGACGGTGTAAGGAGGCAAAAACAAAGTGCAATAGAGAATGGAAAAAGTACAGAAGGCAGAGAACACACGAAAATAGGGAGATCAGTCGCAGAGCCAGGAATGAGTACGCACAGGTAAGGAGGGAGGCCCAGCGACAGTATGAAAATGACATAGCATCGAGAATCAAGACTGACCCGAAACTGTTGTATAGCCACATCAAGAGGAAGACAACAGTCAAAGACCAGGTGATCAGATTAAGGACAGAAGGTGGAGAACTCACAAGAAATGATCAGGAGGTATGTGAGGAGCTGAACAGGAGATTTAAGGAAGTTTTTACAGTAGAGACAGGAAGGGCTGTGGGAAGACAGCACAGAAGGGAACATCAAGAGGGAATATACCAACAAGTGTTGGATGACATACGAACAACTGAGGAGGAGGTGAAGAAGCTCTTAAGTGACCTTGACACCTCAAAGGCGATGGGACCAGACAACATCTCCCCATGGGTCCTTAGTGAAGGAGCAGAGATGCTGTGTGTGCCTCTAACCACAATCTTCAACACATCCCTTAAAACTGGGCAACTACCTGAGAAATGGAAGACAGCTAATGTAGTCCCCATATTTAAGAAAGGAAGCAGAAACGAGGCACTAAACTACAGACCTGTGTCTCTGACATGTATTGTGTGCAAAGTCATGGAGAAGATTATCAGGAGGAGAGTGGTCGAACACCTGGAAAGGAACAAGATTATAAATGAAAACCAGCATGGGTTCATGGAAGGCAAATCTTGTATCACAAACCTCCTGGAGTTTTATGACAAGGTAACAGAAGTAAGACACGAGAGAGAGGGGTGGGTAGATTGCGTTTTCCTAGACTGCAGGAAGGCCTTTGACACAGTTCCCCACAAGAGATTAGTGCAGAAGCTGGAGGATCAGGCATGTAAAAGGAAGGGCACTGCAATGGATAAGGGAATACCTGACAAGGAGGCAGCAACGAGTCATGGTACGTGAAGAGGTATCACAGTGGGCGCCTGTTTACGAGCGGGGTCCCACAGGGGTCAGTTCTAGGACCAGTGCTATTTTTGATATATGTGAACGACATGATGGAAGGAATAGACTCTGAAGTGTCCCTGTTCGCAGATGACGTGAAGTTGATGAGAAGAATTAAATCGGACGAGGATGAGGCATGACTGCAAAGAGACCTGGAGAGGCTGGACATGTGGTCCAGTAACTGGCTTCTCGAATTCAATCCAGCCAAATGCAAAGTCATGAAGATTAGGGAGGGGCAAAGAAGACCGCAGACAGAGTATAGGCTAGGTGGACAAAGACTACAGACCTCACTCAGGGAGAAAGACCTTGGGGTGACCATAACACCGAGCACATCACTGGAGGCACACATCAACCAAATAACTGCTGCAGCATACGGGCGCCTGGCAAACCTGAGAATAACGTTCCGATACCTTAATAAGGAATCATTCAAGACACTGTACACTGTGTATGTTAGGCCCATACTGGAGTATGCAGCACCAGTCTGGAACCCACACCTGGTCAAGCACGTCAAGAAATTAGAGAAAGTACAAAGGTTTGCAACAAGGCTAGTCCGAGAGCTCAAGGGAATGTCGTACGAGGAAAGGTTAAGGGAAATCGGACTGACGACACTGGAGGACAGAAGGGTCAGGGGAGACATGATAACGACATACAAGATACTGCGGGGAATAGACAAGGTGGACAGAGATAGGATGTTCCAGAGAGGGGACACAGGGACAAGGGGTCACAACTGGAAGCTGAAGACTCAGACGAGTCACAGGGACGTTAGGAAGTATTTCTTCAGTCACAGAGTTGTCAGCAAGTGGAATAGCCTAGCAAGTGAAGTAGTGGAGGCAGGAACCATACATAGTTTTAAGAAGAGGTATGACAAAGCTCAGGAAGCAGAGAGAGAGAGGATCCAGTAGCGATCAGTGAAGAGGCGGGGCCAGGAGCTGAGTCTCGACCCTGCAACCACAATTAGGTGAGTACAATTAGGTGAGTACAGTGTGGTCATACCAGACCCTCATCCCAGCACTTCTGTGGTGGCCAGTGTGGCTAATGTGGCCAGTGTGGCAACAACAGACCCTCAGCACAGCACCTCTGGAGTTGCTAGTGTTACTACTCAAAAACATCTCTGCAAGAGGAAATGATCATTTTCCATGCATTATGGTGTTGACGATAGTGAAAGGGACATAAGTGACGATGATGAAATCGATTTTGTGCCAAAAGATGATTCGTTGAGTGAAAGTGAAACGTACTTTTAAGCATCATCGCCTACATTCAGGCAGTGTGCCATATGCAGTTGGCAAGGGTCGTGGCAGGTCACGAGTCGTAACGGGGGTCGTAAGGGGAGGAGAGCCGCCCCGGGTGACACCATTTAGGGGGTGACACCATAGAGCCTCTAAAGAAGGTGACACTAATGCACAAAACAGTGCTGCACCAACATATCAGAAGAGTCCTTCATTTCTATATAGCCTATTATATATTAACAAAGTACAAATAAGTTTACATAGGGAAAATCATTGATTTTGATGATGTGATAAATGATTATGCATAAATGAAGGCAATGAAATGTAAGATCAGATTCACTGAGATGTTCCCTGTACTCAAGGTCAAATGTAAGATCAGATTCACTGAGATGTTCCCTGTACTCAAGGTCAAATGTAAGTTCAGATTCACTGAGATGTTCCCTGTACTCAAGGTCAAATCAGAACTAATGTTTCTCTGACATTGCAATGTTTTTCATTTTTTTCAAGCTTTTTTTTTTTTTTTTTTTTTGGGGCATTCTTGAACCTGAATAAATGTAGGATCTGTTGCCTGTACTCAAAGTGGTATATTTGAGTTTATGTTTCCTCAATATTACTATGATTATTTATTTTATCATTAATAAAGTCGAGATGTATTCTCCTGTTCAGTTTATGGCCCTTAAACTTTCTCATTGGAAAACAATTGTTATTTGTCATGCAGTAGTGACGTAACTGAAGTTTACCCCCCTTCCCCATCCACCACCCTTGAATTTCATGGGGGTGACACCAAAGATGCTGCCCCGGGTGACACCAGAAGTTCCGCCCCGTGTGACACCAACTCTAGTGATGCCTCTGGTCTCGATCCAAAATCCCAGCCACTGATAGTGATACTGATCATGAAGGTGAATATGCTGGAATGGAGGAAGACGAGGTGGGTGGCATGGTGCCTGGACCTCGTGGAGCGCTGGGTGGGTAGACAAAGGACCACCCAGCACCCTCTCAACCATGTGCTGCCTCCACTCCCATCCTTTCCCCTGCTCCCCAATGCCCCATGCTACAGGTTCACCCTGCACCATGTGACCATGAATGAAACTGGATGGAAAGTATACCATTTGTGCCACATCCTTCAATTTTCATGCCAGTGGAAGTGGCATCATGCCACACTGTCCCATCACAAATGAGTCTACAGAGTTAGACTATTTCTAACTATACTTTGATGAGCCTATAATGAACCTGATTGTTACCCAGACCAACATGTACTACAACTATACAATGGACAACACGTATGTTACAGAGACATCATGGCTGCACAGGTGGAAAGATGCAACTGTGGCTGAAATGTAATTATTCCTTGGTACTGTCATGCTTATGACAGAAACATTTAAGATCAATATAGCACACTACTGGTCCACAGACCACTTCATCTGTACTCCAGTCTTCCATGACCTCATTCCCTGCAACAGATTTACTCTGTTGCTATGAATGTTGCACTTCTCAGACAGGAATACTCCCAACAGAAATGACCTATACAAAATCCGGGAATTGTTTTTGAATCTGAAACAAAAATTCACTGCCTATTTTATCCATTCAAGAACATTGTTGTTGATGAGTCCTTGATTCTGTTCAAGGGATGACTGTCATTCAAGCAATATATACCAAGAAAACGTGATCACTTTGGTATAAAACTCTTAGTTATGTGTCACTGTGAGACTGGTACTGTGTTGAAAAATACACTCAACAATACAAGGTGCATATTGGGCATTTCTGGGATGTTTGTGAAAATTTGTGTGGACTGCCTCCAAGTGAGTCGCCTACCCTGGCAAACTCTGTTGACACCGAGTTCTGAGGTGGGTACCTCAGCCTCACAAGTATCTTACAGGACAGATTTTCACAAATGATTGATGTTGCAAGAAAACTCGCCTGCATGCACATATAAAGGACTAACTCACTTGGTGCTGCAGCACACCCCCCGATCTTCAACTTCCCTAAGCTTAGCCTTAGCCCCTCTGGACTTTCCCTCAGAAACCACGTGCAACTGGGAGCCTTAATTCCTGCAATATTCAATCGTAATTAGTGTCCTGCCTGCACCTCAGAAATTCCTATATCCAAGAGGGTATGTATCCCCTAGTATAACTATGCAGACTCAGACACTAGCTTCCAGACTGCTCTGAGACACTGGTACTTACTGGGCATGCTCATCCTGTTGCATCCGGGCCCACAGTTAAAACTCACTTACGATCTCCCAAGACACTGGCCAGAAATCTACGAGAAAAAGTGAAGGTCTTGTCTTACTGTATGAGCCTGACAGAGGAGGTCATCTACAGTACATCGAGGTGCCTCTACCAGATTTCCCCAAGTCTCAGATGTGAAGACACGTGGGGGCGCTGTCTGCTGATCACGGCACGTCTTGTCTTGATGGTGTCCGTCTTAAGAAGGACGAGCTGGTCCCTCTTCCATACCCTCGTCTCTTCGTTCAAACTAGGGCTGCCAGTTCTCCCTAGCTAACTTATTCTAGTGTTTGCCTACATTATCGGCCTATTACTACCTATGTTAAGGTCTTAGATCTACATTATTATTATCTACAGTTGCCTCAATAATCCTAATATTAATATACTATCAGTAAGACTACCTACTCCTTCCCTGAAGGGTAAATCTATAAATTAAATAAGCTTACCAACAATCGCCAACCAGAGAATGCTTTGTTTGTTTGGGAGGGTTTAAGGGCCGCCCAGCCCAGCCGTCCCATACGGCCATGCTGGATCTGTCCTGTGGAACTTTAGGGACCAAATAAATTTCCACAATGTTCTTCGCAAGATGATGGAGCCATACCTTGGCAAGGGTCATACATTGTTCGCAGACAACTGATATACAAGCCCTATGCTCACTGATTTCCTCTGTGTGAACAATAGCGATGTATGTGAAACAGTGAGAATAAATAGAAAACACATGCCAAGGTTCACTGGTGGCATTACTGATGGTGCAGTGCAAGTGTTTCATGCCAACGACATCATGGCACTGACATGGCATGACAAACGGGACATGGCGTTGCTGTCAACCATCCACAGAAAGTGGCATCGATAGGGTTGGAGTCACCCAGGGTGGAATCTTTGGTGTCACCCCTATGAAATCCAGGGGTGGAAGGATGGGGAAGTAAACTCCAGTTACATCACAGCTGCATGACCAATGAGTAATGTTTAGCAATGAGAACATTTAAAGGCCTTAAACCGAACAGGAGAATGCTTCTCAACTTTATTAATGATAAAATAAATAATGCTAGTAATATTGAGGAAACATAAACTCAAATACCACTTTGAGTACAGGTAACAGATCCTACATTTATTCATCTTCAACAATGCAATAAAAAAAAATTGAAAAACATTGCAATATCAGAGAAACACAAGTTTCGATTTCACCCTGAGTACATGTGAAGGCTTACTCAGCCCAGTAACAACTTCAGTCAGTATTACTAAGGCTGCTCCTCCTCAGGAAAATTAATGCATAGAAAAAGAATAAAAAAACTGACAAATATAAACACTTTATTATTTAGGAAATATAAAATATAAAACGCTTAAATATGAAATACTGATCCTACATGAAAGAAAATGAAAAATTAAAAATATAAATGATATCTGAATTCAACGCTAATATATATCTAAAACTTGGGTGTCTGGTGTTGGTGACACTGCGTGTGGTTTAAATTGCAGGCATTGCTGATGATGTGGGGGGGGGGGGTTGTCGAAAGTGTTGGTGACAACCCACTGGCTCGTTCTTGTGGCCGTAAATAATCTTTCCCAATGACAGGAGATCAGGTTCTTGACTGCTGTAATGATGAGGGGTTACATCCTGATTCTTCATACATGTGCAGAGGCAAGTAAATACAACCTGGGACGTCTCCAGGACGTTAGTCAGTCTCCTTCAATTTTACTCGTTGATTGGCAGGTGACCCTTTCTGTCATTCAAGCTGGAAAGAAAGACAGGTTACCCACTGCTTAAGAAATCACTCTCCATGATAAGTACAGTACCTAAATGATGTGGAGATTATTAAACATTAAACATAAAGACTGAAAGGACTAAGTTAATTATTGGTCAAAAGTGAAGCTTTCAACCAATAAGTCCACTAAAATATGATCAGGCGTGTACTTACAGTAGTGTTGGGGAGCTGTGAGTCGAGTGATTTACTGTTTGACCGGAGCCCCGCACGTCACCTTTCGGAAGAGGGGGAAGAGGGAGGGGAAGGGATAGTGGGCGCTAGACTGACCCTACCTTAACAACCAGCCAGCAATCAAACTATCACTTTTGGGGAGGGGAAAAAAGGGGGAATAGCGGGAGCTGGACTTACCCTACCTTAACAAGTAGCCGACAATAAAACTATTGTCACTATATACTCCCTCGCTACTCCTATCTATTGAACTTTTCCCTCACACTCCCCCATACCAAGACTTATAGTCAAGGAGTATAAGAAGAATAGGCGAGGAAAAAGTTCTAGCATGTGGAAGTCACGTAAGGCAACAAATCTACTGACTGTCACGACTTAACCAGTCAGAGAAATAATTGGATGAACCATTGATATACACAATATGGAACATAAAAGCCTGGAGTGCTAATGTCCACCTCAAGAGGCGACTGTTGGTTCCCTTAAAAGTTTCTAGGTATATCAAAGCTTTGTGGTCCGTTTCTAAAATGAATTCTTTTCCCAGCAAATAAAATTTAAGATTGAAGATACCCCACACAAGAGCCAAACATTCCTTTTCTATGATGGAGTATCTTGTTTCTGAGGAAAGGAGTTTCCAGCTTAGGAAGCATACAGGGAAGGGAGTACCATCATGGTATTGTAGTAGCACTGCACCTAAGCCAGTATTGGAGGCATCAGTTCTTAAACAAAATGTTTTATTAATATCTGGAATCTTAAGTATAGGGTCTTTCGAAAAGATACTTTTAATCTCATTAAACTTTTCCCGAGCTACGTCAGAAAGTTCAAGAGGTTCCTTCACAGACTTTTTAAGGAAGTTGGATAAGATGCCTGTAAGATCATAAGGTCGGATAAACCGTGCATAAAATTTACAGAACCAAGAAAGCTACGCATGAGCTTCTTGGTTTTGGAAATTTAAATTCTAATAAAGCTTTGATCTTACTGGGGAGAGGCTGCAGAGAGTTATTAGAAAGTATCAGTCCAAGATATCTAATCTTGTTATACCCAAGGAAGCATTTCTTCGGCTTGGCAGTGAGGCCATGTGAGCATAACCTATGCAAAACTGACGTTAATGTTTGGATATGTTTGCCCCACGTGGATGTCATTACGTAAATGTTATCAAAATAAACTGAAACATTTGGCATATTACCCAAGACCTTTCTCATCAGTCTCACGTAGGTAGCACAGGCATAGAAGGGCATAGTTCTACACTGCATCAGTCCTTGGTGGGTAGAAAAAGCGGTGTACTGCTTAGAAGAAGGATCTAACATTACTTGATGATATGCCTGCGCAATATAAATCTCTGAAAAGAAGGAAGAGTCATAAAATTTGAGTAGATCGCTATCTATTAAGGGCATAGGTTCAGCATCCCATCGAGTTATAGCACTAAGGCCTCTGAAGTCAATAGCAAGTCTATATGAATTATCCTCCTCAACCATGACTACTGGTGAGCAATATGCAGATACTGAAGGTTCAATGATCTTTAGTTTTAATAATTTGTCTACCTCTCGGTCAAATGCATCCCTAAGGTGAACTGGAACTGGGTATAATTTCCGTTTGATCGGATTATCCGTCAATAAGTCAATCTTATGGACTACCGTGGAGGTAACACCTGGAATATCAGTAAAGACGTCTGAAAAGTTACTCACACATTGAAGTAGTTCATGTCTCTTATGGTCATCAAAAGATTCATTAATATTAATGTTGGTTGTGCAGTAATGGTCAAGAGTCACCAAGTCATGTAGTTCTTCATCATATTCTAAGTTAGAGGTGTCAATTACGCACACCTTACATTCTTCAGTTGTCTTATCAAGTTCGTGTGGAAAAACTAAGTCAAAGTTATTAAGGCAGTTAACCAAATTTCTTCGGTAATATTTCTTAAGGATATTGATATGATAAAGCTTAGGTTTCCCCTTGACTTCTATGAGGTAGTCAACTTTCCCACAAATTTTTAATACTTTATATGGACCTTTCCATGCTACTAATAATTTATTTGACTTGATAGGCAAAAGTACAAGAACTTCATCCCCTACTTTAAAACTTCTCCTCTGACTTTTGGAATCAAAATAGGTTTTGTTACTGGCCATTGACAAGCTTAAGTTTTTCGAAACTATGTCAGAGGTCTCCTCAAGTTTGGATCTAAGGTCAAGAAGAAACTGGTAAGAAGACTGAACCTCAGCATTTACCTCCTCATTAGTCCATAAGTCATGAAGGATGGACAATGGACCTCTGGCCTGTCTACCATAGAGAAGTTCAAAAGGTGAAAACCCCAAAGAGTCACTGGGAACTTCCCTCATGACAAACAAAGCACAGGGTAGGTAACGATGCCACTCCTTAGGTTTAAGAGAGCAAAGTTTCCTTAAAATGGACTTGAGAATCGAATGCTGGCGCTCAATCCTCCCATTACAGCTGGGATGATAGGGTGTGGTGAAGAAGTTGGTATAGATGTTGCATTAAGTCAGATGTGAATTGTGTCCCACAGTCAGAAAAAATTTCTCTAGGGATGCCTACTCTGGAGAAGATGGACAAAGGGGCTTCACCCACCTCTGTAGTAGTTATGGTCTTTAAGGGAATGGCTTCAGGAAAACTTGAAGCACAATCATATATGTTAATATATATCTATGTCCCCCAGATGAAAGTGGAGATAAAGGACCAACGATGTCAATAGCTACTCTTTCAAACGGCACCCTAAAGATAGGCATTTTGACCATAGGTACTCGCCTGGTACCTCGGGAGGATGATAGTTGGCAAACTATACACGATCTACAATAGGTAGTGATATCTGAGGACATTTTTGGCCAAAAATAGGTTTCCCTAATTTTATTTAATGTTTTGCGATGCGAGAAATGTCCGGCCACTCGCAGGTCATGAGCCATTTTAAGAACAGTCTCTCTGCATTGACTTGGAACAGCTAAGATAGAATAGTCTATCTCATCTGAATTTAATTTGAATACTGACTTATACAAGATACCTTTTATATATTCAAATTTATATGAAAAGCTTTTCCTTTGGATAACTTGATTTTGTTTAGCTGCATTATGGCAATTCTGAAGAGAAGGGCAATTACGTTGTAAATTGACAAGAGTCCTTTGATATATCTAAATGCTTTAAGTCAGGGAAAATCAAAGGATGGACAGTAGGAGAAGCCTGGGCTTTGGTCTGAGCCCTAGTCAAGACATTTATGGTATCGGAGGTGATATCTTCACTTTCATCTAACAAGTGAACCGGTGATCCTACTACCTCGCTTTCGAGAGTAGCATCACTGGTTTTTAATCCCACATGAATCTCACGAGACATTGTCTCATCTGAACTTTCGAAGGGCTTCTCTGACTCTATAGGAAAAGGATCTGAAACACTTATGTCCATCTTTGGTAATGAAAGGTCAACCTCAGAAGGAAGAATGGCACCTTTTACATTATCTATTAGTACGGAGCAAGAAGTGATGGGAGCTAGTACGGCTTCAGACCAACCTGTGAACCATTTAGACCTAATGTAACAACGGATGGTAGGAAAAGTGTCAGTATGGCCCAAGTAGTCTGAAAGTATAGCAGAGGAATGAGTTTCTTTAAGATTAGGGAACAGCTAATCAGAAATGACTATACATGTGCATCCAGTGTCTCGTAAAATGGTAGATACATTAAGTCCATTAACTGTTCCTGAACAGAAGGGTGCTTGGTCATTACAGTCTTTAAAACATCTTCCAACTTTTTGGACCTTCTTAGAAGGACAATCTGGACGTTTATGTTCCTTAACACCACACAAATGACAAACAGAAATAAAAGAAGTCATTTTACTTTCCACTAGAGGCATTGATTTCTTAAGGTCTGATGAACCCTTGCCCTTAGGATTCGATCCCTTTAGGTCTTTATAGGAATTGTGAGCCTCAGCATACAGGTAAGCAGCCTCAGCAACTTCCTCAGCTTTAATCAGGTAACGTTCTCTAATGAATGTTTGTATCTGGTGTGGAAGAGCTGTAAGGAACTGGTCAGCAACCATGAAGTCTCTAAGAGATTCATAACGGTGATCAATTCCTGAACTTTCTATCCAAAAGTCGAACAAACGAAAGAGTGTTACCTGTAACTGCTGAAAGTTCTGGCCAGGCTGTAAGGTGGCATACCTGAAATCTTTCCTGTAAGAATTAGTGTTTTTTTGACATGCTTTAAGGATTGCCTTCTTCAGTAGGTTATAATTACATATGATATCCTGCGACAAAGTTGCATAGATATTCAAAGTAGTACCAGAAAATAACATTCCTAACCTGGTAGCCCAGGTGTCAGCAGGCCATTCACAGAGGGTAGCAGTATTTTCGAACCTGATAATGTATGAAGTTATGTCGTCCCCCTCTGTGAAGGGAGGTAAATTAGGTGTTGGAATATGTGCACTAGCTGCATGATGTTCAATTACTCCTTCCTCTACTTGTTGTGCAAAAGTTAACTTTTTATTCTCTAATTCAAGGCAAGATTTTTCGAGCTCGCGATCCTTTTTCTCTCTCTATTAACTCGTGTTCTCTATCCTTTGCTCTTTCCTCAAGTTCTCTTAATTTAACTTGTTCCTCATGTATCTTAGCTTGTTCCTCACGTTCTCTAACTCTTTCCTCACAATCAAGTCTATCACGCTCTTTTTGGTCTTCTCGCTCATTTTTTAATTGTCTTTCTCGGATGTCTCTCTCAATTCACTCTCTCTCCTTTATCTCCTGTCATTCAAGGTTCTCTTTCTCCTTATTCTCTTCTCTTTCCCTTTCTAACTGTCTTTCTTCTCTCTTAATTCTCTCTCAAGTCTTTCCTGGATCTTAGCACTAATGAAAGATTCTAAATTTTTCCCTGTTATTCCTAACTTACTTCCAGCATTCATCCGAAACTGGTATTCCTCCATGCTTGCAACAATAACTTAAACTATCAGGGGAAATGAAACGGGTATTAAAGAAAACGGAGGGTTCAATTCCTACTCCGCTCAAACTGTAAATAAACCAGAGGGCTCGATCCCTACTTCAATTAAACAATATGTATTAATGAAAATGAAGGGTTCTATGCCGGCTCCGAGCAAACAGTAAGTAGAATGGGGTCACTTGACCATCCAATCTTCTCACCAACAAATCATGCGTGTCCTACGACAGTTCCCTTCATAAAATAAAGAGCTCAATGAAACAAATTGTCACTGGAAAATCTCGGGTCCCTAGAGTCTAATCCTCCAAAGTGTTTCAAGCTTGCACAAAACAGTGGCAGAATTAAATATTATATCCTGCCTGACTTGACTTACAATAAATTGAGACTATAACAATCACCAAATCTTTTAAATACCTGTACCATAGTCCTACCATAGAGAATGATTACTCATGGCTGGTGGTAACCATCTGTGGTATGCAGCGTTGAAGTTCCAATGGTAAATTCGAGATTGAGTTGAATCTTGATTCTGTCTAGTTGTATCCTGGCAAGGTCGCCACTTGTGAAGGCTTACTCAGCCCTGTAACAACTTCAGTTAGTATTACTTAGACTGGCTCCTCCTCAGGAAAATTAATGCATAGAAAAAGAATAAAAACTGACAAATATAAACACTTTATTGTTTAGGAAATATAAAATATAAAACACTTAAATATGAAATACTGATCCTACATGAAAGAAAATGAAAAATTAAAAATATAAATGATATCTGAATTCAACGCTAATATATATCTAAAACTTGGGTGTCTGGTGTTGGTGACACTGCGTGTGGTTTAAATCGTAGCCATTGCTGATGATGTGGGGGGGTGTCAAAGGTGTTGGTGACAACCCACTGGCTCGTTCTTGTGGCCGTAAATAATCTTTCCCGATGACAGGAGATCAGGTTCTTGACCGCTGTAATGATGAGGAGACGTTAGTCCGTCTCCTTCAATTTTACTCGTTGATTGGCAGGTGACCCATTCTGTCATTCAAGCTGGAAAGAAAGACAGGTTACCCACTGCTTAAGAAATCACTCTCCTTGATAAGTACAATACCTAAAAGATGTGGTGATTATTAAACATTTAACATAAAGACTGAAAGGACTAAGTTAATTATTGGTCAAAAGTGAAGCTTTCAACCAATAAGTCGGCTAAAATATGATCAGGCGTATACTTACAGTAGTGTTGGGGAGCTGTGAGTCGAGTGATTTACTGTTTGACCGGAGCACCACACGTCACCTTTCGGGGGGGGGGGAAGAGGGAGGGGAAGAGATAGCGGGAGCTAGACTGACCCTACCGTAACAAGCAGCCAGCAATCAAACTATCACTTTTGGGGAGGGGGAAAAAGGGGGGGGAATAGCGGGAGCTGTACTTACCCTACCTTAACAAGTAGCCGGCAATGAAACTATTGTTACTATATACTCCCTCGCTACTCCTATCTATTGAACTTTTCCCTCACAGTACAGGTAAAATCTCAATGAATCTGGTCTTATATTTTCCTGCCTTCAATCCTGCAAAATCACCTATCACATTATCAAAATCCTCTATACAGTGGAACCTATACTTGAGAGCCAATCCACGTGTGAGTTTTTTCGAAATATGAGCAGTCGATTGGTTGGCTGTTTGCTTCCTTACACGAGCGAAATTTCCATAAGCAAGCGGGTCTCAAGAGAGGTTCCTTGGCTCTAGTGAAGAGCTCTTGCTCTTGATCTAGGGAATTCGATCTCATTTGTTTGTTGGACTATTTTATTGAAACTTTGGCAATATGTGATGGAAAGATGCTTCTTAATATGCACCAAAAATGCAAGAAATCAGACCATAAATAATAGAGTTCACTTCTCAAAAATTAGCTTCTCCTTAGAGCTATTTTTGTATGGTTTTTATGGTTGTATTCTCGTTTTCTTTTTGGTCTCATTTGATAGAATGGAAGATATGTTACAGAAATATATATGATTTTGATTGGTTTCACAATGAAAAGTACCTTGAAATTGAGATCAAAGTAGCAGAAACGTTTGATTCTCTGGCGATGTTAAAGAGTAAACAAATAACATCACTGTCCATTCCAATATGCAGTCATAAATTGGTTGACATTATGTATACAATTATTACAATAATGCAGTAGTCTGCATAACAGTAAATCTTCTGTTTTTCCTGTGAATAAAAATTGCAAACTATTTATATAGCAGAGGTGTTGCTAGAGTTGGTGTCACCTGGGGAGGAATCTCTGGTGTCACTCAGGGCAGCAGTTTTGGTGTCAACCCCATGAAATTCAAGGGTGGGGGGATGGGGGAGTAAACTCCAGTTACATCACTACTGCATGATCAGTAACTAATTCAATTCAATTCAATTCAATTCAAAGTTTATTCTCTATAAGGATTACAATGCTGAGTTCACAGAAATTTGGTTATTGTTTGGTTTACATGCAGTAAAATAATGATTACAGAGTGTACCACTAGAACGCTTAGCATGGCTAGACATTTTGGGCAGACTTAGTTTTAATTCTTAATTGTAAAATATTACAAATTAGGAGGTAAGTTGGAATTATGGCTAAGTGACTAAATACTAGTTTATGAGTTTAGCAATGTGAATGCTTTTGTTTTGGCACAGTACATAGTTTCAGTATTGGAGTATCACAGGATTCATTATTTTAAGATTGAGATTAATATTTCTGTTTATGGTCAAATGGGTGAGTGAGTGTAAGTGTGAACCACCAGGTGGTATTCGTGTAGTTAGTTGACGGGGTGTATCAGGGAGATAAGATGTTTTCTAATGGTAGTTTTGAAGGTGATGAATGTGTCTGGAGTTCTAGAGTTCTCAGGAAGGGTGTTCCAGATTTTAGGGCCTTTGACATACATTGAATTTTTGTAAAGGTTTAGTCGGACGCGGGGAATGTCGTAAAGATGTTTGTGTCTGGTGTTATGCCTGTGGGTTCTGTCACAACTATCAAGAAAGCGTTTTAGATCAAGGTTGATATTAGAGTTTAAGGCCCTGTAGATGTAGATTGCACAGAAGTAAGTGTGGATGTACTGAACAGGGAGTAAGTTTAAATCTATGAAGAGTGGGGGGGGTGTTGCCAGGGATGGGATTTAGTGATTATTCTTACTGCAGCTTTTTGTTGGGTTATTATTGGCTTTAGGTGTGTTGCTGCAGTTGATCCCCAAGCACTAATAGCATAGGTGAGGTATGGATAAATAAGTAAGTGGTATAGTGTGAGAAGGGCATTTTGCGGCACGTAGTATCTTATCTTGGAGAGGATCCCAACTGTTTTCGATACTTTTTTGGTTATATGCTGGATATGGGTGCTGAAATTCAGGTTGTTGTCAAGGTATAAGCATAGGAATTTGCCCCCATTATGTCTGGTAATTAGAGTGTTGTCAATCTTAATGTTAATTTGTGCATCTCCTGCTCTGCTACCAAACATAATATAGTAGGTTTTGTCAGTGTTAAGCGTAAGTTTATTGGCTGTCATCCAAGTCGATATTTTGATCAGCTCCTCGTTAACAATGGTGTTGAGGGTGGCAAGATTAGGGTGAGAGATGACATAAGTCGTGTCGTCAGCAAAGAGAATGGGTTTCAGGTGTTGGGATACGTTTGGAAGATCATTGATGTATATGAGGAAGAGCAGGGGACCAAGGACACTTCCCTGCAGAACTCCAGTATCAAGTGGCCGTGTTGCTGATGCTGTGTCTTTAATGGTGACATACTGATACCTATTAGTAAGGTAAGATTTGAAATAAGCAAGCGCATGGCCTCTTATACCGTAATGATCAAGTTTGTGAGTAGGATGTCGTGGTCTACTGTGTCAAAAGCATTTCTTAGGTCAATAAAAGTTCCTAGTGGATATTCCTTATTTTCCAGTGCTGTGTAAAGCAGATCTAGCATTTTTATGATTGCATCATTAGTGCTTTTATTTTTCCTGAATCCAAATTGGCAAGGGTTGAGTATGTTTTGTTCCATTATAAATGAATACAGTCTCCTGTGCACGAGTTTCTCAATGATTTTGGATAGCAATGGTAAGTTAGATATTGGCCTATAGTTGTTTAAGTCTGTAGGGTCACCACCTTTATGTATTGGTGTAACCCTTGCCATCTTGAGTAGTTTCGGGAAGGTGCTAGTCTCTAGTGACTTGTTAAAAAGTAATGAAATAGCATGTGAAAGGACATGGGCTGCTCGCTTGTACAGTAATGGTGGGACGTGAGACAGATTCCCTGTGTTATTTTTAAGTGACTTTATAATCTCGGTGACTTCCGTGGGCTCAGTTGGTGCAAGATAGAAGGAATTTGGGAAATTCCCATCTAGGTAGTCCCCGGCATGGGCATTGGTATATGGGATTTTATTGGCGAGATTAGATCCCATGGTTGAGAAGAAGTCGTTTATCTTGTTAGCTGAGTCAGTGGGATGTAGTGGTGTTTCATTAGGTTTAGTTAGGACAATATTCTTGTTTTTTTCAGTTTGTGGGTCCCTAGAATCTGAGAGAGTGTTTTCCAGGTCTTTTTTATATCCTGGAGTTTACCTGGAGAGAGTTCCGGGGGTCAACGCCCCCGCGGCCCGGTCTGTGACCAGGCCTCCTGGTGGATCATAGCCTGATCAACCAGGCTGTTGCTGCTGGCTGCACGCAAACCAACGTACGAGCCACAGCTCGGCTGATCAGCAACTGACTTTAGGTGCTTGTCCAGTGCCAGCTTGAAGACTGCCAGGGGTCTGTTGGTAATCCCCCTTATGTGTGCTGGGAGGCAGTTGAACAGTCTCGGGCCCCTGACACTTATTGTATGGTCTCTTAACGTGCTAGTGACACCCTGCTTTTCATTGGGGGGATGGTGCATCGTCTGCCAAGTCTTTTGCTTTCGTAGTGAGTGATTTTCGTGTGCAAGTTCGGTACTAGTCCCTCTAGGATTTTCCAGGTGTATTAATCATGTATCTCTCCCTCCTGCGTTCCAGGGAATACAGGTTTAGGAACCTCAAGCGCTCCCAGTAATTGAGGTGTTTTATCTCCGTTATGCGCGCCGTGAAGGTTCTCTGTACATTTTCTAGGTCGGCAATTTCACCTGCCTTGAAAGGTGCTGTTAGTGTGCAGCAATATTCCAGCCTAGATAGAACAAGTGACCTGAAGAGTGTCATCATGGGCTTGGCCTCCCTAGTTTTGAAGGTTCTCATTATCCATCCTGTCATTCTTCTAGCAGATGCGATTGATACAATGTTATGGTCCTTGAAGGTGAGATCCTCCGACATAATCACTCCCAGGTCTTTGACGTTGGTGTTTCGCTCTATTTTGTGGCCACAATTTGTTTTGTACTCTGATGAAGATTTAATTTCCTCATGTTTACCATATCAGGAAGGGAGTTTGCATTTTCCTGTTGTCATATGGGCATGGCATTTTCTAGGGTTGTCATAGTTGCACGTCCCATCTGTTTTTTCCAGATTTCCCATGCCAGCAGATACCAAGTGCATAGCATGTGCACAGGCTTGGTTTCCGTTTGCCTTGGGTTTCTGTGACTGTATTCCCTGTTGGTGCATGTTTCCCTGTCTTACTTTTATCATCCCTAGCACCAACAATGGAGCTCCCACCAGTTGTTTTTGGTAATATATCCTCACTATTGCTAGTGGAGTCCTCTTGTTTGCTATTTCCTCTGGTATTTCTAGTTTGCAATATTGGTTTTATCTTATCTTTGACTACACTTGTTTCTCTACTATGGCTCCTGTCCCATATGAGGTCATTTACATGTATTCCTTCCTGCGTATAATTCCCGACTACCTGGACAAAATCTCCAGCTTCACCATTACTGTCTCCCAGGACAGCATCTCCAGCTTCACTATTACTGTCTCCCAGGACAGCACCTCCATATCTCCTCTAGTGTCTGTGAATCTACTGGAGTAGTATAGTTGTTTGGCTTTCTTTATTACTTTGGTGAGAGCTGATGAATAGTGTTTAAGAATATCTTTGTGTATTAAGCCCTGTCTATATTGCTTTTCATATTGGTGTTTCTTGTCAATGGATTTCAGAATGGTGCTGGTTAGCCATGGGCAACCAAGCCGTTTGTTTGTGATCTGTTTTCGTTTTTATAGGACAATGTTTGTTGTATAGTCTAAGTAATTTGTTAAGAAAAATGTCTGTCCAGTCATCAATACCATTGGCCTTGAAGAATTCTGTAGGCCAGTCAACAGTCTCTAGGTCAGCTGTGAACTTCCTTACTGAGGCTTCGTCATGGAGTCTAAATGAGACTTTGTTGTATTCAAGTGATTGTTCTAGTAATGTTTGTCAGGAGGAAGGTAGGGTAGTGGTCTGTAGTGCTATCTGTGATTATCCCTGATTTAAGGGGGGCTAGTATATTGGTCCATATGTGGTCTATTATGGTTGCACTTGTCTCAGTGAGCCTGGTTGGTTTATTTTATTGTTGGTATGAGAAGTGTGTTGTTCATATTGTTGATGAAATCAGTTACAGGCTGATCATTTAGTAAGCCAAGGTTGATGTTGAAGTTTCCAGCTAAGAGAAGGTGGTGCTTATTCATTTGTCTGTTTGTTATTAGTGACTTTAATTTCTCACTGAAATTTGGGATGTTTGTGTGAGGTATCCGGTAAATGGCACCGATTGTTATAGGTGTCTTAAGGTTTTTTACAGTAAAATTAGCAAAAATGTATTCCCCATATTCATCACTAAAGCAAGTGGTGCTAATACAAGATAATTGGTTAGAGTAACAGATTGCAATACCACCCCCAACTTGGTTTGGTCTGTAGTTGTGAATTGCTGTGTATCCTGGTAGAGGGTAGATATCTATTGTGTCCTGCTTAAGCCAGGTCTCAGTAAGAATAATGCAGGAGAAGGGTGTCTTTAGTGATTCAAGGAGTGCTAGGAGGTCATCATAGTGTTTGCTTAACGACCTGATGTTGTATCTAAGTACTGATAGACTTTTACCATTGTTTAGGATAGTGCTGGCTTGTGATGCTGTGTAATAAAGGCAGTTACTTTCCAATAGGTTTTGATTGGGTGTCAGATTATGGAGGTTTAGATCAGGGTCAACGTGATAATCATCTTCTAGGTTTAAATAATGGTTATTTATATCCTGAGTTGTGTGTTGAGTTTTAGTACTGATATCTGTAGTGGTTGGAAGTTTGGACAAGTATATAGCTAGAGTATTTTGGTCAAGTAGGGTATAGTCACTACTACACATAATGAAGTTGATGTTGTCTGTGTGTTGTGCTGGAATGAACTAAAGTAGAACTAGGTATAAACTAGTAATATAAAAATACAAATTAAAAATAGAACAAGACTCTCACTTGTAATTGCACTAAGGTCTAATATAATGACTTTTGTGGAGTCTATGTTTTGAGCTAGAATGAGCTATAGTACAACTAGGTTTAATCTAATAATATAAAAAAGGCACAAGACTCTCAATTGTAATTGCACTAAGGTCTTATATAAGTTGTTTACAAGAATTAGAGTATAACTAGATTTAAATTGACTGGATAAAATACACAAGTTAAGGTAGCAAAAGAATAATAAAAAAAATGATAAAAATAAAAATGGCAATGACTTGGTTATAATATGCTAGTAAGATGGTAGACAGGATAATATAAAAGTTGTAGTTGAAAATACTAGTTTAAAAAAGTATGGAATAAAAATGGTCAATAAAAGAAGTTTACAATAAGTTTGATCAATATAGTTTAAAGTAAAATTGGGCAATAATAGGGATTTTAGAATAAAATTGGGCAATTGAGTATTTCTTAAAGTGAGGTTGAATTATTGAGGACAAGTTATGGTTAGTTTATAATAAAATAAGATAGAACAGTGATGCGGTAAGTTGTAAAAAAGGAGACAGATTCTGTAGAAATTAAACACAATTAAGACTATGAGGTAGAATGGTCGTTGAATACAACAATGGCAATCAAAAGTAGTTGGGGTATTAGAATTTTAGGGGGGCACAAATTTATGACAATATAACACTAACGGTGGACTATGGGTATTATCTGCACTTTACTCTGATTCTGTTAGTCCAGCCTCACTTAGGAATGTTTTAAGTTTCCTAACTGCGATTTTTCCATGTTCTTCTTCTTCTTCTTCTGATGACCAGAGCTTTGGTAAATTGGGTAAGAAAGAAGGATGGGTAAGGATAGAAATGTTGGAAAAGGGTGGGAGGGGGGGGTAGAGGTAGGATATAAAAGGTAAGTGGCCCAACCACTTTGGTGTAATTTAAAAGGTGTATGTGAAATAATAAGATATTCTTGAAGGGGAATAATACTAACCCATCAGAGTCACATAGATATAACAGTACATGACTCTGAATTGGTAGTAATTATACAAGTTGCAATTTTTTTTTTTTTTTTTTTTTTTTTTTTTGCGATTGCACAATGGATATTTAAGCGACAATGAAGGCAATAATTTCCTGGCCAGTTTACAAAGAATTACTTGACAATGGCTTCTTACAGGTGGTGTCCCGCCATAGTAAATATAGCATAATTTTAACAGTAGAATATTATATAAGATGTCTCCGTAATTGGGGTGGTGATTTTCTCAGTAAACATAGAAGGGTTGTGGTGTTATCCAATCATCTTCATCTGGAGGGAGGTTGCTCAATATCATTGGTCGATGGTAATCATCTTTATGGATAAAACGACGGACCCTCTGTGGAAGAGTCATTCTTTGAGTCCTGTGAGGAGGAGTATTGATGATATAATCCATGGTATTTTCAACTTGTAGAGGATGTTCTCTATCTGGCATGTAGAGTTCTTGCATTGCATAGAGTTGTTTCTTTTTCAGGGTGTCAAGGCGTACATTTAAGGCAGTAATATCTTGTTGTATGTATAAATCTACCATTTTAACTCTGTCTCTCCTCCTGGTACCCGTAATGAAGCGAAGAGCTGTATTCTGAACCCGTTGCAACAGTAGCATGTTGGTCTTTGTTGTTAATGTCACTGGGACACATGGGTATTCGAGTATTGGTCTTATTATCATTTTATACAGATGTTTTTTGACATGTGGAGGGGCTTGATTGAATCGGAAGAGACTGCTAAGACCGGCTTTGGCTATGTTGATCTTTTTAGTTACATGAGATGTTGAGTGGAGCAGCCTGTCTATTTCATATCCCAAGATCTTGTTAGGGTTTCTAATGGCTACAGGTGTACCTCTGATGGAGATACCCCCTTTATCATATTGTGCTAACAAGGACTTTGTCAGGATTAGTCGTAATTCTCCATTTCTTTTCCCAATTAGATGTTCGACGAAGTTCAATATTCATTTTTTCGATGACTCTCTCATACTTGTATTTTCCTGTTACCGGAGTTGATGAGACGACGTGGATAACATCATCTGCAAACTGTATCACAATTGTATCATTAAACTCTGGTTGAGGAAGGTCATTCACATAAATGTTGAAGAGAATTGGACTAAGACAAGAACCTTGTGGGACACCAGCTTTTGGTATAAAAGGCTCTGTCGACCTGCCATGAAAGGTGGGAATGATTTTTCTTTGAGTTAAGAAATTATATATTAATCTGAGAAAAGTCCAGTTATGGTCTGGTAGGTCAATGAGTTTGTATATAAGACCATCATGCCATAAGCTATCAAAAGCTTTATGAACATCTCTGGTGGCAATTAGGGCAAGATTGCCCTGATGTTTTAGACTTGCTACAGTATCGAAAATAATATTTATTGCATGATGGGTACCTCTATGTGTTCTAAAGCAAAATTGTTTTTCAGTAAAAAGGTGATTAAACTCCATATATTAGTTCAGTCTGTTGGAAATGATCTTCTCAAGAACTTTTCCAGTGACTTCAAGTAAAGATATAGGTCTATAGTTCCCAGGTTGGTGGATGTCTTTATTGGGCTTAGCAAGAAAGATCATCCTAGCAGTCTTAAAAACCACTGGAAAATGTCCTGAGGCCAAGATGGCATTAAAGATATTAACCAAAGACTGTTTACAATTTCTGGTTAGGAACTTTATTTGTTTAATTGTTATTCCAGAGAGACCATGAGCTCTATTTCTCATTCTTCCAATAACCTGACTCATCTCGAGTAATGTAATAGGTCTAGTAAGCGGGTGAGCGTCTTCAAGAGTTGATGTATCGATAGAAGGTAGTGGTTGCAGATCACTTAAGTTCTTATCTCTCCATTCATTTACCAACTGATAGTGATTATTGTTAAATCGACGACTGTTATTGTGGGAGAGAATTTTCTCCCATACATCACCCATCAAATTAGCCTGGTCCTGTGGATCATCAAGTTTAATCTCAACATCATCATCCTCATAAGTGAAGGTATGGATTAGGTAGTTAGGAGCCTTGTGCTTTGCCTCTAACAGTTGTCGGATCTTACTCCAAAATTTTGCTAGCTCACGTTTATACTGATTAGCTTGGAGAACTAGCAATTTCCATAAGTCACATTTGTGATGACTAATCATGTTAATTAATTCTTGCCTCAATCTGTGCAATGTAGCTACTGGTGGTTGTCGCGTTTAAAGATGCCTTCGACATTCTGCTTGACAATTTCTTAAAGCGTCTCTAATTTCCCTAGTAGGTTTATATTGTTGATAGATCTTTGTGGAAGCTAACTGGCAAGTTGCATTAGTAGCTTCAATTATTCAGTTACAGTGAAAGGTAGATTTTCCAAAGACACAATTTTCATCCTCACCCAGAAATGCCCTGAAGTGGTCAAATCCTAGGGTGTTAAGATTGGGTTTAGGAGTTACAGGTATTCTAAATGGAGAAGTTTGTAGTTGTATTATAACAGGGATATGGTCAGATCCTACGTTTCCACCAGGAGATATACGACAGTGGAAGATGTCACAGTCTCTGTTTGTCAGTACAATATCTGGTGTTCCTGGATGAGGTCCAATGTACAATTTAAAGAATGGGCCTTGAAATGACAAGTTTCTGGCTGTCATGATATTAAAGAGTTGTTTTCCTTTTAAGTCACCCAGTGGAATACCAGCTCCACAGTTAAAGAGGGCAGGGTGATGAGTATTAAAATCTCCCGCTAGAATTGTTGGAATGTTTCTGCTTAATATCCTATGTAGAGGAATTGATTCTATATATTTTGTCTTGGGGGAAAATATCCAGTTACTATCACTAGTTGTCCATGAGACGTTGTCATTTCTATTGCAAGAATGTTATCTTCATCAACATGAATAATTTTAAATGTATAGCCTAATTTAACTAAGATGGCTACACCACTAAAGGGTCCTCTCGATTTCTCCACAGTACAGTAACCACGTAATTTAATATGTTGATCAACTCTTGCAGCTGTCTCATTCAAGAGTATAACATCGGGATTGTAATTATGTAGTTCAACCTCAAGGAGGTAACGGTTATTAAAGAAATGTTGAACATTAAGTTGGAAAATTGTAATCCCCATTATTTCGTGCTCTTCGGTACAGTGTATGGGATCTGAATGATAGTCTGCAATACATGGTCTTTTTGGATATGCACACTATCCATGTGGACTCGTCAAGGAAGGAGGGATAGTTCTGAGGAGTTGCTTGTGTATTAAAAGTGTCACCATCTTCATAGAGGTAATATTAACAGAATCATTACGTATGTAAGTAATTAGTAAGTAAGTAAGTATAGTTATTCAGGTATACTCAATACAAGTTACATAGAATTATCATACATAGAAGATTTGTGTAGAGAACCTAGGATTAAAACTAAAAAGTTCAGTCAGTGTGGACTTATTTCCATTGTGTCCTTTTACTTATTATTATAATATAAAGGTTTAAATTTCTTAATATTGCTACTATGAGATAATATTTATTTTCATAACTAAAAAGACTTTTACTACACGAATGGTCATTAAGACTATCTACAATCGCCGGGTCATTACTAGGGATAAGGTAAATTTACACGTATTTTATGCGCTTACAAAATTTAGAAAATATTCCCTCACTTTCGTGCTTCATTTCATCAGAGACATTTTTGGCCACTCTTCTTGAACTGGTCCATGCTAATGATGGCTTGGCATGTGCAGGTAGTCTGTTCACATTCTTTATTTGACAGTACAATAAAGGTGTGTGACGCCTGGCCTGGACTGTGGGTACTACAAAGTTGTGCTCTCTCCCCTGTTACTTATGTTGCTTTCGTTCCCAACCTTGACACAAATTGACAGCAAGATATTCTGGGGACAATGTTCGTGAGCAAATTTTATAACATGATTTAGCTTCGTTGTTTTTACTCTGTCTTCAACATTCAGCATTTCCAACAGTGAAATTCATCCTGGCTACATGTTCTCTTGGGTCCAGACCCTGGATGAATCTTACGAGTTTTGTTCTGGGAGATTTGAGGTCTTCTTTCAGTTTTTTGTCAAGGCAGAGTACATGAAGAGCAAGCGTAATCCATATGGCATTGTATAAGGGCTAGACATAGGGTCCTGCGAGCTCTGTATGTAGACACTGTGCTTGCCATATACAGGAACACTCATCCTGGCATTCGCTTTCTTTACTACACTGTTCCTATCAATTCTCCTGACATGCATGGGTCAAAGGGGGTTCCCAGTATTATTTTATGATGATTATCCTAAGACTGAGGACTCCCCATTTACACAGAACTTTAAAGATTTATTTACCCTTCTCAGTTTGTATTGTTTCGTGTTCCAAGAGAATGGCTTTCAGTTTTCCCTAGGTGTAATGATTGTTTGTTGTCTTCTAACTCCATTTGCTGCAGGACTCCAGTTTCCAGTGTTAATAAAATTAGCTAATATTTGTGTGTCTTTACCTGTCACTACAAGAGCACTGTCTTTGTCTGCATACGTAGGTGTTTGCCACTTGACACTGGATGGGCTTATTTATTGACATTAAACATAAGTAATTAGTAGGGGACCCAGACTACTACCTTGGAATCACATGTTTATCGGCAGGGGGTGCTGATTCCGTTTTGTTGGATTTTGGGACTATTGTCTCCTGTTGCTAAGGTAGGATCTTAAACCTAGTTAAGAAGGACCTATACCGATACCTTGAAGTTTCTTACATAATATATTGTTGGTTGGGACAGTATCGAGGGCCTGTTGAGGGTCTAGGTTACCAATACCTATGAGGTTCCCTTTTGACATTTCAGTTCTCAGGTATTCCATCAGATTAATAAGGGAGGTATCGTTGAGTATGTTCTTCGAATGCCTATTGATAGATATGAGAATGCTGTTGTCATTAAGGTTACTTAACTATTTGAGATACTACCGCCCTCTCCAGATGTTTAGTTATTATATGAGTATACTAACAGATCTATAGTTGCTTACATCAGACCTATTATTTTTCTTGAGGATAGGAGTAATCTGGCCTCATGTAACTCCGGTACGTATTAAGTGGTGATTAGTTAGATTATTATGTGAGCAATAGGGATTGACAGTTCAGATGCACCATCTTTAGGGAATCTTAGAGGGATGTTATCTGGGCATGTGCTTTAGTTGGGTTTACCTGCTTAAGTTTCTTTTGAATGGAAGTCATGAGATTACTCTTAATAGTTGAAAATGTTTGGGGTTACCCCTTTATTGGTATAGTATGTTTGAAATACTTATCAGAGTCTGTGTTAAAGGTATTTGATGTCAGCTTGGTAGTTACATACTAGTGTGATGCGCAACAGATGTGTAGATAAGGAATTAAAGCAATTTGCACCTTGATGTTTCGTGGCATACCTCTTTATCGATAGTGAGTACTATGTTAGACCTATCGTATGAGCTTTATGGCTATACCCAACTGTTTGTTGTTGCCAGTGCTTTTGGGGTTTATGCTTATATTCTTCAATTTTTGAGCATTATCTTTGCCTTTGCTCCTTTTATATGCCTCTGTACTCTGTTCCTCACCTTGGATTTCATTTAGTGCTGCATATATCCTGTCTGTTTGCTTGAAATCTTTTTAGCAGTCTGGTCTCTGAATTTCATATTATCTTATATCTCAGTAGTCATCAGGGTTCTGTTCTTCGTTTAATCTAACCTCTTTTAACCTGGTGCCAATTTTATTAAGAATGGTAGTGAACATGAATTTTTCACAGGCATCGTTTAGTCCGTGCAACTTGTCATCTCTGTACTCAGTCACAATTGTGTGCTAGCATATTTTACCAGTGTTTCCTTTACTGTAGTTTCTAGTGACTATTTTTAGTGTCCTGTGTAGGCCTCTATCGCCCTATCCCTAGTGATTTCCGTGGTGCAGTAAATGATGAAATGGATCACTAGACCTGTGGTAGACCGCCTGACTGACTAATGTTCTCAGCGCGATTACAACGTACTTGGTTCAATAGGTGTTTTGGCTGAGAATGTGTGTGATCCGGGTTGGTTGAGTAATTAGTTGGGTTGTAGCAATTTAATCTTGAATTTGCTTTTACCTTTGGCTTAGCCGTTATTTTGTGTGCTGAAAACAGATCATGAAGTCGACAGATTTATATTGTTCTTTCTGTCTCTCAATAGGCGTTTTTTGTTTTTTGTTTATTATTGTCTTTTCCACTGCCCTTCTCTCACTCCAGAGAGACAACAAACGACTCCCCACACTCACAGCAATGGCCCCACCACAGTGGGGCCACCGTCGGCCCTATGGCTCTGTTATTATGTGTAGTTTTCCTACCCTTGTGTTCATCTCTGCCACAGCTTTTTCCCCACACATCTGCCCAGACGACCGGTCCCAGAACCTCTGTACCGGTTTAAAATAGTGCCTTCTAAGTAAATGTCCTGGGTAGGAGGGCGGTAATCTAGTCCTACTAAGAAACGGGGTTTGGTCTTGGGAAGCAGACTCTCAAACCATTGCTATCTCCCGCTGTTTTTTGTTATTTAAATCAGGTCTTGGTTGTAAGCTAGTCAGTTCTATAGGTAGCACCATACTCCTCACGCCTTTCTGTTCCTATCTAAGGCGCTTTTATTTTGTAACTTATTTTGACCTCGTCCTGTCAAGTCACCGTATCATCAAACCAAGATTCTGAGATGGTTATAACTTCCGCCCTAGAATTTAGTTAGCTAGAATCCTAATCTCTTCCTATTTAGGAAGAGTGAGCTTGCATTGACCTGAAATAAAGTGAAGGCCTGTTTCTAAAACAATCATAATCATCAATATATGGCAATGGGTATTGTTATTAAAATTTGGTAATATCAATGTCAGCACTGCTAAAGGGTAACTGTGCCAAAGTGCATTTGTTACTCAAAATGAATTTGGCAAACCGTTGCTAATAATTCGTACATTAATCCATCATGCACCACCCCTTTATCATTTTACATAGGTGCCTTTTTTTTTTTTTCTGTTTTTTTTCATGCGTACTTTAGTTCAGTGTATGCACTGTTTGAGTAGTGTTTGAGTAATAATGCTGTATTGTCTCCACATTGACCTATGTATGCATTACAGGGGTTAAGGTTATCATCATCCTCAGCGTACTAGACCGTCATTATCGCCTGTCATATATCTGTCTGTTTGGCATTGCACAATGTTTGTGTCCTGGATTAATTGGTTTCACACTTTAGAGGCTACAATAAGAGCTGTGTCGCCTTGTTTTTGTTTGGTGTTATGCCGGGTGGTGCCATTACCTTGCGGGTGAGTGTGATATTTACTTTTCTGGTATAGGTTGGGCTAATGTCTGGGCTTTTACTGTCCAGGGCGCTGTTACTCCCCATATTTTCACCTTTTCCAGCCCCCGCATGATGATCTTCTTTCTTCATGGAATTTGAAGAAGAATATTAAATATAATTATGCAGCCTGTACCCCTCCTAATGCCTGCCATATTCACTCTTCGCTCTTTTACTCATATACCAAACATTTTTATCTTCTCTTTTCAGTCCCTAGTACACTTAGTATCCTGCTTTGCATCACACTGGATAATTATTGTACATATTTCCTCTTCAAAACCTCTCTTCACTGCTCGACTTTTCCTTAACCTGTCAC
>NC_069470.1:25391092-25431985 GCF_026875155.1 Cherax quadricarinatus
AACTTTTCCTTTGCCCTAAGACCAGGCTCAAGCCCCCAGCCATCCCACATTTCTGCGTAACAACTGTAGCTACCTGTAAACTGTAATGTTAATACTGTAGCTAACAGTATATTGTAATGTTAATAATGTAGCTCCCTGTATATTGTAATATTAATATTGCAGGTACCTGCATACTGAAATCTTAATACTGTAGCTACATGTATACTGTAATGTTAATGCTGTATCTACCTGTATACTGTAATGATAAAATTGTAGCTGCCTGTTTACTGTAAGGTTTATACAGTAGCTACCTGTATACTGTAATATTAACACTGTACCTACCTGCATACTGTAATGCTTATACTGTAGCTACCTGTATACTGTAACGCTAATAGTGTAGCTACCTGTATACTGCAATGTTATTACTGTAGCTACCTGTATACTGTAAAGTTAATGCTGTAGCTACCTGTATGGAAATAAATGGTATAAAATACTGACACAATGGAAACATAAACACATATGCAGTATAATGTGATCCTTTATTGACTACGTTTTGCCCACACAGTGGGCTTTTTCAAGTTTGTGACTTGAAAAAGCCCACTGTGTGGGCGAAACGTAGTCAATAAAGGATCACATTATACTGCATATGTGTTTATGTTTCCAGCTACCTGTATACTGTAATGTTTATAATGTAGCTCCCTGTATACTGTATATTAATACTGTAGCTACCTGTTTACTGTAATATTAATACTGTAGCTACCTGTATACTGAAATGTTAATACTGAAGCTACCTGAGTACTGTAATGTTAATACTGTAGCTCCCTGTACACTGTAATGTTAATGCTGTAGCTACCTGTATACTGAAATGTTAATACTGAAGCTACCTGAGTACTGTAATGTTAATACTGTAGCTCCCTGTATACTGTAATGTTAATACTGTAGCTACATATATACTGTAATATTAATATTGTAGCTACCTGTAAACTGTAATGTTAATACTGTAGCTGCCTGTATACTGTAATGTTAATAGTGTAGCTACCTGTATACTGCACTGTAAATACTGTAGCTACATGTATACTGTAATGTTAATAATATAGCTACCTGGATACTGTAATGATAATATTACAGCTACCTGTATACTGAAATGTTAATAGTGCAGCTACCTGTATACAGTAATGTTATTACTGAAGCTCCCTGTATACTGCAATGTTAATGTATCTACCTGCATATTGTAATATTAATACTGTACCTGCCTGTATAGTGTAATGTTAATACTGTTGTTTCCTGTATACTGTAACATTAAGACTATAGTAACCTGTATACTGTAATGTTAACACTGTAGCTGTCTGTATGCTCTAAAGTTAATATTGTAGCTACATGTAAACTGTAATGCTAATTCTTTAGCTCCCAGTATACTGTAATGTTAATACTGTAGCTACCTGTATACTGTAATATTAATGCAATAGTTACCTATAAATTGTAATGTTAGTAGTGTAGCTACCTGTATACTGTAATGTTAATACTGTAGTTACCTGTATACTGAAATGTTAATAATATAGCTACATGTATACTGTAATGCTAATACTGTTTCTACATGTATCCTGTAATATTAATACTGTAGCTACCTGTATACTGTAAGGTTAATACTGTAGTTACCTGTATACTGTAATGTTAAAAATTGTAGTTACCTGTATACTGTAATGTTAAAAACTGTAGCAACCGAAAACTTTAAAGCTAATAAATGTAACCCCCTGTATACTGTAATGTTAATACTGTACCCAACCGTATTCGGGAATGTTAATACGTAGCTACCGCATAATTTTAAGGTTTTAAATAGTAGCAACCGTATAATGTAATGTTTAAAACTGTAATTTAACCCGTTTTACTGTAATGTTAATTTCTTAGCACCGTATACTGTTTAAAGTTTAAACTGGGAGCTACCTGTATACTGTAATGTTTAAAACTTTTAGCAACCTAAATTTTTTTTAATGTTTAAAACTGTAAAACCCCCCTGAAACTGTTTTTGTTAATACTGTGCTACCGTATTTCGTTAAGTTTTTAAAACTGTAGCAACCTGTATACCGTTAAAAGTTAATACTGTAGCCACTGTTTTTCTGTAATGTTTAAAATGTTTGCTACCAGCAACGAAATGTTAAAAAACGTAGCAACCGTATCCCGTAATTTTAATTTTTATAGAACCTGTAACTGTAAAAGTTAATAAATGGGAGCAACCCGATACTGTAAAAGTTAAAACTGGTTTGCCCACCTGTTTACTTAAAGTTAAAACTGTACAACCTTTATACTGTATTGTTAATTTTTTGTACAACCTGTATAAACTTAAAAGTTAAAAAAGTAAACCAAATTGTATACTTTTAATGTTAATACTTTTAGCCAAAACCCGTATGCTTTAAATGTTAATTTTGTAGCAAACCCTTTTTTTAAATGTAATGTTTTACTGTATCCAAACCTTTTATTTCTGTAAGTTAAAAACTGTAAACAACCGTTACTGAAAGTTAATACTGTAGCAAAATTGGGATAATTGTAAAGTTTTAAAACTGTAAACAACCCGTATTGTAATGTTTTAAAACTGTACTCCTTTATACTGTTAAAAGTTAATACTTTAACCCCCCTTTTTACTGTAATGTTAATCTTTAAACAACCGTGTTTTCTGGTAAAAAAGGTAAACCCGTAGTTTTTTTTTATTTTTTTAATTTATTTACTGTAGCAAACCCCGTAAACTGTTAAAGTTAATCTGTAGCAACCTGTTACGTAATGTTTTAAAACTGAACCAACCCGTAAATTTTTAATGTTAATTTCTGTACCACTGAAAAACGTAATGTTAAAACTGTAGCAACTTGTTTTTACTGTAATGTTAATACGTGCAACCTGTATGGGTGTTAAATTTAAAAACTGTAGCACCTGTATACTGGGGAAAGTTAAACTGTACCAAACCTTTTTATACTGTAATGTTAATACTTTTAGCACCCCGATACCTTTAAAAATTTAAAACTGTAGCAACATGTATACTGTATTGTTAATACTGTAGCTACATGCATGCTGTAGTGTTAATACTGTAGCTGCGTGTATACTATATTGTTAATACTGTAGCTACATGCATTCTGTAGTGTTAATACTGTAGCTGCCTGTATACTGTATTGTTAATACTGTAGCTACATGCATGCTGTAGTGTTAATACTGTAGCTGCCTGTATATTGTATTGTTAATACTGTAGCTACATGCATGCTGTATTGTTAATACTGTAGCTGTCTGTATACTGTATTGTTAATACTGGAGCTGCCTGTATACTGTAATGTTAATACTATCGCTACCTATATCATGAGGACAGATTATCCAACTTAAAATGTGATATAAAAAAGACCTGGAAAACCCTATCTGAAATTCTAGGAACAAAAAAAAAATACCAGTAAACAGAACAATCAAACTAACAAAACCAGATGAACGCCAACTCCCACTGACGGAAACAACAGACTCAATGTTTTCTTCTCCACCATAGGAAAAAACCTGGCGGATAAAATCCCAAGCTCAAATACCCCACCTAATGACTATCTCGCAGTTAGTCTCCCGCAGGGAAGTGTCCTAGGCCCTCTTCTCTTTCTCATTTACATAAACGACCTACCAAATGCATCGCAACTACTCAAACCCACATTATTTGCAGATGACACTACATACGTATTCTCTCACACAAGCCCAGTCATACTAGCCAATACTGTAAATACCGAATTACAGAAAATATCTGCCTGGATGATGATTAACAAACTTACTCTCAATATTGACAAAATCTACTACATTTAATTTGGTAACAGAGCTACAGATGTTCCTCTTAACATAATGATAAATGGATCACCTATCACAAAACTCACAGAGGGAAAATTCTTAGGAATCCACCTTGATAATAGACTCAAATTTCAAACGCATGCGCAACAAATTTCAAAGAAAATCTCCAAGACTGTAGGAATACTGTCGAAGATACGGTAGTATGTTCCACAGTCAGCCCTCCTGGCACTATATCACTCACTCATTTACACCTATCTTACCAATGGAATTTGTGCATGGGGCTCAACAACAATAAACCATCTCAGACCACTAATTACCCAACAAAAGGCTGCAGTCAGAATGATAACAAATTCCCACTACAGGCAGCACACTTCACCAATATTCAAAACTCTAACCCTACTCACCATACAAAACATCCATACTTATTACTGCACCTACTACATACATAGAACACTTAACTCTGATATAAACACTCCCCTCAAACGTCTCCTTACCAACCTCAACAGAACACATGATCATAACACAAGGCACAGATCACTCTTTGATGTTCCTCGAGTCTATCTCACGCTATGTGTTGCAACCACTGAATGGGTTACAATGTATATGATGTATATTATATATGTATATAATGTATATTACCTTTTCATATAATTTTATATTGCTTATATTTGCGACAATAGCTAAATCATAAATATATTGCTTTATATTATTATTTGACTTAGTTACTTTTGTTAGGTAGGATGTAACATATTATGTGCTCGTAGTTCAAGTCTTGGTTGTCTAACTACTGTAACTATCGCTGGTGGCTCGTTACTCTGCCAGCTTCTCGTTGTTGCTGAGCAGCAACTGTCCACGGAGCTATCACGTGATCGAGGAGGGTGATCACACCTCGCCTGAAGTATTCAGTCTGGTCTAGACTCGCTTGGTGGTTGGACGTATTCTTGACAAGTGCCTAAATCTCCCTTATTGGCCCTTGTTGGAAGATCGTCTCTGTCTGATTATTGTTGTAGGTTCTGGAGACTCTGTTCACTGAACATTGTATAGACTTATTGATTTTCGACGTTGTACTGAGGTTGTGTGTCGCATAGACACTCTGAGCAACTCAGGTCCTGAGCTGTAGCTTCTGACCTAATTTGTACTGGTATCTGTGCACTGTCACAGTCGGGGATTTTCTTATGCTGATCTTAGATTCAGTAGTATGGGAGTTTTGTGACTTTTGTGGAGGATCTGCTGATGGTCCCTACTTAGTGTCGTTATATTATCTCCTTGTTCCTGGTTCTGTGTTGCAGTTGCTTGTTATATTGCTATTGGACTTAGCATTCGTTTTATTGTTCAAGCAGACTGTTCTGACTGCCAGTAGGTCAAGAAGTTAGTTTATTTGAGGACTTTGTCAGTCACTTGTTTAAGTCTAGTCGAGTTGTGAGACATAGCGAACTACTTAGAGCACTTACACACATGCACACAAACTTATTTGTATATTGTATTATTAAATGTTAATGTACCAGATGGTACTTAAGACATAAATGTGATATGTGCCTACAGCACAATATTTCTGTACACGAGAGAAGTGATTAATATTATTTTGATTACTGTGATTAATTTAATTTAATTTAATTTGATATACGCCTAGACAACTTAATTAATTTCTTTAGTTAGTAGCCTACCAGTTGTAATCCTGAAGCACTATTGAATTATACTGAATTATAATGGATAATTGGACAAGGATACTGACTACTTGCTACGAAAACCCAGTAACAGGCTGGATGCTAGAAGGGCAGTCCTTTCTAGTATTACCTGGAGATCTGTAAGCTTTTAGAATCGCGTTTTTTGTAACACTATGCTAAAACTCAATGAACATAAAAGGCCCTAAAATCTGGAATTCATTACCTGTGAATATAAACGAAACACTGTTTATAAATTCAAGTCTCTTCTTGAAACCCGCTTACTCACCCACAACTAAATAAATATTGAATAGCTGTATCTCATAAATGTATAACCTGTGACCCTATCAAACTATGATTTTTTTAATTATATTACCTAATAAAATAATCCATTCTCATGAATGCTCAGTTACTCATCTAATGACCATATGACCTGTTTTCTGCACTACAAATCATTGATTTTATTCGATTTGATCGGATTAATAAATTGTATAACTTCATTTAGTATATTGATCATTTTGTTATACATTGTTCTGCTACAAATTTGTTAGACTATAATGCTTCTTAATTGAAATGTTCAAATTTCATTGTTTAAAATACTTATTTTTACTTCATGTTGTAATTTGTTTACTTTAACTTGTACCACTGAATATATCATTGCTTAGTTAATCTTAAGTTAATTTTAAGCTGCCCATAATGCTCTGTATGCAAGGTGCTTTGGCATGTTGCACCCAACTACTATAATTCCTTGTACAACTATGTATCATGTCCAAAGGAAAAATTATTATTATTATTATTATTATTATTATTATTATTATTATTATTATAGTGTTAATATGTTAAGACTGTAGCTACCTGTATATTGAAATGTTAATACTGTAACAACCTGTATACTGTAATGTTAATACTGTAGCTACCTGTATACTGTAATGTTAATACTGTAGCTACCTGTATACTGTAATGTTAATACTGTAGCTACCTGTATACTGTAATGTTAATACTGTAGCTACCTGTATACTGTAATGTTAATACTGTAGCTGACTGTATACTGTAATGTTAATACTGTAGCTGACTGTATACTGTAATGTTAATACTGTAGCTGACTGTATACTGTAATGTTAATACTGTAGCTGACTGTATACTGTAATGTTAATACTGTAGCTGACTGTATACTGTAATGTTAATACTGTAGCTGACTGTATACTGTAATGTTAATACTGTAGCTACCTGTATACTGTAATGTTAATACTGTAGATACCTGTATATTATAAGAACATAACAAAAAAGGAACACTGCAGCAGGCCTACTGACCCATGCGAAGCAGGTCCATTCCATCCCCCGACATAGAACAATAACCACTTAGTCAAGTCACTTCCACTAAGGAAGGAACACGGTACCAGACCTGCTAGCACAAGCTAGTCAGGTCCAACTCACACCCACCCACACCCACTCATGTATTTTTCTAACCTATTTTTTAAACAACACAAAAACTTAGCTTCTATAACTGTACTCGAGAGTTTGTTCCACTCATCCACAACTCTATTACCAAACCAGTGCTTTCCTATATCCTTCCTGAATCTGAACTTTTCCAACTTGAAACCATTGCTGCTAGTCCTGTCCTGGCTGGAAATTTTCTTCACATTATTTACATCCCCTTTAATTATTCCTGTTTTCCATTTATGCAACTCAGTCATATTATCCCTAATTCTACGCCTTTCGAGAGAGTGCAGATTCAGGGCCTCAGTCTATCCTCATAGGGAAGATTTCTGATACATGGGATCAACTTTGTCATTCTCCTCTGTACGTTTTCCAGAGCATTTATATCCATTCTGTAATACGCTGACCAGAACTGAGCAGCATAGTCTAGTAAAAGGACACAAGTGCAACTAATGTGACATTTTATTGTGGCAACGTTTCGCTCTCCAGGAGCTTTATCAAGCCGTTAGTTGCACTTGTGTCCTTTTACTTTACATATTGTCGGTAATTCTACCTACTTTATTACAGCATAGTCTAAATGAGGCCTAACCAAGGATATATAGAGTTGAAGAACAACCTGAGGACTTCTATTATTTTTACTTCTTGAGACGAGGCCGAGGTTTCTGTTAGCTTTATTGCGAACACTTATGCACTAAAAAAAACCATACCACGGACGGGATTTGAACCCGCGGTCAGAGAGTCTCAAAACTTCAGACAGTTTGCAATCGTGTCATTACGATTTCGAGTGTCACTTATGCACTGTTGTCTTGGCTTCAGATTACTGCTAACCTTAACTCCCAAATCCTTTTCGCAATCAGTAGTATTAAGATCTACACTATTAAGTTTATAAGTGACATGGTTATTGTCCTGTCCAACATTTAGAATTTTTAATTTTTCTATATTAAACTGCATCTGCCACTTCTCCTACCATTGCATCAGTCTATTCAAATCATCCTGGAGTGCTCTAATGTCCTCAATAGAATGAATTGGACGGCCTATTTTGGTGTCATCAGCAAATTTGCTTATGTCGCTATTTATTCCCTCATCTATGTTGTTTATGTAGACTGTGAACAACAACGGGCCCAACACTGACCCCTGAGGAACACCGCTTGTGACGTGCCCCTACTCTGATTTCTCCCCATTTATGCAAACTCTCTGCTGCCTATTTGTCAACCATGCCTCTACCCAGGAAAAAATTTATCCTCTTATTTCGTGTGCCTTAAAAGCCTCTGGTGTGGAACTCTATCGAAAGCCTTACTGAAGTCCATATACACAATATCATATTCATTACCATGATCTACCTCCTCAAACACCTTAGTGAAAAAAGTTAGTAAATTCGTAAGACAGGAACACCCCTTTGTAAACCCGTGTTGAGATTCATTAATCAATCTGTGCCTGTCAAGATGGCTACGGATTGCTTCGGCAATTATTGATTCCATAAATTTTCCCACTATGGAAGTAAGGCTTATTGGTCTATAGTTCGAAACCAAGGACCTGTCACCTGCCTTGTAAATAGGTATTACATTTGCCATTTTCCACTTATCAGGCACTATGCCAGTTTGTAGTGATATGTTAAAAAGATTAGCCAAAGGTATGCTAAGTTCCTCTTTACATTCCTTTAAAACTCTTGGAAATAATTCTTGAGGGCCTGAGAATTTGTTAGTCTTTAATTTCTCTATTTGTCTGAGGATCATGTCACCAGTTACGACAATCGTGCATAGTTTATTATCGTCCTGTTCTACATAATTTATTATTTCTGGAATTTCACTAGTATCTTCCTGAGTAAAAACTCAGAGGAAGTAAGAACTGAAAATTTCACACACATCCTTATCACTGTCAGTGATCTGGCCTGAGCTACTCCTTAGTAGGCCTATTTTGTCCCTAATCTTTCTTCTGTATACCTGAAAGAACCCTTTTGGGTTAGTCTTCGAATCCCTTGCGACCTTAGCCTCATAATCCCTTTTTGTTTTCCTTATTCCTTTTTTTATTTGTCTCTTTAACTGAATATATTGATTTCTTAACTGCCCATCTCCTTTTTTAATACGTCTAAAAATGCCTCTCTTTTGACCAATGAGATGTTATAATCTATTGTTTATCCATTTGTGATCATTTTTGTTAGATCTAATCTCTCTACTCGGAACAAAAGTTGTCTGGGCAGCTAGAACTATGCTCTGAAAAATGTCATATTGACAACCAACACCGGCTACCTGACCCATAGTCAGATCATCCCAGTTTAGCCCACCCAGGTATGTTTTCAGTCCCATGAAATCGGCCAAGCGGAAGTCTGGGACAGAGACTTGATTGAAGTTTACTGGGTAATTCCATGATATATTGAAACTAAGTGATTTGTGATCACTTTCCCCAAGCTCAACATTAACCTCAAGATTATTAATTAGTGAATCTTTGTTGGCAAGAACCAAGTCAAGCAGATTGTTTCCTCTAGTTGGTTCTATCACAAACTGTTTAAAAAAGCAATCCTGAACTGTATCAAGAAAGTCACTAGACTCAAGATTTCCTGTCATATTGTTCCAATCAATTTGTCTAAAGTTAAAATCTCCCATTAACACAACATTTTCATATCTAGATGCCTTA
Source organism: Cherax quadricarinatus (assembly GCF_026875155.1). Taxonomy (NCBI): domain Eukaryota; kingdom Metazoa; phylum Arthropoda; class Malacostraca; order Decapoda; family Parastacidae; genus Cherax; species Cherax quadricarinatus. Next base: position 25,400,596 of record NC_069470.1, read on the forward strand.
TGAATTTCGTCCCATAACAGCTTACTGCACTCCCTATCAAAGTTTGGGGGCCTATAAATCACACCCAAAATTATTTTTTCACGACTCTCGAGAAACTGTCGCCAAACAGATTCTGTGTTCGATGTTTCTAATCTTATATCATGTCTAAGACAATTTAAATTTTTTCTGACATACATTGCCACTCCCCCCCCCCCCCTTCCTGTTGACCTTATCAGTGTGGAATAGTTTATAACCCTGAATGTTGCATTCAGAAGGCATTTCCCTGTTTTTCAAGTTGAACCAGGTCTCTGTTATAGCAATAATATCTATATTACCTGCACTTGTGAGTAATCTTAGCTTATCTATCTTATTTCTTAGACTCCTACTATTTGTATAGTAAACCTAGTCACTCACTGCCCTCTACTATCTCTCTTTGATCAATTGCTTTGCATTTACTAGGAACTTTATTTTGAATAATGTCTTTTAAACATATCCCTGAGGTATCCTGGTGATATCTGCTGTTTCCAACAATAATACTGCAGCCAGATTGCTTCCCACAAACACCCATACCTCTATAATCTATCAGTTTAAAGTCCTAGACAAGTCATCAATTACCCCCTCAATCGAATTGGCTAATGCAACCACTCCAGCCCCAAAGAGACGAACCCCATCCCTTGTATACATATCATGTTTGCCATAGAATTTGTCCCAGTTATCAATGAATGGAACTGCAAGTTCCTTGCAGTACCTGTCTAGCCAGCAATTTATACCAATTGCCCTAGACATCCATTCATTGCCCACTCCCCTTCTAGGCAAAATATTACATATGATAGGGATCCCTCCCTTAGACCTGACTATTTCTATGGCTGACTTGTACTTATCCAGTACCTCCTGTCTCCTGCCCTTCCCAATGTCATTTCTACCAGCACTTAGACAGATAATGGGCTTGTTCCCATTACCTGACATAATATTATCCAACCTGATGACTATATAACCAACACCAGCTCCTGGGAGGCACACCCTCTGTCTTAGGTTGGAGAGTTGAAGGAGGAAGTCTTGCTTCCAGGAGGAAACTAGGAGGATGAAGGTTCACCTCAATGGGTTTGGGAGAGAGTGTGAGGTCGCTGGAATGATGGAGGGGAATGAGGCTACCAGCAGCGAGGTGTAGTCTGTCTCTCGCTGCGAGGAGGCTGTAGGTGAGGAGGTAGCAACGGTTACCAGCAGTGAGGTGCAGTCCAGCACCTGCTACAAGTGGTAAGTGGTTCCTAGTAATGGGAAGAGCATCAAAATAAGGAAAGTTAAGACAGAAGATTTGAACGTAGGAAATCGCTTCTCCTGCAAATAGAGGTAAGCACATCTTTGTGGTTGGTGACTCACAGGTACGTTATATGGACTGTGCTTTCTGTAATAGGAATAAGAAGGTAAGAGATAGAGTGTGCTTCCCTGTAGCTGGTGTTAGTGACATAGTCAACAGCTGGATAATATTATGTCAGGTAATGGGAACAAGCCCATTATGGTCACCCATTTGACCATAAACCCATAAACAGAAATATCAATCTCAATCTTAAAATAATGAATCTTAACTAGTCATAAGTTGGCCTGTGATACTCCAATACTGAAACTATGTACTGTGCCAAAACAAAAGCATTCACATTGCTAAACTCACAAACTAGTATTTAGTCACTTAGCCATAATACCAACTTACCTCATAATTTGTAATATTTTAAAATTAAGAATTAATCTAAGTCTGCCCGAAATGCCTAGCCATGCTAGGTGTTCTAGTGGTACACTCTGTAATCATTATTTTACTACATGTAAACCACACAATAACCAAATTCTGTAAACTCAGCATTGTAATCCTTATAGAGAATAAACTTTGAATTGAATTGAATTATCTGTCTCAGTGCTGGTGGAAATGATATTGGGAAGGGTAGGAGAGAAGAGCTGCTAGATAAGTACAGGTCAGCTATAGATTTGATTAAGTCTAAGAGAGGGGTTCCGGTCATATGTAGCATCTTGCCTAGAAGGGGAGTGGGCAATGAATGGTTGTCTAGGGCAATTGGTGTAAATTACTGGCTAGACAGATAATGCAAGGAACTTGTAATCCCATTCATTGACAACTGGAACAACTTTTATTGCAAACATGATATGTATGCAAGGGATGGGATACATTTCTCTGGGGATGTGGTGGTAGCACTTGCAAACTCAATGAAGAGAGCCATTGCTGAAATGCCTAGGATTTTAAACTGATATGGGATAGAGGTATGGGTGTGTGTGGTGCACAGTCAGGTTGCAACACTAGGGTTGAAAACAGTAAATGTGTAAAAGACATTCATCATGAAGTTATAAATAAATATAATAGATCAGGTCAGCAAACAAAGGGAGACAGCAGAGGGCAGCAAGGGACTAGCTCCCTAAAGGTCTACTATATTAATAGCAGGAGTGTAAGATTAATTGCAAGTGCAGGAAACATAGATATTATTGCTATAACAGAGACCTGGCTCAATCTGAAAGATAGAGAGATACCTTCTGAATGTCACATACAAGGCTATAAATTATTCCACACTGACAGGGTCAACAGGAAGGGTGGTGGAGTAGCGATGTATGTCACAGACAGTTTAAATTGTTGTGTAAGATAAGATATAAAATTAGAAGCGACAGCCACTGAATCTGTTTGGTTACAGCTTATCGAGGGCCGTGAAAAACTAATTTTGGATGTGATTTACAGGGCCCCAAATCTCTTGATAGGGAGTGCAGTAAACTTCTGTGGGACGAAATTCGTAAGGCCTCTACATACGAAAATGTTGTGATAATAAGAGATTTCAGCTATAGACAGATTGACTGGAGCAATTTGACAGGAAATTTAGAATCAAGTGACTTTCTTGATATGATTCAGGATTGTTTTTTAAAACAGTTTGTGAGAGAACCAACTAGAGGAAATAACCTGCTTGACTTGGTTCTTGCCAGTAGGGAAACACTAACTAATAATCTTGAGGTTAATGATGAGCTTGAATAAAGTGATCACAAATCACTCAGTTTTAAGATAGCATGGAATTCCCCTAATAGTGGCAATCAAGTCTCTGTCCTTGACTTCTGCTTGGCTGATTTCACAGGACTGAAAAATACTTGGGTGGGCTGAACTGAAATGACCTGACTATGGGTCAGGTAGGTGGTGATGGTTGCTGATATGACGTTTTCCAGGGCATAGTTCTAGCTGCTCAGACAACTTATGTTCCAAATAGGGAAATCAGATCAAACAAAAATGATCCTAAATGGATGAAAAATAGATTAAAACATCTCACTGGTCAAAAGAGAAGCATATATAGGCAAATCAAAAGAGGAGAGGGGCAATTAAGAAATCAATATATTCAGTTAAAGAGAGAAATAAAAAAAAAGGAATAAGAAAAACAAGAAGCGGTTATGAAGTTAAGGTTGCAAAAGAATCGAAGTCTAACAGGTATACAGAAGTAAGATCAGGGACAAGATAGGCCCACGCAAAAGTTACTCGGGTCAGCTCAAGGACGGTGATAAGGAAATGTGTAGAATTTTTAACACATACTTCCTCTCAGTTTTTACACAGGAAGATACTAGCGACATTCCATAAATAATAAATTATGTTGAACAGGATGTTAATAAACTATGCACGATTAAGGTCACAAGTGACATGGTCCTTAGGCAGATAGATAAATTAAAACCTAACAAATCCCCAGGCCCTGATTAACTGTACGCAAGGGTTCTAAAGGAATGTAAAGAGGAGCTTAGCAAACCTTTGGCTAATCTTTTCAACATATCACTGCAAACTGGCATGGTGCCATATAAGTGGAAAAAGGTATGTGAGACCTATTTTCAAAGTAGCTGACAGGTCATTAGCTTCGAACTATAGACCAATAAGCCTTACCTCCATAGTGGGAAAATTTATGGAATCAATAATTGCCCTGGAAAGCGTCATATCGGCAACCATCACCACCTACCTGACTCTTAGTCAGGACATTCCAGTTCAGCCCACCTAAGTAATTTTTCAGTCCTATGAAATCAGCCAAGCGAAAGTCAGGGACAGAGACTTGATTGCCATTATTAGGGGAATTCCATGATATATTAAAACCGAGAGATTTGTGATCACTTTCCCCAAGTTCATCATTAACCTCAAGATTATTAATTAGTGTTTCCCTACTGGCATGAACCAAGTCAAGGAGGTTATTTCCCCTAGTTGGCTCTGTCACAAACTGTTTTAAAAAACAATCCTGGATCGTATCAAGAAAGTCACCTGACTCTAAATTTCCTGTCAAATTGCTCCAGTCAATCTGTCTATAGTTGAAATCTCCCATTAGCACAACATTTTCGTATGTAGAGGCCTTACGAATTTCGTCCCATAGAAGTTTACTGCACTCCCTATCAAGATTTGGGGCCCTGTAAATCACACCCAAAATTAGTTTTTCACGGCCCTCGAGAAGCTGTAACCAAACAGATTCAGTTGCCGACTCTTCTAATTTTATATCTTGTCTAACACAACAATTTAAATTGTCTCTGACATACATCGCTACTCCACCACCCTTCCTGTTGACCCTGTAAGTGTGGAATAATTTATAGCCTTGTATGTGACATTCAGAAGGCATCTCTCTATCTTTCAGATTAAGCCAGGTCTCTGTCATAGCAATAATATCTATGTTTCCTGCACTTGCAATTAATCTTAGCTCATCTATCTTATTTCTTACACTCCTGCTGTTAGTATAGTAAACCTTAAGGGAGCTAGTCCCTTGCTGCCCTCTGCTGTCCCCCTTTTGTTTGCTGACCTGATCTATTGTCTTTATTTATAACTTCATGATGAATGCCTTTTACACATTTACTGTTACCAACCCTAGTGTTGCAACCTGACTGTGTACCACACACACCCATACCTCTATCTTCTACTGGGTAATAATAGCACAAGGTCTTACCTGGAGTTTACCTGGACAGAGTTTCCAAGGTCTTACTAAATAATTATAACACAAGGTCACACTAGATAATTATAACACAAGGTCTTAGTAGATAATTATAACACAAGGTCACACTAGATAATTATAACACAAGGTCTTACTAGATAATTTTAACATAAGGTCACACTAGATAATTATAACACAAGGTCACACTAGATAATTTTAACACGAAGTCACAATAGTTAATTATAACACAAGGTCTTATACAACCCAGGGCAACACGGGTTTAGAGCAGGTCTCTCCTGCCTGTCCCAGCTACTGGACCACTATGACAAGGTCCTCGATGCTGTAGAGGATAAACAAAATACAGATGTAGTATACACAGACTTTGCAAAAGCTTTCGACAAGTGTGACCATGGTGTAATAGCGCATAAAATGCGCGATAAAGGAATAACAGGAAAAGTTGGTAGATGGATCTACAACTTCCTGACAAATAGAACACAAAGAGTAATAATAAACAGAACAATGTATCTACTGCACCTGCTAGGAAAATGATATGATGGATAATGAGAACCTTCAAAACTAGGGATGCCAAGCCCATTGTGAGGGAAAAGTTCAATAGATAGGAGTAGCAAGGGAGTATATAGTGACAATAGTTTCATTGCCGGCTACTTGTTAAGGTAGGGTAAGTCCAGCTCCCGCTATTCCCCCCTTTTTCCCATTCCCCGAAAGTGATAGTTTGATTGCCGGCTGCTTGTTAAGGTAGAGTCAGTCTTGCTCCCACTATCCCTTCCCCTCCCTCTTCCCCCCCCCCCGAAAGGTGACATGTGGGGTTCCGGCCAACAGTAAATCACTTGAATCACAGCTCACAACACTACTCTTGGATGACAGAGAGGGTCACCTGCCAATCAACGAGTAGAATTGAAGGAGACGGACTAACGTTCCGAGACGTCCCAAATTTTGGATCCACTTACCTGTTTGTGTATGCAAGTAGCAGGATATAACCCCTCATCATTGCAGCGGAAAGAAACCTGCTCTCCTGTCATCTGGACGGATTATTCAAGGCTATACTGTGAATAACTAGCCAGTGGGTTGTAACCAACACCTGCGATCCCCCCCCCATCATTGGCAACGGCTACGATTTCAACAACACGCAGTGTCACCAACACCAGACACCCAAGTTTTATATATATATTAGCATTGAATTCAGATATCATTTATATTTTTCATTTTTCATTTTCTTTCAATTAGGATGCACATTCATGTTTGATTGTTTTACATTTTCCTTTTCTAAATAATAAAGTGTTTATCATTGTCTGTTATTATTTTTTAAATTTTTTTTTTCTATTCAAAAATTTTTCCTGAGAGGAGCCAGCCTTGGTACTACTGTCTGAAGTTTTTTACGGGGCTGGTAACCCTTCACAAAATTTGGCGACCTTGGCCAAATAAACCTCTACGAATCAAATTAAATTTCCCCATCTCGAATCTCCCATTGGAACTTCAAAGCGCATACCACAGAGGGTTTTACCACCACCATGAGTAACCTTTCCCTCAAAGGTGGGGAACTACATAAAAGGTATTTAAAAGTTTTGGGTTTTTGGGTTTAAGACTCAATTTATTTTTAAGTCAAGTCGGGGCAGGATAAATATTTTAATTCTGCCACCCCTTTTTGTGGAGCTTAAAACATTTTTGGAGGATTAGACCTGGGAAACCCCCAGATTTTCCAGTGAAATTTTTTTCATTGACTCTTTATTTTATAAAGGAACTGTCGAAAGGCCCACTCTTGTTTGTTGGGTTTGGGGAAAAATTGGATGGTCAAATGACCCCATTCTACTTACTGTTTGCTCAACCCGGGCATAAAAAACCTTCGTTTTCATTAATACATATTTTTTAATTGAAGGGGGGATCGACCCTCGGTTTTTTTTACGTTTGAGCAGACCCGGGAAATTTAAACCCTCCTTTTTTCCTTTGAGACCCTTTTCTTTTTTTTCCCCTGGTATTTTTAAGTTATTTTTCCCAAATATGGGGGAAAATTACCATTTTTTGGGATGAACGCGGGAAGTAAGTTGGGAATAACGGGGAAAAATTTAAAATCTTTCATTAGTGTAAGAACCGGAAAAGACTTGAAAAAAAGAAAATTGAGAGAGAAGAAAGACATTAGAAAGGGAAATAGAAGAGAAAAAGGAGAGAGAGAGAAATCGAAAGAGAAAAAAAGAAAAAAAGGAGAAAGAGAACCTGAAAGACGGGAGAAAAAGGAGAGAGAGAGAATTGAAAGCAAAACCCAAGAAAAAATTTTTAAAAGAGACGAGAAGACCAAAAAAGCTTTAAAACCCTTGATCGGGGGAAAATGCTAGAGAACTGAGGAACAACAAAAAACTGGGAACAAGCTAAGATACGTGAGGAAAAATTTAAAAATTAAGATAATTTTGGGGAAAAAGAAAAGGATAGAAACAGGGTTTAAAGAGAGAGAAAAGGATTGCGACTCAAAAAAATCTCCCCCTTGAATTAAAATAAAAAGTTTAACTTTTACACAACAAAAATTAGAGGAAAAAGAAAAGGAACAACTTGCAGTCAGTACACATTTTCCCAACCCACCAAAATTTTACCTCCCTTCACAAGGGAGAAAAAATAATTTCATAAAATTTAATCAGGTTTAAAAAATACCGCAAACCCTCTGTAAATTGGCCTGCTAAACCCCGGGGCAACCAGGGTTGGGAATGTTTTTTTTCGGGAAACAGCCTTGAAAAACTATGCAACTTTGTCACGGAAAATTATATTTTAATTTAATAACCTACTGAAGAAGGCAATCCTTAAACCCAATAAAAAAACCACAAAATTTTTTACGGGAAGAAAATTTTCAGGTATGCCACCTTAAAAAGCCTGGCCAGAACTTTCAGAAAGTTACGGGAAAACACTCTTTCGTTTGTTGACTTTTGGAAAAGGAGTTCCGGAATCGATCGCAGTTATGAATCTTTTAGGGGATTTTCAGGGTTGCTGACCATTTTCCCTGACACCCTTTTCCCCATCAATACAAACCCTTTCATCAGAGAACGAAAACCTGATTAAAGCTGAGGAAGTTCCCTGAGGCGCTAAACCCTTATGCGGGGCCTCACAATTCCAAAAGACCTAAAGGGATCAAAACCCAAAGGGCAATGGTTCATCAGACCTTAAGAAATCAAAGCCTCAAAGGGAAAGAAAAAAGACTTTTTTTTTCCCTTTGTTTTGTAAATTTGGGTGGTGTTAAGGGACATAAACGTCCAGTTTGGTTCCTTCTAAAAAGGGCCCCCAAAATGGAATTTTTAAAAAGACTGAAATGCCCCAAGCACCCTTCGTTCAGGAACATTTTTAAAGGATTTTAAATGAAACAAACCAAATTTTACGAGACACTGGTTTCAAAAGGTATAGTAAAACCCCTGATAACGTTCCCAAACCCTTTAAAGAAACCCCATTCCCTCCCAAAAATTTCAGACTACTTGGGGGCCGACAACACTTTTCCCAACCATCCTTTGGGTTACTTTAAGGTCTAAATTTTTTCACAGGTTGGTTTTGAAGCGTACTAGCTCCCATCCCCAATTTTTGCCCCCGAAACTAATAGGAAAAAAAAAAGGTGCCATTCTTCCTTCTGGGGTTGACCTTTCTCCCCAAAAGGTGGACATAACTTTTCAGATCCTCTTCCTGTAGAATCAGAGAAGCCCCCGAAATTTTCAGATGAGACAATGGTCTCGGGGAATTAAATTTTTGGGTTTTAAAAACCATTTGATGCAAACTCCCCGGAAACGGGGAAGTAGGATCCCCGGGTTCACTTGTTAGATGAAATTTAAGACATCACCCCAAAAACCAAAAAATTTAAAAGGGACTAGGGCTAAGCCCAAAACCCCCGGCTTCTCCAACAAACCATCCGTTGTTTTTCCCCCTGACTTTAACCCTTTTAAAGAAATATCGAAGGACTCTTTTGTAAATTTACAACGAAATTTTGCCCTTCTTTTCAAAATTTGTCTTTAATTAGCCAGAAAAAATCAAGTTTACCCAAAAAGGAAAAAAACTTTTCATAAAAATTTTTTAATATATAAAAGGAACCCTGTACAAGTCAGTTTTTAAAATTTAAATTTCCCAAAAGGATAGACTAACCCAAATTTAGTTTTTTCCAAGTAAATCAGAGAACGGGTTTCTTAAAATGGTTTAAAGACCTGCCAGGGGCCCGGACATTTTCCGCATCGAAAAACCCTTTAAAAAAAATTAGGGAAACCTATTTTTTGGCCAAAAAAGTCCTCAGATGTAAAACCCCTTTTGTAATGGGGGGTGGGGGGGTTGCCAACTGTCATCCTCCCGATTTTACCGGGGCCGGGGTACCTTTTTGGTAAAAAACCCAGTCTTTAGGGTCCCCTTTTAAAAGGGGAGTAGCTATTGACTTTGGGTTGGCCCTTTTATCTCCATTTTCCCAATCTGGGGGACATAATATTTTTTTTTAACTTTAGTTGATTAGGGCTTCGAGTTTCCCTAAGCTTTTTCCTTTAAAAAACCAAAACTATACAAAAGTGGCTAAAAGCCCTTTTGTCCATCTTCCCCCAAGGGGGAAATTCCTTTAGAAAAATTTTGTCTAACCGGGGGACAAAATTTTCACACTGACTTAATCCCCAACACCCCTTATCACTTCTGGGAGGAACCCTCTCTTCACCACCCCTTTAATAAATCCCCAGCTGTAATGGGGGGATTGAACGCCAGCATTCGATTCTCAAGCCCCTTTTTAAGGAAAACTTTCTCCCAAAAAACCAAAGGGAGGGGGAAATCTTTTACAAAACCCGGGTGCTTTTTTTTCCCATGGGGGAATTTCCCAGGACTTTTTGGGGTTTTTCACCTTTTGAACTTCTCAAAGGTGCCCAAGGCCAAAAAAGGCCAAATTTGCCCAACCTTAAAGATTTAAAGGACTAATGAGGACTGGGGGCAAAGGTTCAGTCTTCTTACCAGTCTTTTCCCTTGACCTTAGATCCAAACTTGGGGAGACCTCTGACATGTTTTTCAAAAAACTTAACTTGTCAAAGGGCAATACAAAACCCCATTTTGATTCCAAAAGTCAGAGGGGAAAAATTTTAAAATAGGGATGAAGTTCTGGTACTTTTGCCTATCAAGTCAAATAAAATTTTTAGTAACAAGGGAAAAGGGCCCCCTATAAAAATTAAAAAATTTGAGGAAAGTTGACTCCCCCATAGAAATCAAGGGGGAAAACCCAAGCTTTATCATATCAACATCCTTAAGAAAAATTACCGAAGAAATTCGGTTTGCTGCCCTTTAAAAACTTTGACTTAAATTTTTTCCCCACGAACCTTTTATAAACAACTGAAGAATGTAAGGGGTGCGTAATTTACACCTCTAACTTAGACTATGAAAAGAACCAAAATGACTTGGTGACTCTTTACCACTCGGGCGCAACCAAACATTAAATTAATGACTCTTTGGATGACCATAAGAGAATGAAATACTTCAATGTGGAAAATAAAATTTTCAGACGTCTTTTCTGAAATTTTCCAAAGGGGTTCCTCCCGGAGCCATAAGATTAAAATTATTGACGGAAAAATCCGATCAAACGGGGAAAATTTTACCCATTCCCGTTTACCTTAGGGAAAGCATTTGGGCCGGGGGTAAGACAAATTATTAAAACAAAGAACCCTTTAACCTTTTAGGGAACTCATATTGCCACCAGAATTTATTGGGTTTAAAAGGAGGATAATTTTATATAGAAATTGCTATTGACTTCCCGAGGCCTTAATTCTATAACAAAAATAATATAATAAAACTTTATTTACACAAGTAAATTAAAAAAGGTAAAACAGTCCTAGCTGACAACAAGCATACTTTCTGCATAGAAAACCCCTTTTAGCTCAGCATTTCGGCAAAATTTGGTCAGTGTCCCAGGATGCACCCACCCCCGGGCGACTAACACCAAGGGAAACCCCAATTTTAAAATGTTTGGGGGAAAACAGAAAAACAGGGTGGAAAAAAAACCGCCCAAAAGTTTCTACTTCTGGCCCGGGAATCGAACCCAGGCCCCCCGCCGGTGAAGCGAGAGTGTTACCACCAGGCCCACCAACTCGGTGGGATGCTGAGCCTATCCCTTAATAGATAGCGAAAACACAAATTTTTTTGACTCTTCCTTCTTTTTTAGAAAATTGATATTGGGACAGGCCTATCACAAGTTTAAAGTTTTAAACCTTCTTCTAAAACATACACCGCTTTTCCCCAAACCCCCCAAAGACTGATGGGAAAAATGAAAATATCCCCTTTAAAATTTTTGGAAATTTCCCCGTGGGTACCCGTGAGCAAAGAGAAAAAAGGCTTGGGGGGGAATAGGGCCCAAAAGGTTTTAGTTTATTTTGGGTAAACAATTTTCGTAATGACATCTTCCCTGGGGCAAACATACCCCAAAAATTAACGCAGTTTTTGGGGTAGGTTACCTCACATGGGCCCCACTGCCAAAACCCAAAAAATGCTTTCCCTTTTGGGATAACCAAAATTTGATATTTGGACGATACTTTCTAATAACTCTCTGCAGCCTTCCCCCAGTAAGATCCCAAACTTTTTTAGAATTTAAATTCCCCAAAAAAACCCAAGGGAAACTCATGCGTACTTCCCCTTGGGTTTTGTAAAAATTTTTTTGCACGGTTTTTTCCCCAAACCTAATGATCTTACAGGCTTTTTATCTGACTTCCCTTTAAAAAATCTGTGAAAACCTCTTTAACCTTTTTGACGTAAGCCCGGGAAGAGTTTTTAAAGAAATTTAAAAGCACTTTTCGAAAGACCCAAAACTTAAAATTCCCGATATTTAAAAAAACATTTTGTTTTTTGAACTGATGCCTTTCCCAAACTGGGCAAAGGGGGGCAGTGGGTTTCTACAAAACCGTGAAGGTACTCCCCCCCTGAAAAGGGTTCCTAAGCCCCGGGAAAATCCTTCCCGCCGAAACAAGATACTCCCCCATGAAAAGGGAAAGTTTTGGGTTTTTGTTTTGGGGGATCTCCAAACTTAAATTTTATTTGCTGGGAAAAAAAATTCAATTTTTGAAACGGACCCCCCAAAAAAAACCCTTTGATATATCTTTGAAACGTTTTTAAGGGAAAACCAAAAGTCCCTCTTTTAGGTGGACATTGGCACTCCAACTTTTTAAATTCCTATTGTGTAATCAATGGTTTTACCAATTAAATTTTTCTGACCCGGGGTTTAAATCGTGACAGTCATAATTTGTTGGGTTTTTGCAACTTCCACATGGGTTTGAAAATTTTTCCTCCCCCTTTTTCTTCTTATACTCCTTTACTATAAAATCTTGGTATGGGGGGGGGTTTTAGGGAAAAGTTTTAAAAAGTTTGGGGGTAGCAGGGAGTAAAATAGTTCAATAGTTTCATTGCCGGGTACTTGTTAAGGTAGGGTAAGTCCCTCCCGCTATTTTCCCCCTTTTTTTTCCCCCCCCCCGGAAAGTGATAGTTTTTATTGCCAGCTACTTGTTAAGGTTGGGTCCCTCCACTACCGCCAAACCCTTCCCCTTCCTCCCCCCCCCCCGAAAAGGTGATGGTGGGGCTCCAGTCAACCCGTAAATCACTCGACTCACAACCCCCCAACCCTACTGAAAGGGACAAAGCCTAAACAAATTTTAGTGAACTTTTTGGTTGAAACTTCAAATTTTTACCAATAATTAAATTAGACCCTTTTGTCTTTATTTTAAAATTTTAAAAATCACCAATCTTTTTGGTATTGTACTTATCATGGAGAGTAATTTTTTTAACAGTTTGGGGAACCCTTTCTACTTTCCCGCTTTGATGACGGAGGGTTTACCTGCCAATCAAAGGTAAAAATTGGAAAGGGGGAAAAGGACTAACGTTCCGAACGTCCAAAAAATTTTGGGGTCCACTTACTTGTTTTGTATGCAAAATACAGGATATAACCCCTCATCAAAAGCAGCAGGAAAAAAAAACCTGCTCTCCTGTCATCTGGACGGATTATTCAAGGCTATACTGTGAATAACTAGCCAGTGGGTTGTAACCAACACCTGCGACCCCCCCCCATCATCAGCAACGGCTACGATTTCAACAACACGCAGTGCCACCAACACCAGACACCCAAGTTTTATATGTATTAGCGTTGAATTCAGATATCATTTATATTTTCCATTTTTCATTTTCTTTCAATTAGGATACACATTCATGTTTGATTGTTTTACATTTTCCGTTTCTAAATAATAAAGTGTTTATCATTGTCTGTTATTATTTCTTTTTCTATTCATTAATTTTCCTGAGTAGGAGCCAGCCTTGGTAATACTGTCTGAAGTTGTTACAGGGCTGAGTAAGCCTTCACACCCATGATGATTCTCTTCAAATCGTTTTTTCTCTCTAGTCTGGAATACTGCTGTACACTAACTGCCCCCTTCAAGGCTAGCGAAATTGCTGACCTGGAGAGTGTACAAAGAACTTTTACGGTACACGTAATTACGACAAGGCACCTAAATTACTGGTAACGGTTGAAGGTCCTTGATCTATATTCCCTGGAACGCAGGCGAAAGAGAGAGGCATGTTAATATACACTTGGAAAATCCTAGAGGGATTAGTATCAAACTTGCACACGAAAATCACTCCCTATGAAAGCAAAAGACTCGGCAGACGATGCAACATTCCCCCGATGAAAAGGAAGGGCGCCACGAGTACACTGAGAGACAACACAATAAGTGTCCGTGGCCCAAGACTGTTCAACTGCCTCCCAGCATACATAAGGAGGATTACCAATAGACCCCTGGCTGTCTTCAAGAAGGCGCTGGACAGGCACCTAAAGTCAGTACCTACCCAACCAGCTCTGATTCATACGTCAGTTTGCGTGCTGCCAACAGTAACAGCCTGGTTGATCAGACCCTGATCCACCACGAGGCCTGGTCTCAGACCGAGCAGCGGGGGCTTTGACCCCCGAAACCCTCTCCAGGTAAACTCCGGGTACCACGAAGACAGTTACAATGATAAGAACATAAGAACATAAGAATGTAGGAACACTGCAGAAGGCCTACTGGCCCATACGAGGCAGGTCCTTATCAAAACGACATCTACCTAAAGCTACTCAAGAAATAACTCCCGTACCCAATGACACCATTCAAACAAAGCCCCTCCCACTCATATATTTGTCCAGTCTCTTCTTAAAGCTACCCAAGGTCCTAGCCTCTATGTAAATGAGATTCCAGAAATTAACAATTATTTAGTTCCTGATGAATTTAAATTAACTAATATTACTGTCACGAGGGACATGAATTTTTGTTATATTGATATTTGCTATCATGTATATGACAGCTACCATGATGTAGTTACCATGCTCGTAACCATCATGAATATAGTTAATACTATGAAGGTAGTTTACCATGATGGCTGCTACCATGAACATTGCAACTTCCATAAATATAGTTACCATGATGATAGTTATCATAAATATAACAGTTACCATGATGGTAGCTGTCATGAATATTCCGCCTACCATGAAAGTAGCTGCGATGATGGTGGGCTATCATGAATATAGGTGCTACCATTAAGAGGATAATAACACAAGTAACACAGACACTCACATTGCTAAGTAACAGTTGAGTATTGTCTTAGCCTGGGTGACCAGCTGGTGCTTCTTGGATGCTGGGATGCTGTCGCTGTCGTTGGTGCGTACTGTTAATGAATGCACCACCTTAACAAACCTGGTCATGCGGCGATTGATCATGTCTTGGGTGCCCGCCCCCTGTTACTGTGTTGCTAACACATGATCATGTCGTACCTGTTGATGATGACACAACTGTAGTAGACTGTTGATGATCTACAACACTACCACCATCACTGCTGCAACCACTGTGGAAATTATTTAATTTCCGAAGCTATAGTGCCTAATAGGTGTTTAATGTGTTGAAGTGGGTCAGGAAATGTATTTGAAAATGGACTAGAGCCAACAGGGAAGCTCTGCGCCTGCGCTGATGGGCAGGAGAGGTCGAGACGAGGCATCACGAGCAGGAGTGTTTTGAATGGAGTTAAGAGGCTGGGAAAGCATGGGACAAGGAAATTGGCGTTCACAGCGGCCTAAGGATTAATATAGGCCTCACTTCATAATAGGAAGTGTCGTAACTGGTCCTGGTGAAGAGTGAGGGAACGTGATTTATGGGACCACCGTAATAAAGTGGTAAAATTAGTGAATAATGGTAGGACCGGTGGTGACTGGTGCGACGCCATGGAGTGTCCAGGGGAAAATACCCGTGATTTAATCATCACTCATCGGTCTCAGATCTTAATGGAGTGACCTATAATGTGCATAATAATTATGAAACTTTAAATCGTTGTGTGAATTGTAATGTAATCGCTGATAATAACACTAAGTTAAGAGAATGTGTGAAGTGAAATAAGTCGCCTTGCTCCGAATGAACACGCTTAGTCCTCGTGGTTCCTGTCCCGAGGATAGTGAAGTTTTTATGGAGTCACGACTTCTAAACTGGGACAAACCAACGGATACCTCGTCCTGCTGGAATAAGAACCATGTTGTTAGGTAAGACACATATGCAACAGTTAGGTATCTTTATTATGAAACGTTTCGCCTACACAGTAGGCTTCTTCAGTCAAGTACAGAAAAGTTGATAGAAGCAGAAGATACTTGAAGACGATGTAATCAGTCCATCACCCTTAAAGTTTTGAGGTGGTCAGTCCCTCCAGACTGAGGGACTGACCACCTCAAAACTTTAAGGGTGATGGACTGATTACATCGTCTTCAAGTATCTTCTGCTTCTATCAACTTTTCTGTACTTGACTGAAGAAGCCTACTGTGTAGGCGAAACGTTTCATAATAAAGATACCTAACTGTTGCATATGTGTCTTACCTAACAACCTGTCGGTATTTTATACCATTTTAATGTTCAATAAGAACCATGTCGGTGTAACAGGACATCAAAATGAGATAGTGAATGGAGGAAATAAGGAGCATCAATCACCCACAGTTAAGTAACCCTTCTAGTTATAGCAGACTGATACTGGCGAGTTAGGTATGTTGTAATTGGATAGGTTGGGGGTGATCCAGCTACATCAAATGACCACCAGAGAATATCTGGTAAGTGGTGGTATTATATACAAGTGTTTTTTCCTTGATGGATATATACATGTGCAACCTACCCCCCCCCCTTCATTCAGTTAAACTAATATAATCTATACAGTCCACAATTAATTAGTAGCGCCGTACTTGTGGGTGCTATCCAATTCATAATGGTCTCGGATAGATTGTGAGGTCGAAGGAACCACCTCAGTGACCAGGGGTGGTTTTTAAAATTTCTCACCTGTCTACTCGGGGTGACTACGGTCCTTGTGGAATCCAGAAGGTTTCCTGAATACAATTTAAGGTATCCTGTACCCCACCATGCATCACGTTATTATGAGCATTAAAGACAATCAAGGTTGTCAGGTGATGAGTTTTAGGCAGCAAGATAGGGTGTTTAGCATATTCACCCAATTCAGCATTTTGTAACCTGCCTCTGCACCTAATTACATCATCCTCTAAATACAGCCCCAGCTTTTCTATTATTGAGCTTTTCACAATTTTTCCTTCCATCATTAATTTAATCTCATCCTGTAGGTTTCTTCTTGTACCCTCTGTAGCCAGTATTTTAGAGGATGGGGAAAATTATATGAGATAATTCATCTTACTTATAAATTTAAACACTAACCTTGTCATGTTAATCAGCTTGGGTAAAGAAAAATACCTATTCATATCAATGGCTAAGGAGGGACTACTGACTGGTGCGGTGCTCACCGTAATTTCGACAGGAGCAATATGTGCCTTTTGCACCGGCCAGTTAATTTTGTCCACCAGCCAACTTGGCCCTTTAAACCACGATAAAGCACTCACAAATTTTTCATAAGTCAAGCCTCGAGACAAGAAGTCAGCTGGATTCTCGTCACCAGGAATGTGATTAAAAGGTTAACATATGCTGACCCAAACTGTTATATTTCTCCTGTATTTGATTGATTTCAGCGACTCTGTTTTGTACATACACAATCTTACTGTTACTGTGGAAATATATAGTATATTTTCTGAAAATAGTGTTATTGTATGTAAATTAATAAAACATTGATTTAATAAAAATTATAATATAAAAAATGGGAAGCTCTGCGCCTGCGCAGAGCGAAAGGAGAGAGGAGTAGCCATTGTGTGTTTTGAGTGAGCCAAGAAGAACGTTAGTGAAAATAGGAAGAATTTTCGTCGCTCTAGAGGTTATATTGGGCTTACACCTCTCAAATAGGAGCCGAAATTGTTGGATTGTGTATTTCTGCATAATTTGAGCATTAAACCGATGTACAGGACAGCTCCAGGAACCTCAGATAAGCACTCTATTTATGATAAAATAGACACATGTGCAACTCTTGGGTATCTTTATTGAGGAAACGTTTCGCCACACAGTGGCTTTCAGTCCATACTAGGAGAAATTTGAAAACAGGAAAATGGGGTAATCAGCCCTCAACCTTGAGTCGATGTGGTCACCCATCAATCTTGAATAAAAAACGGCATACGTGCTGAAAGGGGAATTATAAACCATGCGGGAAGGTGCAGCATCATAGGTCGTGAAACATTTGTTTCAATTTAA
Source organism: Cherax quadricarinatus (assembly GCF_026875155.1). Classification (NCBI taxonomy): domain Eukaryota; kingdom Metazoa; phylum Arthropoda; class Malacostraca; order Decapoda; family Parastacidae; genus Cherax; species Cherax quadricarinatus. The sequence goes on from NC_069470.1 coordinate 25,418,105, forward strand.
AAGTGGCGTTCCCAAGAATTGGCATGCGAAAATTTCCCAATATAAGATCCCAAAATTTGCCTAATTCTTGGGCACGCCCTCTTAAAACATTGAACAAATTTACACCCCTTGACTCTTACCTCCCCTGCCAACGGTTTTAAGCTCCTTCTCAGCCGTATGCCGTATCTATTCAAATTGAAGGACTGCCCACATCGACTAAAGGGTTGGGGGACTGATTACCTCTTCCCCTCCGTTCTTAAAGCTTCCCCTTTGTAGGACTATGAGCCACTGTGTGCGAAATTTTTTCCTCAAAAAAGATACCCAAGATTGCACTGTTTTTTTTTAAAACATGTCGTTTCTCCTAAAACCTTCATCTCAAAACCTATTTATGTTAGTTTTCTGGCCATTTTTCTCTTATATTTAGGCGGGATTTTGATTTTGTACACAGTATCTCCAGACAAAATTGGTGAGTTTTATGATTATAAATTCTCCTTCTTTTTATAAATGTGTACATGTAATCATTTTTAATTTTAATATACACCCCACAAATAAAAAATTTTTACCAAAAATCCTGGTGAGCACATTTCATTTGCAATTAATAAGGTCTAGAGAAATTTGTGGGGGAAAAGATGGTGGGTACGAGGAGAACTTTTTTGCGACCTATTTCCAAAAATTCCCCTTGTCTCTGAACTTTGATAAATAATAATTACTTTGTTCCCATTTTGGTATGTACCTTATGATTTACATCCCAATAAATGAAATTTTTCCACAGTTCCCAACGAATCCTTGTAAGGTTTTCCTCATTTCAGACCAAATTACGGGCACTGATATTTATCTCTCGAAATTTTATTTCTTAAAAATTGGCAATTTGACCCCTCATAAATGGCTTTAATCCAATGAGGGAAGGTATGTGATTTTTATTTGGGGCCACCCTTGCCTTTGAATAACAAGAGAAATGCACTATTTCATTTAAGGGGGCGACTGCTCCATATGCCCCTTTTGACATCGCAAAAAAAGTGGATACATTTTTTTCCTCTTTAGGGGCCCCATTTCGGGGAACTCCAACATTGGTAATTTTTAAATATTTACCTATTTTCTCCCACCTTTTAACAAATTTCCCGGTAGGGTTTCATCCAAGCTATTGTTCAACAATTTTTCCCCTTATTGTAAGTGGTGACAATAAGCCTAGTGGATCGAAGCATTTTGAAACTTCTGCAAGTAAGACTTCCTTTGTTAATTTATTGGGGATGTGTAGTTATTAATTTTTAAAGATAACAATTTCCCCTCTGTGCCCCAATTTTCCCTGCAAAATAAAAATTTTACATTCAATCCGGGTTGTATTTATTTTTTTTGATCCTTAAACTGGACGAATTTTGTTCCATTCCCCCAGGGCATATTTTCACCTTTTATTATTTCTTAACCCTTATATATACCCTTTTTTCCTCTTCATAACGTCACCCCCCAGGGAAAAAGGGCCACATAAAACTGTTTACCCCCTTTCTCCCTCATGGGGCACCCGTCCTTAACATGGCATTTATCGTTGCCTGGAGTAGGAACGGTATGGAGGTAGAACCATTCAATATCCTCTGAAGCGAAAAGTCTTATGGAGGACTAAGTGGGTCACTAGGAATCTCGGGCCCTAATGAACCGTGTGTATCCCGGTCAGCCTCTTAAGGACACACTCTCAGGAAAGCTTTTCTTATGTGCGTAAAGGGCAGACAGAATTATTAACCTGGAAGATTTAGTAATATTGTTTTAAGTTTTCGTCAACGACGGACCTGTCATCAAAACAGTCATTCAAAATATAGTATCATTTTTGTTACTCCTGGCACTAAATTAAACACAATTCAGAGGAGTGGTTCCTTAATCCTTCTTTCATCATGATGTGGCAAATAGTGACCTAAAATCTGGGCTTGGCTCGGAGAAGGTACCTCCTATATGAATTATTATTTAACTTTCATTAATATATATCATCGTAAGCCAGTCAGTTCAACAGTTCCGGTGTCTTGCTCAGTTCGCGGAGCTGAGCCTTTTAATTGTTCATACGCCATCCGGTTAAATTAGTTGGTAGGTCTGGATTGGTCAGCTTTCCCGGAGGTCTCACCCAGTATTGTCCAGATTCAAATTTAACATCCTTCAGGTATTGTTCCTGTGTAAAGGAATCATCTTGGACTTTCTTCATTTCATTGATCCCTATGCTGTCCAGCTCCCATAAATTATACACAGGTTCAACTTCATCTCTATTGCGAAGAAAATATTTACTCTGGGGTGATTTTTCATATGTATGACACAACCGTAACTGCATTTATGGTTCCTCAGTCATTCACTATTAGACGAGGAAATCCTACCATACATCACATGACCACTCCTGCTCAGTCCTTAGAAGGGTGACCTCGGCCTTTCTTTGTCATGCCTTTACAGGTGGCATATTAGTCTCTCACCTATCAAAAAATATCTATTGGTCCAACGCACTGCTACACGAATCATTATTTTACAGTAGGTGCCAAATTTACCCTTTATTGAAAGCCTTTCAGTAGCGTTCACCAAGCCCTATTGTAGATATTTTCTCTGGGAGGCCTATCCCATCAATACGCATTTAATAGTTTTCTCTCATATGCCCAGGCCTGACAGTTACATAAACAGTGTCGTTTGTCTGGCTCTTTCTTATTCGAGAGAAGCCAGATAACTTGAGTATAGCGGACTCCTTAACTTTTGTACCTTTCATCCCATTAAGGCTATTACGTTTTATGATGTACGTTGTGGATCCTGATCCAGTAATGCTGTTTACAGTTTTGGATTTATGCCGTTATCATTAATCACATCAACAAAGGGTAAAAGCCTACTTCAGCTAGGCCATTCATACCAGTCAGTAGCATGCAATATCTACATTGGCTACTGTTGTGTACGGGGTATTATCACTGTCAGTTACTAATTGTTACCATCATTAGAAATTTGATCCGCCCTTGCACTTTGCTATGACGGTGCCTCCCTTGTTACAATGATAACAATGGTGTTCAATCTAGCTCGGCACTCCGTTACTTATGATTTCCTAATGACACCGGATACATCTAGCAAGCATCTTCAATTCTTTCACTTTAATATCCCATGATTTATTGGCATTACAGAGTTCTTAGAGAAATGGAGTACCGTTGCAGAAGATACAATATTCCTTTCTTTGTCTGACCTCTTATCATACTGGGCTTCCTTATTGTGGTACTTCCTCTCTGCTTTGAGTGGGAGATCCATATTACTGGCCCCTGTCACTTGATTATGTGCCTAACGTAACCACTTTTAGTAGGTTGAATTATGATTATTTGATATTGGGATCAATTTTTCTTTAGTGGAACTTGACAGGTGCACTGGGGTCTGTAGACGTGGTAGTCCTAGAGGTTAATGGGTTGGCTGGTCTGCGGTTGGACACAAATTTGCTCGGCAGGCCCACTCTTATTTTCTTTCCAAAACCCGAAAGGTAACCTTGTGAGATTCTGTTAGATATGCAATCTACTGTCTTGTAGTTCAATTTATCTGAATCAAGGCACTCAACAACACTCAGCTCCCCTCCAGATAATATTTATTTCTCCAAGGTCTTAGAAGTGCTTTCTAGTTTGATCCTAAATTGTTGGTAAGCGGTTTTGTGGATTTGGAGCTTCAACTTGCCAAAATATGCTACTAGATCCTGCTTACTTTGCTTCCTAGTTATCAGTAGTGACTCAAACAAAGTCAACTGACCTAACTATAGGTGTCGTTTCATTTGGGAATGCTTGTATGAGAACATGGCATCTCCCCTTACTGTCCCTTTAAATTGGATTATTTGGTTAACACTTGCAAGATCACTCCTTTCATGTATGAGGGCTGCTTTAAATGATAGACCAAAACTCCTACAATTTTCTCCCGGTTAAAAACACAGGCATGCAATAATTCTGGGAGTTTTGGTAGCACCTCTGATTTCCTTAATAGGTTGAACCTGCAACATTGTTTTTGCACCTTCACCTTCTCCAAAGGCCTTAGGTTTTGCAGGAACGATGTTGATTCATCCCACTTCATAATTTTGATCCAAGCAGCCCGCTCCTTTCAGCAATCATCTGCACCAATTTCCCCAGTAGATCTCGCTACAGTATTTTTACCACAATTTATATGGACTCCATATCTATTTCTAAGGCATCAGGTTAATTTAATTCATCTGGGTTCACCGTTTTTGTCCCATTTAACTGGAGTTACCTGGGGTTGGTTACCTGGAGAGAAGTTCCGGGGGTCAACGCCCCCGCGGCACGGTCTGTGACAGGCCTTCTGGTGGTCAGAGCCTGATCAACAGGCTGTTATGTGGCTGCACGCAAAACCAACGTACGGGGCCGCAGCCCGGTGATCAGGAACCGACTTTAAGGTGCTTGTCCAGTGCCAAACTTGAAGACTGCAGGTGGTTCTGTTGGTAATCCCCTTATGTATGATGGGAGCAGTTGAACAGCCTCGGCCCCTGACACTTATTGTATGGGCTCTTAACGTGCTAGTGACACTCCCTGCTTTTCATTGGGGGGGATGGTTGCATGTCTGCCAGTCTTTCTGATTTCGTAGTGAGTGAATTTTCGACTGTGCAAGTTCGGTACTAGTCCCTCTAGGATTTTCCAGGTGTTGTAATCAGTATCCTCCCTCCTGGTTCCAGGGATTACAGGTTCAGGAACCTCAAGCGCTCCCAGTTATTGAGGTGTTTTATCTCCGTTATGCTCAGCCGTGAAGTTCTCTGTTACATTTTCTAGGGTCAGCAATTTAACCTGCCTTGAAAAGGTGCTGTTAGTGTGCTGCAAATATTCCAGCCTAGATAGAACAAGTGACCTGAAGAGTGTATTCATCGGGGCTTGGCAGCCTCGGTTTTTGAAGGTTTTTCATTATCCATTCTGTCATTTTTCTCAGGCAGATGCGGATCGATACATTGTTTATAGTTCCTTGAAGGTGAGATCCTCCGTCATGATCACTACCAGGTCTTGACGTTGGTGTTTCGCTCTATTTTGTGGCCAGGAATTTGTTTTGTACTCTGATGAAGATTTAATTTCCTCGTGTTTACATATCTGAGTATATTGAAATTCTCATCGTTGAACTTCATTATTGGTTTTCTGCAGCCCACTGGAAGAATTGGTTGATGTCGCCTGGACCTGGAGCCTTGCAGTGTCTGCAATGGAAGGGACACTGTCATGCAGATTCGGGTGTTTCATCTGCAAAGGAAAGAACACGGTGCTGTGGATGGACATCTTTTCTATGTCAGATATGAGGATGAGAACAAGATGGGAGCGAGTACATGGTGCCTTGTGGTGGAACAGTGCTTTTCACCGTTAGCTGCTCGGACTTTACTCTGTTGATTACTTCTCTCTGTGTTCTGTTATGTGAGGAAATTATACAATCCATCGACCGACTTTTCCGTTATTCCTTTAGCACGCCATTTTGTGCGTATTACGCCATGGTCCACACTTGTCGAAGGCTTTTGCAAAGTCTGTATATAATTACATCTGCATTCTTTTTGTCTTCTAGTGCTCTAGGACCTCGGTCGTAGTGCATCATTAGTTGAAGGACAGGACAGGAGCGACCTGTTCTAAACCCATGTTGCCCTGGGTTGTGTAAATGATGGGTTTCTAGATGGGTGGTGATCTTGCTTCTTAGGACTCTTATCAAAGATTTTTATGATATGTTATGTTTAGTGCTATCGGTCTGTAGTTTCTTTGTGTTGCTTTACTGCACCTTCTGTGGATGTGGGGCTATGTCGGTTCGTTTTTAGTAACTGTGGGACGACCCCCGTGTTCAATGCTCCCTCTCCATAGGATGGAAATGGGGTGGGGGGGCTCGTGATAGGGCCTTCTTGCTGTAGCTTGTTGAACACAGAGGTTCCATTGAGTCTGGCCCTGGGGCCGTGTGCGTGCTGTCATTTATCGCCTGTTCGAAAGTCATTTGGCGTAAGGTTAACATCTGTTGGGCTTGTGTTAACCAAATTTGTGGCTCTCTCATTTAAATAAATTATTTTGATTCTTCGACTCTCAGTCTGGTTTGTGGTCTTGACTAAAAACTGAGGTTCATTTATTGGACTTGTTAGCTCACTCATTTCCCTTGCTGTCATCTGTTGTAGGACCCTTCTTTTTAAGTATGGGCCTATACTGGACGATGTTCTCAGACTTTGATTTGGCATAGGAGATGAATACTTTGGGTGTTTCTTGTCGATTTCATTTATGGCTTTTTAGTTTATTCCCGCGATTCCTGACTCTTATAAGATTCCTTTAGCTCTTAGTTCGATGTTTGCTAATTCTCTGACAGTGTCTCCCGACGCATTTCAGATAGTTTGACCTCTTTTAGCTGCTCTGTTATTCTTGTCCGTCGCCTGTACACTTGTTGTATGATTTAGTAAACATGGAACCCTTCCGGCTTGTTGTGAAAGCTATTCTTTGTTTGGAATCCATGGGACATGCCAGCAGCACTAATTACTCCGTCCCAGACTATGGTTAGGGAATTAACTAATCTCCGATTGTACAATTATGTAGACACCTTATGAGAGTAATTCTTGTACTGTACTCTTGTATAAATCTTAGCCACACATGTGATAGTAAATTATTCGGGCTAATTATCATCCCACACACGACGATTGAATTTGTCTGTAACTCGATACCCACTTCCAATTAATTTTTCACTGATTGCTCGGTTCAGGAAGGAACAATGGGCAGGTATGGAAATTTTATAGGTGGTTAACCTATATGTACCTCACATTTACGTACATAAAGTAATCTCTTTGGAGGACAACAACAATATTGTTAACCGTGTCACACTTTGTAGGACATGTGAGAAAACTTAACCCACTCCTGGTTACTGCAGGTGGTTCCTTCGACATCACATGCTTACCATATTATCCATTAGACCAGTATGAATTTGGATAGCACACACAAGTAAGGCGCTACTAATTAATTGTAAACTGCATCGATTATTATTTAATTTAACTGAATGATGGGAAGGCGGGTAGGTTTTGCACATGGATATTTCCATCAAGGAAAAAAAAACAACTTATATTATAATACCACCACTTTACCAGATTTTTCTGGTGGTCATTTGATGTAGTTGGATTCACCCCCAAACTATCCAATTACTAAACATACCTAACTGGCCAGTAGTATCAGTCCTCTTAACTAGATGGGTTACTTAACTGTGGGTGATTGTTGCTCCTCTTATTTCCTCCATCAATCATTCATTTCGAGTCCTGTCACCAACCACGGTTCTTATCTGCAGGACGAGGTACTCCGTTGGATTTGTCCCGTTTAGAAGTCGTGACTCCTTAAAAAAACTTCACTATCATAGGGACAGGAATACCATAGGTCTTCACGTGTTCTCTTGGAGAACAGCGACTTTTTTCACTTCTCACCATTATCTTATACTTAAGTGTTTATTATCAGCGATACATTACAATTCAACTCGACGATTTAATGTCTCATAATTATCTATGCGCATTTGAGGTCACTCCATTAAGGATTCTCCGAGGGGGGGGGACGTTGGGAAGGGTTTTGATGATTAAATCAGGGGTATTTTCCCCTGGGGTACACTCCATGGAGTCACACCTGTCACCACCGTCCTACCATTCTTCACTATTTTTAGCACTGTTTACCTGGTGTTTACATGGAGAGAGTTCCGGGGGTTCAACGCCCCCGCCGGCCCGGTCTGAGGCACAGGCCTCGTGGTGGATCACTGACTGATCAACCAGGCTGTTGCTGCTGGCGCACGCTAAAACAACATACGAGCCACAGCCCGGATGTCTGGAAACTGACTTTTTGGTGCTTGTTCTACAGTGCCAGCAGTTGAAGACTGCCAGGGGGTCCTGTGGTAATCCCCCTTATGTGTGCTGGGAAGGCAGCTTGAAACAGTCTCGGGGCCCCCTGGACACTTATTGTATGGTCTCTTAAAAACGTGCTAGTGGACTCCCCTGCTTTTCATTGGGGGGATGGTGCATCGTTGCCAAGTCTTTTGCTTTCGTAATGAGTGATTTTCGTGTGCAAGTTCGTGGTACTAGTCCCTCTTAGGATTTTACAGGTGTATATAATCATTGTATTCTCTCACCTCCTGCGTTACCAGGGAATTACAGGTTTAGGATGTTAGGCTATTGGTCTGTAGTTCTTTGCTGTTGCTTTACTGCCCCTTTGTGGAGTGGGGCTATGTCTGTTGTTTTTAGTAACTGTGGGGGACGACCACGTGTCCATGCTCCCTCTCCATAGGATGTAAAGGCCTTCGTGATAGGGGATTCTTGCAGTTCTGTGGAAACACAGAGTTCAATGAGTTATGGCCCTGGGGCAGAGTGCATGGGGCATTGTCATTTATAGCCTGTTCGAAGTCCATTTGGCGTTCAGGGTTAACATCGGTATTGGCTTGTGTTAATCCAAATTTTGTGGCTCTCTCATAAAAAATTACATTTTGATCTTCGAATCTCAGTATGTTTAGCGGCTTGCTAAAAAACCGGTCATATTGGACTTGAGTAGCTCATCATTTCCTTGCTGTCATCTGTGTAGGGACCATTCTTGTTTAAGTAGGAGGGCCCATTACTGGACTTGTTCTCGATGTTTTGATTTGGCATAGGAGATGGAAATTCTTTGGGGTTTCTTTCGATTTCATTTATGCTTTTAGTTTTCCCGCGTTTCCTGGACTCTAAAGATTCTTTTAGGCTTAAGTTCGAGCTTGCTATTTCTCTGACCAGTGTCTCCTGCGCATTTCAGATATATTGGACCTCTTTTAGCCGCCTCTGTTATTTCTTTTCCGTCGCCTGTTAAAGGGGTGGTCCCATTAAATCACGTTCCCTCACTCTTCTCCAGGACCAGTTACGACAATTCTGATTATGAAGTGTGACCTATATTAATCCTTAGGACGTTGTGAATGCAATTTCCTTGTCCTTGCTTTCCAGTCTCTAAACTCCATTCAAACAACTTCTGCTCCTGACTCAAGCTCTCGAAACCTCTCGCTGCCTATCAGCGCAGGCGAAAAGCTTCCTGTTGGTTTATAGTCATTTCAAATCTTTACATTTTTTTGACAACATTGAAAAACACATTAAACACCTATTAGGCACTATAGCATTCGGAAAAATTAAATATTTTTTCACTTACCAAACTCCACCTCTACTCACACCATTCACACCAATGAAATCAGGGAATTCTCACATTCAACAGTAAAGTACGACACAGAAAACAACAGAGAAGGACTCAACCTCAGGTGTTTGTGCTCCTGGGGCCACATCACAACACAAGAATAACAAATGAAGGACTCACCCTCCTGGGCAGTTTGTAGCTCCTGGGCCCTCTCACTCCAACACAAGGAACTTCAGTGATTCACTCACTCATGGTGATGTAGGCTCCCTGGACACCGCATCACCACAACAAGACACAGTGAAAGACTTCACCTCCTGATGGTAGTGCCTCCTGACCACATCACCACAAGGCAACAGTTGTGGAGTCACCCTCCTGGTGGTTGTTGCTCCCTGGACCAACATCACTCACAAGAGCAACAGTGTGAGTCACCCTCCTGGTGGTTGTAGCTCCTGGACAACTTCACTCACAACACAAAGAACAACATTGAAGGGACTCACATTCTAGTGGCCGTTGCTCCTGGACCACTTACTTACAGCATAAGAACACCCAATGATGGACTCACGTTCCTTGAGTGATATTGAGCTCCTGGACACCTCACTCACAAACACTAGAGCAACAGGATGGACTCACCCTTTGGTGGTTGTAACTCCTTGGGCCACCTCACTCTCATTATAAGAACTACAGTTGATGGACTCACTCTCTTTGGAGGTGTTGCTTCTGGACACCTCCACACACACAAGACAGAAGTGAAGGTTCAACCTCCTGGTGGTTGCAGCTTCTGGGTCCACTCACATCAACCCCCCTAGAACAACAGTGATGGACTCACCCTCCTGCTGGTTGTAGCTCCTGGACCACCTCACTCACAAACAAGAACAAAGTGAAGGACTCACCCTCCTGATGGTTGTACCTACTCTGGACCACATCACTAACAACACAAGATCAAACAGTGTGGAGTCACCCTCTGTGTGGTTGTAGCTCCTGGACCACCTCAAACCACAAATAGATACAAAAGTGACGGGTACTCACCTCATGGTGGTTGTTAGCCTGGTTCCACTCACAATCACAGAACATCAGTTGATGGACTCAACCCTCCTGGTGGTTGTAGCTCCTGGCCACCTCAACTCACCACACAGATACAACAGAGAAGGACTCTCCCTCATGATGGTTGTACTCCTGAGACCACATCAATCACAACAAAAGAACAGCAGTGATGGACTCACACTACTGGTGGATTGCTGCTCCTGGGACCACATCTCAAAAAAAAGAACAGGCAGTGATGGACTCACCTCCTAGTGGTTGTTAGCTCTTGGACCACTTCATTCCACCAAAGCAAGAACAACGGTGATGGGACTCACCCTCCTGGTGGTTGTAGCTCCTGAGGCCATCTCACTCACATACAAAAGAACCAGCAGTGATGGCTCACTCTCCTAGTGGTTGTAGCTCATGGACCACTTAAAACAAGAAAAAACAGTGATCGACTCACCCACCTGGTAGCTGTAGCTTCCTGGACCACCTTACTACATGAAAAGAACAACAGTGATGGACTCACCCTTTGGTGGGTCAGCAGCCCCTGGACCACCTCCAGGAGTATACTTGGAGGGCATTCGGGGATCAACGCCCCGGGATCGGTCCAAGGGACAGGCTCCCGGTGGATCAGGGACTGATAAACCAAAGCTGTTACTGGTAGCGCATGTAATTCCAACGTATGAACACAGCCCGCCTGATCCTGATCTCCTGGTTGGGTTGTTAGCTATTGGACTCCTCACAATGCTAGAAACAACAGTGATGGTTGTTGAGAAATAGTTTACCAAACTAAGGTGAAAAGTTTAAATATAGGGGGCTTATCTGATAAGAAGCTTCGCCCATACAGCGCCACTGCAGTCGAGGGTTATTGAGAGGCTGTTTGACACTTCACGATGGGATGAAACAGTGTATATTATGTTGATTATAAAATTACCCTTAGGGAGGTGTAGTAAGATATTTCAGTGGACTGCATTATTACTGACAACACTTACATGATGTGGACTCAAAAGTTGCACATTCTGCCGGACTATTAGGTTGATTAACAAAACTACTGCGACACATGAAACTGCGAAGTCCCACGTTACTATAGAAAATCTGCAACCTACCTTGCTTCTTGTTGCATGAGCTATGGTGGGCTCCTTTCCCACTGTCGACAAGGTATTTGGTTACTTGATAGAAGTGATGTGTCCTTGGATGTCCAAGGTTTAATAGTATAGGGAGATTTAGCAACCAATGGTTACCTCGAGTTTACATTGAGTGGTTCCGGGGCGGTCCAAACGCTCCAGCGGGCCCGGTCTGTGACCAGGCCCTCCTGGTGGCCTCGCTCACAGAGCGTGATCAAACCACGGCTGTCACTGCCTGGCTGCACGCAAAACCAACATACGAGCCCACTGCCACGGCTTACTGGTTACCACTATGTTCCGCAAGGTTTGTCTATATTTGTTTACAATCTTATCACTAAAGTTGCTGTTCACACTTCTCTCGTAATTGTTTATCATGTTTTGTGGAGACCCACTTGTTCACACTAACCGCATGGATCAGTGTTCTTGTTGGTATTCCTGGCATCAGTGTGACTACCAAGAGGGTGAAAAGTAATTGGACCCTCACAGCATCCTATGCACTGCTATGCCCTAGAATACCATAAAGGAAAAGCTGACCTAGTACTTTTTGTTCCTTGTTAAACCTCCTCCATGAACAAAGCAGAAATGCTTGATTCTTGCTGGTCTAAGCATAGACAACAATGTACACTTTCTTTACCATGGTTAATAAAGTGGGAAGTTGGGAATTTTCCTTAATTATCCTTGCTTAAGGTAAGAGATGGGACTGTCTTCTTATTAAACTACACTTTGCAACACTGGGCTCTTGCAAGGAGTGGTGGTTGCTGGAACCCATCATCAACTATATTGCATCTGGGAATAAAATGCTTGGTGTGTAGCTGTAAAACAAGATATTGCCCTTCTGAGGAGGGTTGGGCCCCTCAGGGTTGAAAGGGGTTGAAAGGGGCTGAAGGGGGGCTTGATACCCCTCTCCTGGAGGAAAAGAAAATTTCTTCCACAGGGGGGGCGGTGGAGGTTCGCTGGCAGAGTGAACTATTCTTCACTTATACATTAATTGATTTTCTCACTCGAACACTTGCTGCTTGTCTTTTCTGCACCTGCTTTAGTCTGTGTGGTTTCGGGAGAATAACTAATTTTGTTTTCAACACTGTGTAATTCTAAAGGCACTAGTTTATTTATTGTCCACTTATTCACTACACCTTTGCTCAAAACATCAACTGTCCTGATGATTCCATTTGCATCAGGACATATAGTCACAATTTTTCCAAGTGGCCATTGGGACCCTCGGACCATCATTGTCAATAATCACTATGTCACCAGGTCTTAAGGACTTATGATTTTCAGGAACACCAGCACCATAGAAGTGTTCTCTCCAATGAGGTGAGATAGTCTTCTCGCCAAATTTTCTCCCAACGTTCAATCACTTTATTAAGGTGTTTGAAATTACTTCTGAGTTGCTCAGGTTCGAAATAAGTCAGATCCTCTATGATTTCTTTATCATTCATGGGAGGAACAGGTTCGAGCCTTCTGCCATAGAGTAAATGATGAGATGGACTTAACACTTCTAAATTGTCCAGATCATTGGTAACATTAGTTAGAGGTTTGCTTTTGACTCTATTTTCTATTTCAGTCACAACTGTACAGAATTCTTCTAAGTCTATTCTCTGACGATGAAGAGTCTTCCTTAAACAACGTTTTACAATGCCGATCATTCTTTCATAAAATCCGCCGTGCCATGGAGATTTAGAGGAATGTATCTCCAACCACAACTGCGTTGATCAGCATCTGTTGTACTTCTGGTTGATCAAAGATCTTGCTTATATAAGCAGCACCAGCAACAAAGTTCGTTGCATTATCTGAAATCATCAGTCTGGGACATGCCCTTCTGGCTGCAAACCTTCTGAAAATTTGATGAAAGTTTCAGCAGACATGTCAGTGACAGTGATTATTGACAATGATGGTCCAAGGTCCCAATGGCCACTTGGAAAAACTGTGACCATATATCCTGATGCAAATGGAATTGAGCAAAGGTGCAGCGAATAAGCGAACAATAAATAAACTAGTGCCATTAGAATTACACAGTGCTGAAAACAAAATTAGTGATTCTCCAGAAACCACACAGACTAAAGCTGTTCAGAAAAGACAAGCAGCAGCGGTGGCGAGTGAGAAAATCAAATTAACGTTATGTGATGAATAGTTCACCTGCAACGAACCTCCACCGCCCCCCAGTGTGGAGAAATTTTCTCCAGGAGGAGGGTATCAGCCTCCTTCAGCCCCATTCAACCCCTTTAAGCCCTGAGGGGCCCAGCCCTCTCAGAAGGGGCAAACATCTTGTTTACTGCTACACCAAGCATTTTATCCCAGATGCAGTACCAGTATGTGATGTGATCAAGCAACTGCCGCTCCTTGCAAGAGTCCAGTGTTGCAAAGTGTAGTTTAATAAGAGACAGTCCATCTCTTACCTTAGCAGGACAATTAAGGAAAATCCTGTGCCAACTTTATTACCATGGTAAAGATAGCGTACATTGTTGTCTATGCTTAAGACACAAGAATCAAGCATTCTGCTTTGCTTCATGGAGGAGGTTTGGAAAGAAAGCAAAAAGTACTAGGTCAGCTTTTCCTTTATGTTCTTGGGGCATAGCAGCGGCGTAGGATGCTGTGAGGTCAGAAAACTTTTTTTCCCCTATAGGGGTCCCCACCCCGGGGGAACATGGGTTTTGAACGGTCCTCCT
>NC_069470.1:25432485-25451743 GCF_026875155.1 Cherax quadricarinatus
TAGATAGAAAAGTGCCCTAAAGAGTGTATCATGGGGCTTCGTCCTTTTTTTCAAGGTTCTCATTATCCATCTTGTCATTTTTCTAGCATGCTGCGATGATACAATGTTATGGTCCTTAAGGTGAGATCCTCCGACATGATCACTCCCAGGTCTTTGACGTTGGTGTTTCGCTCTATTTTGTGGCCAGAATTTCTTTTGTGCTCTGATGAAGATTTAATTTCCTCGTGTTTACCATATCTTAGTAATTGAAATTTCTCATCGTTTTCTGCAGCCCATTGAAAGATCTGGTTAATGTCCGCCTGGAAACTTGCAGTGTCTGCAATGGAAGACACTGTCACGCAGATTCGGGTGTCATCTGCAAAGGAAGACACGGTGCTGTGGCTGACATCCTTGTCTATGTCAGAAATGAGGATGAGAAACAAGATGGGAGCGAGTACTGTGCCTTGTGGAACAGAGCTTTTCACCATAGCTGCCTCGGACTTTACTCTGTTGACTACTACTCTTTGTGTTCTGTGTGTGAGGAAATTATAGATCCATCTACCAACTTTTCCTGTTATTCCTTTAGCACGCATTTTGTGCGCTATAACGCCATGGTTATACTTGTCAAAGGCTTTTGCAAAGTCTGTATATATTACATCTGTATTCTTTTTGCCTTCTAGTGCATCTAGGACCTTGTCGTAGTAATCCAATAGTTGAGACAGACAGGAGCGACCTGTTCTAAACCCATGTTGCCCTGGGTGTGTGACTCCTAGTAGGGTGAAAAGTATTCTGACCTCACAGCATCCTACGCCGCTGCTATGCCCCAAGAACATAAAGGAAAAGCTGACCTAGTACTTTTTGCTTTCTTTCCAAACCTCCTCCATGAAGCAAAGCAGAATGCTTGATTCTTGCTGTCTTAAGCATAGACAACAATGTACGCTATCTTTACCATGGTAATAAAGTTGGCACAGGATTTTCCTTAATTGTCCTGCTAAGGTAAGAGATGGACTGTCTCTTATTAAACTACACTTTGCAACACTGGACTCTTGCAAGGAGCGGCAGTTGCTTGATCACATCACATACTGGTACTGCATCTGGGATAAAATGCTTGGTGTAGCAGTAAACAAGATGTTTGCCCCTTCTGAGAGGGCTGGGCCCCTCAGGGCTTAAAGGGGTTGAATGGGGCTGAAGGAGGCTGATACCCTCCTCCTGGAGAAAATTTCTCCACACTGGGGGGCGGGGAGGTTCGTTGCAGGTGAACTATTCATCACATAACGTTAATTTGATTTTCTCACTCGCCACCGCTGCTGCTTGTCTTTTCTGAACAGCTTTAGTCTGTGTGGTTTCTGGAGAATCACTAATTTTGTTTTCAGCACTGTGTAATTCTAATGGCACTAGTTTATTTATTGTTCGCTTATTCGCTGCACCTTTGCTCAATTCCATTTGCATCAGGATATATGGTCACAGTTTTTCCAAGTGGCCATTGGGACCTTGGACCATCATTGTCAATAATCACTGTCACTGACATGTCTGCTGAAACTTTCATCAAATTATTCAGAAGGTTTGCAGCCAGAAGGGCATGTCCCAGACTGATGATTTCAGATAATGCAACGAACTTTGTTGCTGGTGCTGCTTATATAAGCAAGATCTTTGATCAACCAGAAGTACAACAGATGCTGAATCAACGCAGTTGTGGTTGGAGATACATTCCTCCTAAATCTCCATGGCACGGCGGATTTTATGAAAGAATGATCGGCATTGTAAAACGTTGTTTAAGGAAGACTCTTCATCGTCAGAGAATAGACTTAGAAGAATTCTGTACAGTTGTGACTGAAATAGAAAATAGAGTCAAAAGCAAACCTCTAACTAATGTTACCAATGATCTGGACAATTTAGAAGTGTTAAGTCCATCTCATCATTTACTCTATGGCAGAAGGCTCGAACCTGTTCCTCCCATGAATGATAAAGAAATCATAGAGGATCTGACTTATTTCGAACCTGAGCAACTCAGAAGTAATTTCAAACACCTTAATAAAGTGATTGAACGTTGGGAGAAAATTTGGCGAGAAGACTATCTCACCTCATTGAGAGAACACTTCTATGGTGCTGGTGTTCCTGAAAATCATAAGTCCTTAAGACCTGGTGACATAGTGATTATTGACAATGATGGTCCGAGGTCCCAATGGCCACTTGGAAAAATTGTGACTATATGTCCTGATGCAAATGGAATCATCAGGACAGTTGATGTTTTGAGCAAAGGTGTAGTGAATAAGTGGACAATAAATAAACTAGTGCCGTTAGAATTACACAGTGTTGAAAACAAAATTAGTGATTCTCCAGAAACCACACAGACTAAAGCTGTTCAGAAAAGACAAGCAGCAGTGGTGGCGAGTGAGAAAATCAAATTAATGTTAAGTGATGAATAGTTCACCTGCAGCGAACCTCCACCGCCCCCCAGTGTGGAGAAATTTTCTCCAGGAGAGGGGTATCAGCCCCCTTCAGCCCCTTTCAACCCCTTTCAACCCTGAGGGGCCCAGCCCTCTCAGAAGGGGCAAATATCTTGTTTACTGCTACACCAAGCATTTTATCCCAGATGCAATATGAGTATGTGATGTGGTCAAGCAACCACCACTCCTTGCAAGAGTCCAGTGTTGCAAAGTGTAGTTTAATAAGAGACAGTCCATCTCTTACCTTAGCAGGATAATTAAGGAAAATCCTACTCCCACTTTATTACCATGGTAAAGATAGTGTACATTGTTGTCTATGCTTAAGACAGCAAGAATCAAGCATTCTGCTTTGCTTCATGGAGGAGGTTTAACAAGGAAGCAAAAAGTACTAGGTCAGCTTTTCCTTTATGTTCTAGGGGCATAGCAGTGGCATAGGATGCTGTGAGGTCAGATTACTTTTCACCCTCTTGGGAGTCACACTGATGCCAGGATAACCAACAAAGAACACTGATCCATGCGTTAGTGTGAACAGTGTCTCACAAAACATGATAAACATTTACAGAGAAGTGTGATCAGCTTCTTTAGTGATAAGATTGTGAACAATATAGACAAACCTTGCGGAACATAGTGTACCAGTAGCTCGTGGCTGTGGCTCGTATGTTGGTTTGCGTGCAGCCAGCAGTAACAGCCTGGTTGATCAGGCTCTGATCCACCAGGAGGCCTGGTCACAGACCGGGCCGCTGGAGCGTTGACCCCCGGAACTCTCTCAAGGTAAACTCGAGGTAACCAGTGTGCGTATTCCTAGACTATGAAGACGTGGACATCCAAGGACACTTCAGCTTCTATCAAGTAACCAATACTTGTCGACAGTGGAAAGAGCACCATAGCTCATGCTACAAGAGCAAGGTAGGTTGCAGATTTCTTATAGTACGGGGGACTGCGCAGTTCTTGTGTCGCAAGGAGTTTGTAATCAACCTATAGTCGGCAGTAAGGTGCGAACTTTTGAGTCCACACATGTAAGTGTTGTCAGTAATCAGTCTCTGATATATGCTTACATAACACCCCCTAGGGGTAATTTATAATCATACATAATATACTCTGTTTCATCCCATCGTGAAGTGGTCAAGACAGCCTCTCAAGACCTCGCCTGCAGTGGCGGCTGTATGGGCGATAGCTGTCTTATCAAGATAAGGTCCCCCTATATTTAAACTTTAACCTTAGTTGGTAAACTATTTCTCAACACCATCACTGTTGTTCTTGCATTGTGAGGTAGTCCAATAGCTACAACCACCAGGAGATCAGGATCAGGCGGGCTGTGGTTCATACGTTGGATTACATGCAGCTACCAGTAACAGCTTGGTTTATCAGGCCCTGATCCACCGGGAGGCCTGGTCTTGGACCGAGTCCCGGGGGCGTTGATCCCCGGAATGCCCTCCAAGTAGACTCCTGGAGGTGGTCCAGGGGCTGCGACCACCAGAAGGGTGAGTCCATCACTGTTGTTCTTTTCTTGTGAGTAAGGTGGTCCAGGAGCTACAGCTACCAGGTGGGTGAGTCGATCACTGTTTTTCTTGTGTTAAGTGGTCCAGGAGCTACAACCACTAGGAGAGTGAGTCCATCACTGCTGTTCTTTTGTTGTGAGTGAGATGGCCCAGGAGCTACAACCACCAGGAGGGTGAGTCCATCACCGTTGTTCTTGCTTTGTGAATGAAGTGGTCCAAGAGCTACAACCACTAGGAGGGTGAGTCCATCACTGCTGTTCTTTTGTTGTGAGTGATGTGGTCCAGGAGCTGCAACCACCAGTAGGGTGAGTCCATCACTGCTGTTCTTTTGTTGTGAGTGATGTGGTCCAGGAGGTACAACCATCAGGAGGGTGAGTCCTTCTCTGTTGTTCTTGTGTGGTGAGTGAGGTGGCCCAGGAGCTACAACCACCAGGAGGGTGAGTCCATCACTGTTGTTCTTGTGATGTGAGTGGACCAGGAGCTACAACCACCAGGAGGGTGAGTCCTTCACTTTTGTTCTTTTGTGGTGAGGTGGTCCAGGAGCTACAACCACCAGGAGGGTGACTCCATCACTGTTGTTCTTGTGTTGTGAGTGATGTGGTCCAGGAGGTACAACCATCAGGAGGGTGAGTCCTTCACTGTTGTTCTTGTGTTGTGAGTGAGGTGGTCCAGGAGCTACAACCACCAGGAGGGTGAGTCCATCACTGTTGTTCTTGTGATGTGAGGTGGACCAGAAGCTGCAACCACCAGGAGGGTGAGTCCTTCACTTCTGTTCTTGTGTGGTGAGGTGGTCCAGAAGCTACAACCACCATGAGAGTGAGTCCATCACTGTAGTTCTTATATTGTGAGTGAGGTGGCCAAGGAGTTACAACCACCAAAGGGTGAGTCCTTCACTGTTGCTCTTGTGTTGTGAGTGAGGTGGTCCAGGAGCTACAATCACCAGGAACGTGAGTCCATCATTGTTGTTCTTATGCTGTAAGTAAGGTGGTCCAGGAGCTACAGCCACTAGGAATGTGAGTCCTTCAATGTTGTTCTTGTGTTGTGAGTGATGTGGTCCAGGAGCTACAACCACCAGGAGGGTGACTCCACACTGTTGCTCTTGTGAGTGATGTGGTCCAGGAGCTACAACCACCAGGAGGGTGACTCCACACTGTTGCTCTTGTGAGTGATGTGGTCCAGGAGGTACAACCATCAGGAGGGTGAGTCTTTCACTGTTGTTCTTGTGTGGTGAGTGAGGTGGTCCAGGAGCTACAAGCACCAGGAGGGTGAGTGAATCACTGTTGTTCTTGTGTTGTGAGTGAGAGGGCCCAGGAGCTACAACTGCCAGGAGGGTGAGTCCTTCATTGTTATTCTTGTGTTGTGAGGTGGTCCAGGAGCTACAATCACCTGGAGGGTGAGTCCTTCACTGTTGTTCTTGTCGTACTTTTACTGTTGATGGTGAGATCCCTGATTCATGGTGTGATGGTGTGAGTAGTGGTGGTGTTGGTTGTGAAAAATATTTAATTTTCCGAAGCTATAGTGCCTAATAGGTGTTTAATGTGTTGATGTTGGTCAAAAAATGTAAAGTATTTGAAAATGGACTAGAACCAACAGGGAAGCTTTTCGCCTGCGCTGATAGGCAGCGGAGAGGTCGAGACGAGGAGTCAGGAGCAGGAGTGTTTTGAATGGAGTTAAGAGACTGGGAAAGCATGGGACAAGGAAATTGGCATTCACAACGGTCTAAGGATTAATATAGGTCACACTTCATAATAGGAAGTGTCGTAACTGGTCCTGGTGAAGAGTGAGGGAACGTGATTTATGGGACCACCCCTTTACAGGCGACGGAAAAGAATAACAGAGCGGCTAAAAGAGGTCAATATATCTGAAATGCGCAGGGAGACACTGGTCAGAGAAATAGCAAGCATCGAACTTAAGCTAAAAGAATCCTTTAGGAGTCAGGAATCGCGGGAAGAACTAAAAGCCATAAATGAAATCGAAAGAAACCCAAAGTATTTCTTCTCCTATGCCAAATCAAAATCGAGAACAACGTCCAGTATTGGGCCCCTACTTAAACAAGATGGGTCCTACACAGATGACAGCAAGGAAATGAGTGAGCTACTCAAGTCCCAATATGACTCAGTTTTTAGCAAGCCGCTAACCAGACTGAGAGTCGAAGATCAAAATGAATTTTTTATGAGAGAGCCACAAAATTTGATTAACACAAGCCTATCCGATGTTATCCTGACGCCAAATGACTTCGAACAGGCGATAAATGACATGCCCATGCACTCTGCCCCAGGGCCAGACTCATGGAACTCTGTGTTCATCAAGAACTGCAAGAAGCCCCTATCACGAGCCTTTTCCATCCTATGGAGAGGGAGCATGGACACGGGGGTCGTCCCACAGTTACTAAAAACAACAGACATAGCCCCACTCCACAAAGGGGGCAGTAAAGCAACAGCAAAGAACTACAGACCAATAGCACTAACATCCTAAACCTGTATTCCCTGGAACGCAGGAGGGAGAGATACATGATTATATACACCTGGAAAATCCTAGAGGGACTAGTACCGAACTTGCACACGAAAATCACTCATTACGAAAGCAAAAGACTTGGCAGACGATGCACCATCCCCCCAATGAAAAGCAGGGGTGTCACTAGCACGTTAAGAGACCATACAATAAGTGTCAGGGGCCCGAGACTGTTCAACTGCCTCCCAGCACACATAAGGGGGATTACCAACAGACCCCTGGCAGTCTTCAAGCTGGCACTGGACAAGCACCTAAAGTCAGTTCCTGATCAGCCGGGCTGTGGCTCGTATGTTGGTTTGCGTGCAGCCAGCAGCAACAGCCTGGTTGATCAGGCTGTGATCCACCAGGAGGCCTGGTCTCAGACCGGGCCGCGGGGGCGTTGACCCCCGGAACTCTCTCCAGGTAAACTCCAGGTAATAAAGTGCTAAAATTAGTGAATAATGGTAGGACTGGTGGTGACTGGTGTGACGCCATGGAGTGTCCAGGGGAAAATACCCGTGATTTAATCATCACTCATCGGTCTCAGATCTTAATGGAGTGACCTCTAATGTGCATAATAATTATGAGACATTAAATCGTCGTGTGAATTGTAATGTAATCGCTGATAATAACACTAAGTTAAGAGAATGTGTGAAGTGAAATAAGTCGCTGTTCTCCAAGTGAACACGTGTAGACCTAGTGGTTCCTGTCCCGAGGATAGTGAAGTTTTTATGGAGTCACGACTTCTAAACCGGGACAAACCAACGGATACCTCGTCCTGCTGGAATAAGAACCGTGTTGGTGTAGCAGGACATCGAAATGAGATGATGAATGGAGGAAATAAGGAGCATCAATCACCCACAGTTAAGTAACCCTTCTAGTTATAGCAGACTGATACTGGCCAGTTAGGTATGTTGTAATTGGATAGGTTGGGGGTGATCCAACTACATCAAATGACCACCAGAGAAAATCTGGTAAGTGGTGGTATTATATATAAGTGTTTTTTCCTTGATGGATATATCCATGTGCAACCTACCCGCCTTCCCTTCATTCAGTTAAATTAATATAATCTATGCAGTTTACAATTAATTAGTAGCGCTGTACTTGTGTGTGCTATCCAATTCATACTGGTCTTGGATAGATATGGGTAAGCTTGTGAGGTCGAAGGAACCACCTGCAGTGACCAGGTGTGGTTAAGTTTTCTCACATGTCTACAAAGGGTGACTACGGTAAACAATATGGTTGTTGTCTCCAAATGAGATTACTTGTATGTACGTAATGTTGAGGTACATATAGGTAACCACCTATAAAATTTTCCATACCTGCCCATTGTTCCTTCCTGAACCGGATGCAATCAGTGAAAAATTAATTGAAGTGGGTATAGAGTACACAAATTTAATCGGTCGTGTGGTGGATGATAATTAGCCCAATTAATTACTAGCACATGTGTGGCTAAGATTTATACAAGAGTAAAGTACAAGAATTACTCTCATAAGGTGTCTACTTAAGTTGTACAATCGGTGATTATTAATTCCCTAACCATGGCTGGGTCTGAGGAAGTTAGTGCGGCTGGCAAGTCCATGGATGCCAAAGCAAAGAAAGCTTCACTACAAGCTCGGAAGGGTCATGTTACTAAATCATACAACAAGTGTACAGGCGACGGAAAAGAATAACAGAGCAGCTAAAAGAGGTCAATCTATCTGAAATGCGTAGGGAGACACTGGTCAGAGAAATAGCAAACATCGAACTTAAGCTAAAGGAATCTTATAGGAGTCAGGAATCGCGGGAAGAACTAAAAGCCATAAATGAAATCGAAAGAAACCCAAAGTATTTCTTCTCCTATGCCAAATCAAAGTCGAGAACAACGTCCAGTATTGGGCCCTTACTTAAACAAGATGGGTCCTACACAGATGACAGCAAGGAAATGAGTGAGCTACTCAAGTCCCAATATGACTCAGTTTTTAGCAAGCCACTAACCAGACTGAGAGTCGAAGATCAAAATAATTTTTTTATGAGAGAGCCACAGAATTTGGTTAACACAAGCCTATCTGATGTTATCCTGACGCCAAATGACTTCGAACAGGCGATAAATGACATGCCCATGCACTCTGCCCCAGGGCCAGACTCATGGAACTCTGTGTTCATCAAGAACTGCAAGAAGCCCCTATCACGAGCCTTTTTTTCCATCCTATGGAGAGGGAGCATGGACACGGGGGTCGCCCCCAAGTTACTAAAAACAACAGACATAGCCCCACTCCACAGAGGGGGCAGTAAAGCAACAGCAAAGAACTACAGACCGATAGCACTAACATTACATATCATAAAAATCTTGAAAGAGCCCTAAGAAGCAAGATCACCACCCATCTAGAAACCCATCATTTACACAACCCAGGGCAACAGGGGGTTTAGAACAGGTCGCTCCTGTCTTTTCTCAATTTATTGGATCACTACGACGAGGTCCTAGATGCACTAGAAGACAAAAAGAATGCAGATGTAATATATACAGACTTTGCAAAAGCCTTCGAAAGTGTGACCATGGCGTAATAGCGCACAAAATGGTGCTAAAGGAATAACAGGAAAAGTCGGTCGATGGATGTATAATTTCCTCACTAACAGAACACAGAGAGTATAGTCAACAGAGAAAAAGTCCGAGGCAGCTACGGTGAAAAGCTCTTTTCCACAAGGCACAGTACCCCGCTCCCATCTTGTTCCTCATCCTCATATCTGACCTAGAAAAGGGAAATGTCACCCCACAGCACCGTGTCTTCCTTTGCAGATGACACCCGAATCTGCATGACAGTGTCTTCCATTGCAGACACTGCAAGGCTCCAGCGGACATCAACCAATCTTTCAGTGGGCTGCAGAAAACATAATGAAGTTCAAACGATGAGAAATTTAAATTTTACTCAGATAGGGTAAACACGAGGAAATAAATCTTCATCAGAGTACAAAACAAATTCTGGCCACAAAATAGAGCGAAACACCAACGTCAAAGACCGGGGAGTGATTCATGTTCGGAGGATCTCACCTTCAAGGACTATAACATTGTATCGATCGCATCTGCTAGAAAAATGACAGAATGGATAATGAGAACCCTTCAAAACGAGGATGCCAACCCATATGACACTCTTCGGGTCACTTGTTCTATCTAGGCGGAATAATGCTGACCACTAACAGCACCTTTCAAGCAGGTGAAATTGCTTGACCTAGAAAATGTACAGAGAACCTTCACGGCGGCATAACGGAGATAAAACACCTCAATTACTGGGAGCGCTTGAGGTTCCTGAACCTGTATTCCCTGGGAAAGCAGGAGGGAGAGATAACATGATTATATACACCTGGAAAATCCTAGGAGGGGCTAGTACCCAAAATTGCACACGAAAATCACTCACTACGAAAGCAAAAGAAATTGGCAGACGATGCAACATCCCCCCCCAATGAAAAGCAGGGGTGTCACTAGCACGTTAAGAGACCATACAATAAGTGTCAGGGGCCCGAGGCTGTTCAACTGCCTCCCAGCATACATAAGGGGGATTACCAACAGACACCTGGCAGTCTTCAAGTTGGCACTGGACAAGCACCTAAAGTCGGTTCCTGATCAGCCGGGCTGCGGCTCGTACGTTGGTTTGCGTGCAGCCAGCAGTAACAGCCTGGTTGATCAGGCTCTGATCCACCAGGAGGCCTGGTCACAGACCGGGCCGCGGGGGCGTTGACCCCCGGAACTCTCTCCAGGTAAACTCCAGGTAACTCCAGTTAATGGGACAAGAAACGGTGAACCCTGATGAATTAAAGTTACACCTAGATGCCTTAGAAAATAGATATGAGTCATATAAATTGTGGTATAAAGACTGTGAGAGAGATCTACTGGGGAATTGTGCAGATGATGCTGAAAGGGAGCGGCTGCTGGATCAATATTATGAAGTGGAGGACAACATCGTGTCCTGCAAAACTAAGGCTTTGGAGAAGGTGAAGGGTGTAAACAATGTTGCTGGTCAACCTAGTAAGGAAAATCAGAGGTGTCTACCAAAACTCCCAGAATTATGCATGCCTGTGTTTAATCCGGGGAAAATTGGGAGGAGTTTTGGTCTATCTTTAAAGCAGTCAACATGATAGGAGTGATCTTGCAAGTGTTACCAAATTATGCTATTTAAAGGGACAAGTAAGGGGAGATGCGCATGTTCTCATACAAGCATTCCCAAATGTTGACGATCCTATATGGCAGTTGACTTGTTGGAGGTCACTTAGATAACTTGGAGCAAAGTAGGCTGGATCTAGTAGCTATTTTGGCTAGTTTGAAGACTCCAAATCACAACCGCTTACAACAATTTAGGATCAAACTAGAAAGCATTCTTAAGACCTTGAGTAATAAATATGATCTGGAGGGAGCAGAGTGGTTGTTGAGTGCCTTGATTCAGAATAAATTGAACTACAAGACAGTAGAGTGGCTATCTATCAGATATCACAAGGGTTACTTCGGGTTTGGGAAGAAATAAGAGTGGCCTGCGGGAGCTAATTGCCCCAACTGCAACCACCAACCCATTACCTCTAGGAATACCACGTCTACAGACCCCAGTGCACCTGTCAAGTTCCACTAAAGGAAAATTTATCCCAATATCAATAATCATAATTCACCTACTAAAAGAGGTTACGTAGGCACATATCAAGTGACAGGGGCCAGTAATAGTGGTTCTCCACATCAAAGCAAGAGGAGGAAGTACCACAATAAGGGTAGCCCAGTTGATAAGAGGTCAGACAAAGAAAGGAGAGATTGTATCTTCTGCAACGGTACTCATTCTCTAAAAAACTGTAATGCCTATAATTCAGGGGATATTAAAGTGGAAAGATTTGAAGAGCTTGCTAGATGTATCAGGTGTCTAGGAAATCATAATGTAAGGGATTGCCGTGCTAGATTGAACCATTGTTATCAGTGTAACAAGGGAAGGCACCACATAGCTATGTGCAAGGGCGGATCTAATTTTTAATGATGGAAACAATAAGTACTGACAGTGATAATAACCCGGACACTCAGTACCCAAATTTGTAGAGATTGCAGTAATGTCGGTAATGATGGCCTAGCTGAGGTAGCTTTACCTGTGTTGGATGTGGTGATTAATGATAAACGGCATAAATCCAAAACGTAACAGCATTACTGGATCAGGGATCACAACGTACCTTCATAAAACGTAATAGCCTTAATGGGATGAAGGTACAAATGGGAGATCCTGCTATACTCAAGTTATCTGGCTTTCTCTCGAATAAGAAGGCCCAGTCATACGACACTGTTTATGTAACTGTCAGGCTGGGCAATGAGAGAAAACGTATTAATGCCGTAGTTGTGGATAGGCTCCCAGAGAAAATATCTACAATAGGGCTTGGTAACGCTACTGAAAGGCTTTCAAGTAAGGTAAATTTGGCACCTTCTGGTGTAAATAATGATTCTGTGGGACCAATAGATATTTTGATAGGTAGTGACTATTATGCCACCTTGTAAAGGGCATGACAAAGAAATGCGGAGTCACCCTTCTAAGGACTGCAGGAGGTCATGTGATGTATGGTAGGATTCCTCGTACTAATAGTGAATGACTGGAGGAAGCCATAAATGCAGTTACGGTGTGTCTTACTTATGAAATATCACCCCAGTGTAAATATTCTCCAATAGAGGATGAAGTTGAACCTGTGTATAAATTATGGGAGCTGGACAGCATAGGGATCAATGTAAATGAAGAAAGTCCAGATGATTCCTTTACACAGGAACAATACCTGAAGGATGTTAAATTTGAATCTGGACAATACTGGGTGAGACTCCCGTGGAAGCTGAACCATCCAGACCTACCAACTAATTACCGGATGGCGTATGAACAATTAAAGGCTCAGCTCCGCGAACTGAGCAAGACACCGGAACTGTTGACTGCTTACGATGATATAATTAATGAGAAGTTAAATAATAAATTCATAGAGGAGGTACCTCCCGAGCAAGCCCAGATTTATGGTCACTATTTGCCACATCATGGAGTGAAGAAGGATTCTAAGACCACTCCTCTGAGGATTGTGTTTAATTGTAGTGCCAGGAGTAACAAAAATGTACCTAGTTTGAATGACTGTTTGATGACAGGTCCGTCGTTGACGGAAAAACTGAAAGACATATTACTAAACTTCAGGGTTAAGAATTCTGCCTTTACAGCAGACATAAGAAAAGCTTTCCTGAGAGTGGGTCTGTAAGAGGCTGACCGGGATTACACACGGTTCTTATGGCCCTAGAATCCTAGTGACCCACTTAGTCCCCTGAAGACTTTTCGCTTCAGGAGTGTATTGTTTGGTGCTACCTCCAGTCCGTTCCTACTCCAGGCAACGATAAATGCACATGTTAAGCGTACAGGTGGTCCACTGAGTGGAGTAATGGGTAAACAGTTTTATGTGGACACTTTCCTGGGGGTGACGTCTACTGAAGAGGAACTAATGAGTATATATGAAGGGGTTAATGAAATAATGCAAGGTGCAAATATGCCCCTGAGGGAATGGAACAGTAATTCGTCCAGTTTAAGGGATCAAATAAATAAATACAACCCTGGAGTTGAAGTGTATAAATGTAGTAATGTGCAGGGACTGACTTGGGGCACAGAGAGAGACTTGTTATCATTAAAATCTAATAACTACAGCATGCCCAATAAATTAACGAAGGAAGTCTTACTTGCAGAAGTTTCAAAATGCTTCGATCCACTAGGCTTAGTGTCACCACTTACAATAAGAGGAAAATTGTTGATACAAGTAGCTTGGGATGAAACCCTACCTGAGGAATTTGTTGAAAGGTGGGAAGAACTAATAGGTAAATATGTAAAATTACCAATGTTGGAGTTCCCACGTAATGTGGCCAGTCAAGATGGAGAAAATGTACTCCACATTTTTTGCGATGCTTCGAAACTGGCATATGGAGCAGTCGCTTACCTTCAATGTAATAGTGCTATTTCTCTTGTTATGTCTAAGGCTAAGGTGGCTCCAATCAAATCACATACCTTACCTCAGTTGGAATTAACAGCCATTTATGTAGGGGTCAAATTAGCCAATTATATAAGAAATAAATTGCGAGAGATAAATATCAGTGACACCGTAATTTGGTCTGATAATGAGGTATCCTTACAATGGATTCGTAATGGTAACTGTGGAAAATTACATTTATCTGGATGTAACTCATAAGGTACATACCAGTAAATGGTAACAAAGATAATTATTATTTATCAAAGTTACAGAGACAAGTAGGAATTTTTAGGATACCTAGGTCGCAAAAAATGTTCTCCTTCGATACCTACCATCTATCTCTCCACAAGTTGCTCTAGACCTATATTAATTGCAAATGAAATGTGCATCACCAGGATTTCTGGTAAATATATATATTTGTGGGCTGTATATTAAAATTAATAAATGATTACATGTACACATTTATAAAACAGAAGGAGAATTTATAATCATAACACTCACCAATTTGTCTGGAGATTACTGTGTATCATACTCAAAACTCCTGCCTAAATATATAGAGAAAACTGGCCAGAATCTCAACATAAATAGAGTGTTTGTAGATGAATGGTTCAGAGAACCGACATGTTGATAAAATAGACACATGTGCAACTCTTGGGTATCTTTATTGAGGAAACGTTTCGCCACACAGTGGCTTCATCAGTCCATACAAAGGAGAAGCTTGAAGAACAGGAGGAGAATGAGGTAATCAGTCCCTCAACCTTGAGTCGATGTGGTCAGTCCATCAATCTTGAATAGAATACGGCATACGTGCTGAGAAGGAGCTTATAAACCGTTGGCAGGAGAGGTGAAGCAGTCATAGGTCGTGTAACATTTGTTCAATGTTGAAGTAGGTCGTGCCCAAGAATTAGGCAACTTCTTGGGATCTTAATACTTGGGAATTCTTCGCATGCCTAATTCTTGGGAACGACCTACTTCAACATTGAACAAATGTTACACGACCTATGACTGCTGCACCTCTCCTGCCATACGGTTTATAAGTTCCTTCTCAGCACGTATGCCGTATTCTATTCAAGATTGATGGACTGACCACATCGACTCAAGGTTGAGGGACTGATTACCTCATTCTCCTCCTGTTCTTCAAGTTTCTCCTACGTATGGACTGATGAAGCCACTGTGTGGCGAAACGTTTCCTCAATAAAGATACCCAAGAGTTGCACATGTGTCTATTTTATCATAAATAGAGTGCTTATCTGAGGTTCCTGGAGCTGTCCTGTACATCGGTTTAATGCTCAAATTATGCAGAAATACACATCCAACAATTTCGGCTCCTATTTGAGAGGTGTAAGCCCAATATAACCTCTAGAGCGACGAAAATTCTTCCTATTTTCACTAACGTTCTTCTTGGCTCACTCAAAACACAATGGCTACTCCTCTCTCCTTTCGTCTGCGCAGGCGCAGAGCTTCCCATTTTTTATATTATAATTTTTATTAAATACAATGTTTTATTAATTTACATACAATAACACTATTTTCAGAAAATATACTATATATTTTCCACAGTAACAGTAAGATTGTGTATGTACAAAACAGAGTCGCTGAAATCAATCAAATACAGGAGAAATATAACAGTTTGGGTCAGCATATGTTAACCTTTAATCACATTCCTGGTGACGAGAATCCAGCTGACTTCTTGTCTCGAGGCTTGACTTATGAAAAATTTGTGAGTGCTTTATCGTGGTTTAAAGGGCCAAGTTGGCTGGTGGACAAAATTAACTGGCCGGTGCAAAAGGCACATATTGCTCCTGTCGAAATTACGGTGAGCACCGCACCAGTCAGTAGTCCCTCCTTAGCCATTGATATGAATAGGTATTTTTCTTTACCCAAGCTGATTAACATGACAAGGTTAGTGTTTAAATTTATAAGTAAGATGAATATCTCATATAATTTTCCCCATCCTCTGAAATACTGGCTACAGAGGGTACAAGAAGAAACCTACAGGGATGAGATTAAATTAATGATGGAAGGAAAAATTGTGAAAAGCTCAATAATAGAAAAGCTGGGGCTGTATTTAGAGGATGATGTAATTAGGTGCAGAGGCAGGTTACAAAATGCTGAATTGGGTGAATATGCTAAACACCCTATCTTGCTGCCTAAAACTCATCACCTGACAACCTTGATTGTCTTTAATGCTCATAATAACGTGATGCATGGTGGGGTACAGGATACCTTAAATTGTATTCAGGAAACCTTCTGGATTCCACAAGGACCGTAGTCACCCCGAGTAGACAGGTGAGAAAGTTTAACCACCCCTGGTCACTGCAGGTGGTTCCTTCGACCTCACAATCTATCCGAGACCATTATGAATTGGATAGCACCCACAAGTACGGCGCTACTAATTAATTGTGGACTGTATAGATTATATTAGTTTAACTGAATGAAGGGGGGGGGTAGGTTGCACATGTATATATCCATCAAGGAAAAAACACTTGTATATAATACCACCACTTACCAGATATTCTCTGGTGGTCATTTGATGTAGCTGGATCACCCCCAACCTATCCAATTACAACATACCTAACTCGCCAGTATCAGTCTGCTATAACTAGAAGGGTTACTTAACTGTGGGTGATTGATGCTCCTTATTTCCTCCATTCACTATCTCATTTTGATGTCCTGTTACACCGACATGGTTCTTATTGAACATTAAAATGGTATAAAATACCGACAGGTTGTTAGGTAAGACACATATGCAACAGTTAGGTATCTTTATTATGAAACGTTTCGCCTACACAGTAGGCTTCTTCAGTCAAGTACAGAAAAGTTGATAGAAGCAGAAGATACTTGAAGACGATGTAATCAGTCCATCACCCTTAAAGTTTTGAGGTGGTCGTCCCTCAGTCTGGAGGGACTGACCACCTCAAAACTTTAAGGGTGATGGACTGATTACATCGTCTTCAAGTATCTTCTGCTTCTATCAACTTTTCTGTACTTGACTGAAGAAGCCTACTGTGTAGGCGAAACGTTTCATAATAAAGATACCTAACTGTTTGCATATGTGTCTTACCTAACAACATGGTTCTTATTCCAGCAGGACGAGGTATCCGTTGGTTTGTCCCAGTTTAGAAGTCGTGACTCCATAAAAACTTCACTATCCTCGGGACAGGAACCACGAGGACTAAGCGTGTTCATTCGGAGCAAGGCGACTTATTTCACTTCACACATTCTCTTAACTTAGTGTTATTATCAGCGATTACATTACAATTCACAAAAACGATTTAAAGTTTCATAATTATATATGCACATTATAGGTCACTCCATTAAGATCTGAGACCGATGAGTGATGATTAAATCACGGGTATTTTCCCCTGGACACTCCATGGCGTCGCACCAGTCACCACCGGTCCTACCATTATTCACTAATTTTACCACTTTATTACGGTGGTCCCATAAATCACGTTCCCTCACTCTTCACCAGGACCAGTTACGACACTTCCTATTATGAAGTGAGGCCTATATTAATCCTTAGGCCGCTGTGAACGCCAATTTCCTTGTCCCATGCTTTCCCAGCCTCTTAACTCCATTCAAAACACTCCTGCTCGTGATGCCTCGTCTCGACCTCTCCTGCCCATCAGCGCAGGCGCAGAGCTTCCCTGTTGGCTCTAGTCCATTTTCAAATACATTTCCTGACCCACTTCAACACATTAAACACCTATTAGGCACTATAGCTTCGGAAATTAAATAATTTCCACAGTGGTTGCAGCAGTGATGGTGGTAGTGTTGTAGATCATCAACAGTCTACTACAGTTGTGTCATCATCAACAGGTACGACATGATCATGTGTTATAGCAACACAGTAACAGTGGCGGGCATCCAAGACATGATCAATCGCCTGCATGACCACGGTGTTAAGGTGGTGCATTCATTAACAGTACGCACCAACGACAGCGACAGCATCCCAGCATCCAAGAAGCACCAGCTGGTCACCCAGGCTAAGACAATACTCAACTGTTACTTAGCAATGTGAGTGTCTGTGTTACTTGTGTTATTATCCTCTTAATGGTAGCACCTATATTCATGATAGCCCACCATCATCGCAGCTACTTTCATGGTAGGCGGAATATTCATGACAGCTACCATCATGGTAACTGTTATATTTATGATAACTATCATCATGGTAACTATATTTATGGAAGTTGCAATGTTCATGGTAGCAGCCATCATGGTAAACTACCTTCATAGTATTAACTATATTCATGATGGTTACGAGCATGGTAACTATCATCATGGTAGCTGTCATATACATGATAGCTAATATCAATATAACTAAATTCATGTCCCTCGTGACAGTAATATTAGTTAATTTAAATTCATCAGGAACTAAATAATTGTTAATTTCTGGAATCTCATTTACATAGAGGCTAGGACCTTGGGTAGCTTTAAGAAGAGACTGGACAAATATATGAGTGGGAGGGGCTTTGTTTGAATGGTGTCATTGGGTACGGGAGTTATTTCTTGAGTAGCTTTAGGTAGATGTCGTTTTGATAAGGACCTGCCTCGTATGGGCCAGTAGGCCTTCTGCAGTGTTCCTACATTCTTATGTTCTTATTTCTTATCTTTTGAAACGTTTTCTGGCCCCGGGATTTTTTCCCTGGAGAGGGTTTTGGGGGGCAAAGGGCCCCCGCGCTGGGGTCTGAGACCAGGCCCGGGGGGAAACAGGGTCGATCAACCAGGCTGTTACGTTGGCAGCACCAAACTGACGTATGAATCGAGCGGGTTGGGTAGGTACTGATTTTTTAGGTGCCTTTCCAGCGCCTTCTTGAAGACACCAGGGGTCATTGGTAATCCCCCTTTATGGCTGGAGGCTTTTGAAACTTGGCCCACGGCATTTATTGTGGTCCTCATGACTCGGCGCCCTTCCTTTTCATCGGGGGAATGTTTTCACGTCTGCCGGTCTTTTGCTTTTATAGGGGGGGATTTTTGTGGCAAGTTTGATACTAATCCCTCTAGGATTTTCCAAGTGTAAAAAACATGCCTCCTCTTTCGCCTCGTTTCCCGGGAATATAGATCAAAACCTTCAAAACCCTTACCAGAAAATTTAGTGCCTTTTCGAAAATTTCGTGTACCGAAAATTCTTTGTCACTCCCGTCACAATTTTGCTACCTTGAAGGGGGCAGTTAGTTACAGCAGTATTCCAGACAGAGAGAAAAAACGATTTTAAGAAACACATGGGGGTGAAGGCTTACCAGCCCGTAACAACTTTAGACAGTATTACCAAGGCTGGGCCCCACCAGAAAAAATTTAAAGAATAGAAAAAAGAAATAATAACAAAAATGAAAACACTTTATTATTTAGAAACGGAAAAAGTAAAAAATCAAACATGAATGTGTATCCTAATTTAAAGAAAAAAGAAAAAAGGAAAATATAAATGAAAAACTGAACAACGCTAATAATATAAAACTTTGGGGGTCGGGTTTGGTGGGGACTGCGGTTGTTTTAAATCGAGCCGTTGCTGATGATGGGGGGGGGGCGCAGGGGGTTGGTTTTCCCCACTGGCTAGTTATTCACAGTATAGCCCTTTAAAAAATCCGTCCAGAGAAAGGAGAGCAGGTTTTTTTTTTGCGCAATGATGGGGGAATCCTGTACTTGCATACACAAACCCAATAATGGATCCAAAATTTTGGACGTCTCGGAACTTATCCCTCCTTCAATCACTCATTTTTTGGCAGGTGCCCTCTCTGCATCCAAAATGGGAAAAATAGACAGTTTTCCCACTGCTTAAAAAATTACCCCATGATAAGAAAATACCCAAAAGATGGGTGATTAAAACATTTTAAAAAAAAGACTGAAAGGGCTAATTAAATTTTGGCAAAA
>NC_069470.1:25452243-25505257 GCF_026875155.1 Cherax quadricarinatus
TACCATCCCAGGCCATTCCACCCACACATATATTCTATGATATTTAAGCATCCCAGAGCGATAAAATGCATATACAGTTCACTCATTACTTACCTTAAAATATTTGTAGTCTTAATGTAGGGTCAGGAGTGAGTAAATAAGATAAAACGAATAAAAGAGAGAGAAAGAGAGAGAGAGTCAGTACAAGAAGGAGGACAGGCTCAGAGTTATGTAAACAAACCAGGCAAATGTAAGTTTTGTAAACAAAGTGTACACGTCTGGTTTGTGTACAAGTTACATTGTGTACAAGTTGTCTCTACATTGATACGGTAGAATAAATAAAGAAAAACACTTCCATTCTCATTTAACACCATTTTTAGAAGAAATGACGCTCTGAGTGAAGGCAATGGAAATAAATCACTTTGTCTGACTTTTTTGGGTTATCCTGGGTTCTCTACACATATACTGTTATGTATCATAATCTATGTAATTATATTTGTGTATACCCGAATAAACTTACATACATACAAAAGGAATAATTTTCTACAGTTACCCCCAGTAACACATTTTCTCTTATGTTAGACTAGAGAAAATGTTCTTGCCGTCACTTGTACAAGTTGTCTGGCTACGACATCTCATATTTATTTATTCTATTGTGGGGTGTATTTATCATCTTTATATGTTATGTATTGTGTTTATTGTATAATTTTGAAAAAAAATATCATGGATGGATTAATGAAAATGTGTATATTAACGTAATATACGACATTTAATGAGACTCGGTGATTATTATTATTATTATCATTTCTAATATGGCATTATTTGTGCAAGTCGTCTGCTACCACATCTCATATTTATGTTTATTTATTCTACTGTGGGGTGTATTTATCATCTCTATATGTTATGCATCATGTTTATTATATTATTTTGAAAAAATATCATAGATGGATTAACAAAAATATGTATATTAACGTAATATATGACATTTAATGAGACTCGATGATTATTATTATCATTACTAATATGACATCTTGAGACATAAGGCACTCTTACTGATTTTAATGTATACCTGCATGCCAGCACAGTATGTAAGTTTATTTAGGTGCAGGTATACATAAGTATAATTATCAGAGTATACATAAAATATGAAATAACTTTTAAAAACACTTGAAATTTTGTTGTTTCCAGATATAATGGAGAGACTTAGTGCTTGGATCTCACAGAGAATGTAAACAAACCGGGTGGGGCGCGGTGACCATATTAGAAAGTCAGGTGGGGGAGCCGTATAGCAAGTTTTGCTCATAATTTGAAATGACTGTATTAGCGGAACGCCGTAAAGCAAAACGCCATAAAGCGGGGCCCTACTGTATATATACAGTGGACCCCAGGTTAACGATATTTTTTCACTCCAGAAGTATGTTCAGGTGCCAGTACTGACCGAATTTGTTCCCATAAGGAATATTGTGAATTAGATTAGTCCATTTCAGACCCCCAAACATACACGTACAAACGCACTTACATAAATACAACTACATAATTGGTTGCCTATCACGAGGAGGTGTCGTTATGGGGCGGGGGGTCCCCTGTAATATATAATATATATATATATATATATATATCTTAAAATAAAAATTATATTTATATATATATATAAATATATATATATATAACTGTATATATATAAGTCAGAATATAGGGCCCGCTTTACGGCTTCACTTCACAGCGTTTCGCTAATACTTGTGTTTGCATCAGTGGAACCCCCCCGACATTCGATTGGCACGACATTCGATAAAGCCATCATTCGATGCATTTTAAACGCAAAATTTCACCTCGACATACGATACGCTTCGTACGAGACGTGTCCATGTAGTGGCCTGAACTGCACCATGTGTGCCAGTGTTACAAGCGCCAGCCCAGTGTGCGCGCATCTTAAGGATACATTCGGTACATTCCATATTATCCATATTAATTATTTGTTTCTGCAAATTAAGTAACCATGGGCCCCAAGAACGCTTCTCTAGTGCCCAACTCTTCGAGAAAAAAGGTGCTAATGACATTGAAATAAGAAAGAGATAATTGCAAAAGTAAACTAAATGGAGAGTGCTAGAGATGTGTCGGAGAGGCAATGATGATTTGGCCAAAGAAATTGCCTGCTATACTAGTTGTGATGTGACTGAATTTAAGGACAGCAAAAGTTGGTTGAAAGATTTCAGAATCGAGTGGCATCACATGTGGGAAGGCATGGTGATGCTGCCAGTTCAAGTCTAATGGAAGGCGGATTCCCCTTTTTAAAAACACTAACACCATCCACACTCTCCCCTCACTCGCCACCACAATCACCACCCAGATACCTCAATTTAAAGGTAAGTGTCAATTAACTTCTCACACTGTTATTAATCATTATTAATTTGCTATTTAATTATTCAATTGCATTAAACTTAATATTTCATGTCAGGTATAAAACTTTTTTTTTCATACTTTTTGAGGTGTCTTGCACAGATTAATTTGATTTCCATTATTTCTTATGGGGAAAATTAATTCGACTTTTGATATTTTTGACATTCGAATGGCTCTCAGGAACAAATTAATATCGAATGTCAGGGGTCTACTGTACAGGTCTCCCTCAACGTTCGCATTTTCAACTTTTGCGGGCTTCACACATTTGCGAATTCCCAACCGCCAAATTCCCACCACCAAATCATATTTAAGTTTACCCGCCACGACTCCTTTACTACCCTCCCTCCTGACCTCTGCAACTGCAATCCATCAACTCACACCACTGTGTGGTGAGTGTTTTGTTTGTTTATTATTTGCTATTAAACTACAGTATAAAAAATGTAAACCCATCCATGACTGCATATTAGAATGGCTACTCAGACAGGTATTGGAAGGTGACATCATGTGTTTACTCTTGAACACAGCAAAGAACTCAAACATTTCTGCTACTGCTAATAAAGATAATAATATAATAATAATAATAATATAATAAATAAATTAATATACAGGAAGGGCCCGCTTAACGGCCGTTTCACTTACGGGCGTTCTGCGCTAATACGGACATTCAAATCAGACCATAACTCGCTATAAACGGCTCCCCCTCCCCCCACCTGACTTTCTAATACGGTCACCGCGCCCCACCCTGTTTGTTACATTCTCCATGACTCAGTAACCACTAAGTCTCTCCATTTTGTCTGGAAACTTCCTAATTTCAAAATGTTTTTAAAAGTTATTTCATATTTTATATAACTCTGATAATTATACTTATGTATACCATTACCTAAATAAACTTACATACTGTACTGGCAGCATGGTACACATTAAAAATTAAGTAAGTGACCTTATGTCCTCCAGACGTCATATTTAGAACAGATAATAATAATCAATCCGAGTCATTTTAAAATGTCGTATATAAACATTAATATACACATTTTCATTAATCCATCTATGAATATTTTTTTCAAAATTAACTAATAAACACGAATGCATAACATATAAATAAAGATAAATACACCCCACAGTAGAATAAATAAACATAATGTGAGATGTGGTAGCAGACGACTTGCACACAAGTGAACGCCATATTAGTAATGAAATAATAATATAACAATACCACCGAGTCTCCTAAATGTCGTATATTACGTTATACAATATACACATTTTCTCATTAATCCATCCCAGATATTTTTTTTAAAATTATATAATAAACACGATACATAAACATAAAAAGATGATAATTAACACCCCACAATAAATAAAATAAACCATAAATATAAGATGTGGTGAGCCACATAACTTGTACAAGTGATGCAAGAATAACATTTTCTCTAATCTAACATAAGAGAAATGTTTACTACTGGGGTAACTGAAAAATTATTCCTTTCGTATTATGTAAGTAAGTTTACTTCAGGCGTATACACAAATACAGTTACATATGATTATCATACATAACAACATAGTGTAAGAACCTAGGATAACCCAAAAAAGTCCGTGGTTTACTTATTTCCATTGCTCAACCCGAGCTTCATTTCTTCTCAAAATGATGTTACATAGAATGGGAGTGTTCTGCTTTTATTAATTCTACCGTATCAATTGTAGAGCCAACCTGTACACAATGTTAACTTGTACACAAACCAGACTGTACCACTTCGTTTTGTTTAACAAAACTTACGTTCGCCCTGGTTGTGTACATAACTCTGCGCCTGTCCCCTTCTTCATGTACTAATTCTTTCTTCTCTCTCATTTATTCGTTTAATCTCATTTACTTACCACCTGACTCCTACATTAAGACTACAAAATTTTTTTAAGGTAAGTAATGAGTGACTGTATATAATTTTTATCGCTCTGGGATGCCTTAAATATCAGAATAATATGGTTGGGTGGGTTGGCCAGGTATGGTAGCCCGGCTGACTACATACATACCACACTTGATTTTTTACAATAAATACTACTCTTCTCACCCTATATTTTAAGTAATAATGATGACTGTATAATACATTTTATCGCTCTGGGATGCTAAATATTCATAAATAGTATGTGTGGGTGGGGTGGCCTGGTAAGGTAGCCTGGCTGAGTACCATTACATACCACACTTGATTATCTTACAATAAATACTACTTGTCTCCACCCCTAGCATTTAAGACTATAATATATTTTAAGGTAAGTAATGATGCACTATGTGTGTATTGTACTTTTTTTATTGTTTTTTGATGCCTGTTCTATTGCTAACTTAATATATGTTAGTGTAAACTTGTTATCTAGTGTTTTGTATAGCATTTGTAAAGTGGAAAAAACAGTGTCCACTTACGGCGGTTTCTCGCTTTAAACGGCAGTAGCCTGGAACCTAACCTGCCTATAAGTGGCGTCCTGCCTGTAATAAAATAATAATAATAAATAATAATACTAATAATAATAATAATAATAAATAATAATAATAATATAATACGATTAGAATTGAAGAAGGAAATTGTACAAAAATATGAGGGTTGAAGCATGGTGGCTGAAGTGGTTGACGCATCGTCAGTGTGGCTTTGTTTATCCTGAGTGAGTATTAGTCTCCGTGCTCATTCCAAACATTTTCACAATAATTTATTGTATTTGGTGCTTGTAGATTGAGTGTGACTGGAGTGGTCGAGGCAGTGGTAGAGGCAGTGGGTGAGCAGTGGTAAGAGGCGAGTGGGTGAGGCAGTGGTACGTAGGCAGTGGTAGAGGCATGGTAGAGCAGTGTATAACCAACTATATGTTAAAAATACAATAATAGTACATTATGAATAACATTTATTATTATTATTATTATTATTATTAATTATTATTATTATAAATGTTATTATATTAACATGTACTATTATTATTTATAACATATATGTTATTAATACCATTGCCGTCACCCACTGCCTCTATCACTGCCTCTACCCTGCCTCACCCACTGCCTCACCCACTGCTCACCCACTGCCTCACCAACTGCCGTCTATCACTCCTCTACCACTGCCTCACCCACGCCTCTATCACTGCCTCTATCACTGTTAGCTCTAACACAGCCTGTACCACTGCCTCACCCACATGCCTCTATCACTGCCTCACCCACTGGCCTCTATGCACAGCCTCTATCACTGCATCTACCACTGCCTCTACCACTGCTCTACCTCTGCCTCAACCACTGCCTCACCCACTGCCTCTATCACTGCCTCTATCCACTGCCTTCAACCACTCCAGTCACACTCAATCTAAAGCAAAAGCACCAAATACAATGAATTATTGTGAAATGTTTGGAAGAACACGAGACTAATGCTCACTCCAGCATAAACAAGCCACACTGACATGTGTCAACCACCTCCTCCCACCACTGCTTCAACCCTTAAATTTTGTACAATTTTTCCTTCTTCAATTCTATCGTATTATCATTATTCTTAATTATTATTATTATTATTATTATTATTCTTTATTATTATTATTCGCAGTAGCCACAAATGTTTGATTCTTTGCTGTGTTTCAAGAGTAAACCACATGATTCACCTCCAATACTTGTCCGAATAGCCAATCAATATGACATCATAAATGGTTGGACATTATTTATACTGTATTTAATAGCAAATATATGAACAAACAAAACACATCTCACCACACAGGGTTGAGGGCTTGGCTGCCCAGTTGTGGGTGTCGGAGGAGGTAGTAGGGACTTCGTAGAGGAGGAGGCAGTGGTATTTGAATAACAAACATGTTATTAAGGCATAACGTAATGTATTTAGTACAATTTACGACGTTTTCATGTAATTTTGTATTGTTCATGTTTCGACAAGTAAGGAAGCAGTATTGTATTATATTTCCCAAGCAATATATTGGGGCACCATACATTCGCAGATTTTTCAACATTCGCGAGGCTCTTGATCCCCCTAACGCTCGTGAATGTTAGGGAGACCTGTATTACTATTTTTAAAATTTTTATGCAATTAATAAGTGGAAAAAAGAGGTGTCCCTTTACGGAGATTTCCGCTTTTATGGCGGTAAGCCTGGAACCAACCTTGCCGTATAGTGGGGCCATACTGTATATACAGTGGACCCCCGGTTACCGAGTATTTTCAATCCAGAAGTAGTCAGGTGCCCAGTACCGACCTGAATTTGTTCCCATAAGGAATATGGAAGTAGATTAGTACATTTCATCAGACCCCCAAACATACACGTACAAATGCACTTACAAAAATACACTTACATAATAAGGTCGGCATTCGGAGTGATCGTTATGCGGGGGTCCACGTATATACAGTGGGTCCTCAATAATCCGTCTTAATTCCCATTCCTGGAAGTGGCTGTTATCGAAATAGATGATTTATCGAATAAATTTTCCCCATAAGAAATAACCGTAAATCCAATTAATTCTTCCACACACGCCAGAAGAACAGCAAAAAGTTTTTTTTTTTTACCTAAAAGATAGATGTACATGCACAAAAGACAACTGACATTCAACAATGGCAGTTACCTTCTATTGAAGGCTGTTTGTTTGATGAATGGAAGACAGGGGAGAGGAAGCGGGAAGAGAGGTTATTGTTTGGAAGGGAAATCCCCCTCCATAAGGGCTCTAGGTCACTTCAGGGGTCACTTCCCTAGCATAAATATAGATTTACATGCAGAAAAAAATGCCAAATAAATGTAAAGCACGAATAAAATGTATAAAGGAACATTGGTAATAGGGGTAGTTGATGAGTGGAATGGTCTGTAGATAAATGCAAGGTTCTGAAGCTTGAGTGTGTCCATAACCCTACAACTTATAAGTTAAATATTGGAAAACTTAGCCCAATAGAATTGCAAAAAGGTCTTGGGGGTTATGGTGAGCAGCAACCTTAAACCAAGACAGCAGTGCCTAAGCGTACGTAATAAGGCAAAAAGATTATTGGGATTTATATCAAGAAGTGTAAACAACAAATTCCAGAGGTTATACTGCAGCTTTAGATACATCATTAGTAAGGCCTCACCTAGAATTTATGCAGCTCAGCTTACTGGTCTCCATATTACAAATGGACATAAATTCGTTAGAAAACAGTCAGCATGAGAATGACAAAGTTAATACATATCATTAGAAAATCTTCCTTATAAGAAGATGAAGACTTTTAAGTTAAATTCATTGTTTAGACGAAGAATGGGGGAGACCGGTGGTAGGGTTTAAGTGGAATATGGGTATTAATAAAGGAGATAGGTCTTGAGAATATCTCTCCAAAGAGAACTGCATAATGGTTTTAAATTAGACATGTTTAGATTTAGAAATCATAGGAAAGTATTGGTTGAAATAGGTAGTTGATGAGTGGAACAGTCCCTACCAAGTTGGTTATGGCTAGACTTTGGCGTAGTTTCAAATTTAATGGAACAATGCTCTTCTCCCCAGACTGAGGGACTGACCACCTCAAAACTCTAAAGGGTGATGGACAGATAACATCTCTTCAAGTATCTTTCTGCTTCTATCAACTGAAGAAGCCACTTCGTGCGAAACGTTTCCTTTAATAAATGCCTGAACTGTACATAAGTGTCTTTTTCCACATCTTGTCGGTACACCATACCATTTCCCCTCTTTTCTGTACTCCGACCTGAAAGAAGCCTACTGAGTGGTAGGTCGAAACGGTTTCGCGTAGCCACAATAAGAATACCCTAACTGAGCGCCTTCACACAATATGTCCTTAACCAGATGTCTTTTGATAAGGACCTGCTCGTATGGGCCAGTAGCCTTCTCAGTGTTCCTTAACAATCTTATGTTCTTATGTTCTTATAAATAATATGAGTGAGAGGGGTTTGGATTTTGAGTGGACTTGCAAATGAGTGGATAGAGTTATCAGAGCTTATTTCCTGGTATCATTGAAAATTAGTTTGGCAAATGTTTTGTAGTGGGGATGGACGTAAAGGACCTGCCTATATGGGCCAACAGGCCCTGGCTGCAGTGATCCTCCATTCTTATGTGCTTATGTCTGCCTAGTAGGGTGATCGAAGCTTAAAACAATGGTAGTTTTCAATTAGGTTGGATAAATACGGAGTGAGAGTGGTTGATTTGATCGGATTTTCACCTGAACTTATGCTTGGGTAGCGCTTGTTCTAGTTAGTGGGTTTGATTTGTAAGGACCCAGCCTAGTATACCAGCAGCCCTACTGCAGTGTTCCTCCTTTCTTATGTTCTTATTGGAGACTTGTTTGTGTGAGGGAGGGATGGCAAGTTATTGTTGGAGAATATGAAACACTAATGTTCAACTCTTCGGCTTATTTTATTCTATCACTAATTCAACTACTATGACATAATAAACAATATAATAACATAGAAACATGGAATATACTTTTAGAAGAGTGAATAAAATAAGTCAAGTACGTATGTCACGAGAGGAGTTGTGTTGCTGGGGTATATAAGGGCCACTTGAGAGTAGAGCCGTCCATAATGTGTGAAGCAAGCCAGCTAGGTGGTGGTGTTTTCTGGTAGCCCTATACTAACTCCAACAATGCTGAGGAGTTGGTTAGAATCGCTGAAAACACTACAAAGAAGGAACCCTCTACCACCATCACTACCCCTTCTACCACGATTACAACTGTTACCACCATCAACTACTAGCACCTTCACCACTAACACAACTGCTCCACTCACCACCACCACTTGTAATTTTCTACAAAACTTTTCATAAATTATGTGTGTATTCTCACAATCTTACCAAGGTCTGGTAACTAAGAAGCTTTCTTTTGGAGTCATGGTAGCTTATATCACATGCAAGCACTAAAACCTATGGAATACAGTGGAACCCCGGTTTACGATATTATTTCATACCAGAAGTATGTTTCAAGTGCCATTAACAGTACGAATTTGTTCCCTAAGGAATAATGTGAATTAGATTAGTCCATTTCAGACCCCAAACATACACTAACAACACGCAACTTACATAAATAGACTACAAATTGGTCGCAGGGAGCTGAACGAAAGCGGGGGTCCACTGTAGTATGGAAATATTTCGTAGGAAGAATGTGAAGGGGACCATTGCTCATAAGAACATAAGAACATAAGAAAGGAGGAACACTGCAGCAGGCCTTGTTGGCCAACTAGGCAGGTCCTTTACAATTCATCCACTAACAAACATTTTGACCTACCCAATTTCAATGCAACCTCAAGAAATAAGCCTCTGATGGTGCAAGTCCCACCAAATCCACCATCCCACTCAGTAATTATCCAAACCTAAATTTGAAACTACCCCAAAGGTCCCTAGCCTCAATAACCAAACTAGGTAGACAGTTCCACTCATCTACTACCCTATTTCCAAACCAATACTTTCCTATGTCCTTTCTAAATCTAAACTTATCATTTTAAATCCATTACGCGGATTCTCTCTTGGAGAAGATATCCTCAAGACCTTGTTAATACCCCGTATAATACCTAAACTTCCACTTATACACTTCGATCAGGTCTCCACTCATACTTCGCTTAACAGTGAATGTAACTTAAGAGTCTTCATCTTTCTCATAAGGAAGATTTCTAATGGCTATGTATTAATTTAGTCATCCACGCTGAATGTTTTCTAACGAATTTATTCCATTCTGTAATATGGCGACCAAATTGAGCTGCATAATCCTAGGTGAGGCTTACTAATGATGTATAAAGCGGCGTATGAACCTCTGGACTTCTGTTGCTTACACTTCTGATATAAATCCCAGTAATCTATTGTGCCCTTATTACGTACCTTATGCACACTGGCTGGGAAGGCAAGGCCAGGCGCTTCAGAGCGTGGAGTACGCATCCCAGACGAAGGACGAATTAGTTGAGTT
Organism: Cherax quadricarinatus; assembly: GCF_026875155.1. Taxonomy (NCBI): domain Eukaryota; kingdom Metazoa; phylum Arthropoda; class Malacostraca; order Decapoda; family Parastacidae; genus Cherax; species Cherax quadricarinatus. Next base: position 25,462,494 of record NC_069470.1, read on the forward strand.
ATACGACCATTTGGCGAGCACGAATTTTAGAACGAAATACAACTTAATTCCAAAATGGATGGACTTCAGGCTGACGCTTAATTGAGGGACCACTTATATATATATATATATAAATAGTTATATATATGTAAGATGAATTGTTTCAGAGAACCGACATGCTGATAATTATACACAAGTGCAACTCTTGGGTATCTTTATTGAGGAAACGTTATCACACAGTGGCTTCATCAGTCCATAACGTAGGAGAATCTTTGAAGAACAGGAGGAGAATGAGGTATCAGTCCCTCAACCTTGAGTTCGATTGTTCAGTTCCATCAATCTTGAGTAGAATGCGGCATATGAGCGGAGAAGCAGCTTATAAACCATATGGCAGGAGAGGTGCAGCAGTCATTAGGTGGTTGGTCACATGGTTTCAATGTGGAACGTTTTTAAAAAAAAAAAAGGTCATGCCAAGTAAATTAGGCAAGCGAAGATTCCAAAGTATTAAATCCCAAGAAGTTGCAGTGTCTGACAGGTTTGTAGATGAATGGTTTCAGAAACCAAACATGTTGAAAAATTAGACACATGTAAGACTCTTGGGTATCTTTTATTGAGGAAACGTTTCACCACACAGTGGCTTTCATCTGTCCATTACGTAGAAAACTTTGAAGACAAGGAAATGTGGTAATCAGTCCCTCAACCTTGAGTCGATGTTTTCAGGTCCATCAATCTTGAGTAGAATGCGGCATATGAGCGAGAATCACATAAAAACCTTAGGCACAGGAGAGGTGCAGCAGTCATATGCCGCATTCTACTCAATAGTTGAGTGGACGAACACAATCGACCTCAAGGTTTGAGGGATGATTACCTCTTCTCCTCCTGTTCTTCAAGTTTCTCCTACGTATGTGACTGATGAAGCCACTGTGTGGCGAAACGATTCTCAATAAAAGATAACCCAAGAGTTGCACATGTGTCTAATTTATCAACATATAAATACATAGTATATTATATTAAAACAGTTTTGGTCCTCGATTAATCGTCGTTAATCCATTCCTGGAAGTGCAACGATTAATCGAAAGACAATTTTCGAATCAATTTTCCCATAAGAAAATAATGTAACTACAATTAACCGTTTTTCCTGACACCATAAGTAATTAAGAACAAAAATTTTTTTACATAAATATAGATGTAGTACATAAACAAACCCAATGGCACATGATGAATGAACATAAACAGCATAACACTTATCTTTATTTTTGGGCCAATTCTTCCTTAGTGTATATGTAAGACTGGAGGAGGGGAGGTTGATTAGTACTGTTTGGAAGGGAATCCCCCTCCTTAACACCCTCAGGTACCAAGTCCTTCGAGGGGAGGTTGAGCGCTAGGACGGCAGCTTTGAGAGTCACAGGAGTCCTGTCCGCAAAAAAAATGTCCCCAGAGAGCTCTGTGTTCTTCTGGCGTCTCTTTAAAACTTCCCTAAAATGGGCCAAGACTGTCACTGTACAAGTTGCCGATATGGCTTGCAACATCCTTCTCAGGTGATGTTTCTCCATAAATTTTTCCACCCTACCCACATTTAAAAATTCTTCTTATTTCTGAAGAAGAAACCTTTTCATCTCTCTTCCTCCTCCTTCCCCCTCCTTCCTTCCTCATTTATTCCCACCATAATAACTTCTCAACCTCTTTCGAGATACTGTGATCTCATATTTGTCAGCATATTTTACCCCGTTTGCAACAACAGCGCTTCCATTGATTTCCTTTTTCTTGATCACGGGATGTAAGATAATGTTTCACAACATTTTCAGTGTCACCATCAACACTTGTTCAGGTTCAGTCCTTCACTGTCTATGTCTCTTGAATTCGTGCACATATTTTCAACTGCTTTTGGTCCAAAACTGGCAGCCTCACATGCCTTATCACGCATGTATGCCCCTACGATTCCTTAATCTCTTCAAACCAACATTTGCTTGGCCTTAAATTCACTCACATCACAACTAGTTGCTGTATTTTTCTAATTAAATCGTCAGCAACTTCCTACCTATTCACATATGATCGTTGAGATATTCTGCTCTCCTGCTATCTTTTTTTTCGTTTATCCATAACAATAACATCTCCCACAACTATCCCTTGCGAGTCCTCAAGTTTCGAAATCATAGTTTGCACCTTTGGGCATAGAACAGCTTCTGATTGCCGTTTTTCCTTGTCCACAATAGTAGCGATGGTTGATTGGGGTTTTGTGTACAGCCTGGCCAGCTCAGAGACACGCATTCCATTTTCATACTTAGCAATGATCTCTTTCTTCATATCCATAGTAATTCTCACCCTTTTTGCTGTAGGGTTGGCACTAGAAGCTTTCTTGGGGCCCATGGTGAATTATTTTGCAGGTGCAATCACTAAAAAGGCTGTGATAATATGAAATGTTCCGATTGTATGCTTGGAAATGACAGCGGTGGCTGGCTGGCTTGTAAACACTGGCCAGAAGCGGACGAGTTTTTTTAGCACTAATCGAGGCAAAATTTTTGTGATAAAATGTATCGCTAGTCAGATTTATCGTTAATCAATGCCATCGCTGGTCGAGGGTCCACTGTATATACAGGAAGGCCCCACTTATACGGCGGGTTAGGTTCCAGGCTACCGCCGTAAAGCGGAAATCGCCGTAAAGTGGAACACCCTTTTTTTCCACTTATAAATGCATACAACACTAAAGATAACAAGTTACACTAAACATATATTAAGTTAGCAATAGAACCAGGCATCAAAAAACAATAAAAAGGTACAAATACACACATAGTGCAGTCTCATTACTTTACCTTAAATAATTATAGTCTTAAGTCCTAGGGTGAACAACAGTAGTATTAATTGTAAGACATCAAGTGTTGTATGTATTGTAATAGCCTCACCAGGCCACCCCACACAACACATACTATTCCTAATGATATTTAGCACCCAGAGCGATAAAATGTATATACATACACATCATTACTTACCTTAAAATAATTGTAGTCTTAATGTAGGGTCCAAGGAAAGTAAATGATATAAAACGAATAAATGAAGAAGAGAAAGAATGATTACATTGAGAGGGGGCAGGAGGGCGCAGTTATGTAAACAAACCAGGGGAAGGATAAGTTTGTAAACAAACTAAATGTACACGTCTGGTATTGTGTACAAGTTTCTTGGGTAAAGGTTTCTCTACATTGATACGGTAGAATTTAATAAAGAAGAACACTCCATTCCTCATGTACCATCATTTATGAGAAGAAATGAGCTCTGAGTGAAGGCAATGGAAATAAGTCACACTGACTTTTTGGTTATCCTAGGTTCTCTACACGAGTGATGTTTGTTATGTATGATAATCTATGTACCTGTATTTGCATATACCGAAGTAAACTTACTTACATACCTACGAAAGGAATAATTTTCTACAGTACCCCTAAGGTTAACACATTTACTCCTTATGTTAGATAGAGAAAATGTTATTCTTGCCGTCACTTTACAAGATATGTGGCTCCCACCTTCTTATATTATGTTTATTTATTCTAGGTGGGGTGTATTTATCATCTTTTTACGTATGTATCGTGTTTATTATATAATTTTGAAAAAAATATCATGGATGGATTAATGAAAATGTGTATATTACCGTAATATACGACATTAATGAGACATCTGGTATTGTTTATTATCACCACTTGTGCAAAAGTTCGTCTGCTACGACATCACACATTTGTTTATTTTATTCTACTGTGGGGTGTATTTATCTTATTTATATGTTATGCATCGGTGTTTTATTATATAATTTTGAAAAAAATAATCTTGGATTGATTAATGAAATCTGTGATATTACCGTATAACGACAATTAATGAGACCAGTATTGTTATTACACCACTTGCAAGTCGTCCGCTCACCATCTCACATTTGTTATTTATTCTACTGTGGGGTGTATTTATCTTATTTAATGTATGCATCGTGTTTATTATATAATTTTTGAAAAAAATATCATTGATGGATGAATGAAAATGTGGTATATTAACTGTAATATTACGACATTTAAATGACGTCGATTATGTAAGTTTATTTAGGAACAGGAATACATAAATAGTTGATTATCAAGTATATATAAAATATGGAAATAACTTTTAAAAACATTTGAAATTTTGGAGTTTTCCAGACAAAATGGAGAGACTAGTGCTTACTGAGCTCATGGAGAATGTAAACAAACAGGGTGGGGCACGGTGACCGTAATAAGAAAGTCAGGTGGGGGGAGCCGTATAGCAAGTTTTGGTCATAATTTGAAATGTCCGTATTAGCGGAACGCCGTAAAGTGAAATGCCTAAAGCGGGGCCTTCCTGAAATATATATATATTATATATATATATATATATATTTTATATATATATATATATATATATATATTTTATATAATATATATATATAAACAGTGGACCCCCGCATACCGCACGCATCGCATACCATACAATCCGCTTTACCGCAACGCTTTTTTCGAAAAAATTTTGCCTCACATACCGCCCAAAAATCCCTCAACCGCCCTTCGTCCGAGACGCGTCCAATGTGCGGCCTGAGCCACGCTCACATGTTTCCGCCGGTGGCATTGTTTTCCACCAGCCTCCGCGGTAACATCCAAGCATACAATCAGAACATTTCGTATTATTACAGTGTTCTTGGTGATTTTTTTTTGGAAAATAAGTGACCATGGGCCCCAAGAAAGCTTTTAGTGCCAACCCTACAGCAATAAGGGTGAGAATTACTATAGAGTGAAGAAAAAGATCAATGATAAGTATGAAAGTGGAGTGCGTGTCTCCGAGCTGGCCAGGGTTGTAAAATAAACCCCAATCAACCATCGCTACTATTGGGGGTACGCTGCGCTGCTGCTGCTGTACCACAGTCCTGCGCTGCACTGTCACTGCTGCTGCACTGCCCTGCGGGCTTTCATGCCAGCTGCTCTGCACTGTCCTGCTGCTGCTGTTGACCACCGTCAGCTGCTGCTGCTGCTGTAGCACGCTGCGCTGCGAGACGTATGCTGCTGCGGCATCACTGCTGCTGCTGTAGGATCGTCTGCTGCTGCGAAAGCATCGTCTGTTGCTGCGTGCATCGTCTGTTGCTGCTGTACCCCCGTCAGTGCTGCTGCTGCGTAGCACCGTTGTTGGGGGTTTATTGAAAATACCAAGAAAAAATTTAAACCCCCAGAGGATTGCCACCCGGATAACCCAAAAAGTCAGTGTCATCGAAGACTGCCCAAACAATTTCCATTGGGGTTTTTAAAATCTTGTCTCCGAGGATGAACCCACACCTTCGACAAACACCCAGGTGAACAGGGAAAAATGCCTGGAATAGTGCCATAATTGGTGAATTTAAAGCCGCCAAAGGTTGGTTTTGAGAGTTTTAAAGAATCGTAGTGCATACACAGTGTGATAAGCCTTTTCGGGAAAAAAAATGCCAAACGGACCTACAGTACTCAGGAGGAAAAGGCCCCCCCGGGACCAGGTCTCATCAGTCATTGCTGCATCTTCAAAAAAGGAAATGTCATTTATCTTCATTTAGAGATATACATGCACAATATATATTGTGCATGACTCTCTACTATTGTGCATGTACCCTTCTCTTTGGTGAGAAAATGTAATTTATGGGTAAAAATTTTTTTCAATTTTTTGGGGTCTTCAAATTTAATTTGTTTTCCATTTTTTCTTATGGGGAAAATTCATTCGCAACCAAACTTTCGCTAACAATCAGCCCTTTTGCAGGGGTTTAAAGTCGTTGCGGGGGCCATGTATTATAATTATATAATATATATATTTTTAAATATATATATACAGTGCCCCCGGCATAAAAATTTACCTCAAAATGCGCCCAAATTATGTAAGAAAAATTTTGTAATGCTTTGTACTGTTTTTTTGGGGGGTCTGAAATGGACTAATCTATTCACAATATTCCTTATGGGAAAAAATTTTCGGTCATACGGGACCTGAACACATTTATGGAATGAAAAAATATCGTTAACCGGGGTCCATGATTTTAAAATTTTAAACATAAATTATATATATTATTTTTAAAATTATATATATATATAATATATTATATTATTTAAAAAATAAATATATATATAATTTTTTTTTTTTTTATCACATGGCCTTTTCCCACCAAGGCAGGGGGGCCCCGAAAAAAAAAAACTTTCACCACATTCACTCCATCATGTTTTTCAAAAGGGTTTACCCTTACATTCTTAAACGTAACTTAACATCCCCTTCAGAGCAGGCACTGTATTTCCCATCTCCGGGGATCAAGCCCGGCCCTGCGGTTTCCCTGAACCCTTCATAAATGTTACTTTCTCACCCCAACGCATATTATATATATATATATTTTTATATATAATATTATTATATATATATATTATATAAATATATATATATATATTATATATATAGGGAGGCGGAGAGCTTTTAGCCCCTTTTATAAAAAGGGGAAAGGGGGAAAAAAAAGGATTGAAAAAATTATAGAGGAAAAAGTTTACTGAGTATACCCGGAAAATATACGGTGGGTTTTAATTGAAAAAAATTAAAGGGGTAAGACAGAATGTAGAATTGCGGATGGAAAGGAGGCTTCGGGTGGGTAGGGGATGTGTAGATCAATGTTTACATGAAGCATATATGGAACAGTATTTGGAAAAGGTAGGGAAGTTTTTATTGCATTTAGGATTTAGAAAAGGCATATGATAGAGTGGGTTTGAGGAGCATTGTGGCAGATGTTGCATGTTTATGGAAAGGTGGTAAGTTACTAAATGCTGTAAAGAGCTTTTATGGGTAGGGGCTCAGGTTAGGGTGGGTTAAAAAGAGGGAGAATCTTCCCCTAAAAGTGTCTTTAAAAGGGGTTGTAATGTCACCATGGTTGTTTAATATATTTATAGATGGAGTTGTAAAAGAAATAAAAAGCTAGGGGGTTTGGGGGAGGGGTGGGGTTAAAAATTTTGGGAATCAAATTCAAATGGGAATTGACACAGTTACTTTTTGCAGTGATCTGGCTTTTTGGGGGATTCTAAAGAAAAATTGCAAAAGGGTTTTGGGTGAGTTTGAGAATGTTGTAAAAGGGAGAAAGTTTAAAATAACATAGAAAAAGTAAGGTGATGAGGGGATCAAATGATTTAGATAAAAAAAAATTGGATAACAAATTGGGGGAGGATATGGAAAAAGTGAAGTTTTTAGATACTTGGGGGTTGACGTGTCGCGGATGGGTTTATAAGGATGAGGTTAATCTAAATTTTATGAGGGAAAAAAAAGGGGAGCGTGATTGAGGTATTGTGGGGTCAAAAAAAGTTATTTTGGAGGGAAAGAAGGGAATGTATAAAGTAAGTAAATACCAAAACCCAATATGGATGTAAGCTTGGGTGTAAAAGCAGCACGGGAATGGTTGGGAGGGATGGGATGTCCGTCTAAGGGCAAAGTGTGGTGTAAATATTATGCAGAAATTCGGAGTGTGGAAATTTTGGAGAAGGGTGGAGTTAATAAAAGCAAAATCAAGGGCAGAAGAGGGGTTTTTTAGGTGGGTTGGTCTTTAAAGAAATCAAAAAAGAATGAATGGAAAGCATATAATCTATAGGGGAAGAAAGAGGGGTAGGGGGCGTCCCGAAAGGGGTTGGAAAAAGGGGGTAAAGGAGGTTTTGTGGGGGAGGGGCTTGGACTTCCAGCAAGCGTGCATGAGGTGTTTGATGGAGTGAAAGGGAGAATGATACTTGGGAAAATTTCGACTTTGGAGTGTGAGAGGGTAATATTTGTGAAGGGATTTAGGGAAACCGGTTTTTTTCATATAGCAACTTGAGTCCGGAAATGGGAAGTACAATGCCTGCACTTTAAAGGAGGGGTTGGGATATTGTCTTTTGGAGGGTTTATGTTGTGAAATTTTTATATGTATATCCTCTAAATGTTTACCTGACACCTTGCAAAAGCAGTGAAAATGTGTCGTGTGGTGAAAGTTTTTTGAATATGATAAAAATTATTTTTTTTTTGGGGGATTTTTTTCTTTTTTGGGTCCCCCGCCTCGGGGGGAGAGGGCCGTTGTTGAAAAAAAAAAAATAATTAAAATATTTTAAATATATAAATATATTTATAATAATTATATATTAATATATATATATTAATATAGCTAAGATCACAGTAAACGGTGTTTTTATTAAACAGGTTTCTTTCAGAGGGTTTGTTTTGATATATATTATATATATATATATATATTATATATATATAATATATATAATATATATATATATATATATATATAACGGGGGACCCCCCGTTAACGTTTTTTTTTTTCACTCCAGAAGTTTTTTCGGGGTGCCAGTACTGCCCGAATTTTGTTCCCATAAAAATATTGAAAATTAGTCCAAATTTTCAGCCCCCCAAACATCCCAACAAACGCACTTACATAAAACACTTACATATTGGGACATTGGGAGGAAATCGTATGGGGGGGTCCACTGTATATATATTTTTGCTGGTTTTTTTTTTCTGTCTCATAAAACGCTAGATAACAGGGATATCTTGCTACTCCTATTTACACTTTGGTCACACTTCACAGACACCACATGCATAATTTTATATACAACACTGGGTTTTTTTCTCCTTTTTCTAAATAGCTCTTGTTTCTTTTTTATTTTTTCCCTATTGTCCATGGGGAAGGGGAAAAAGAATCTTTCCTCCTAAGCCTGCGTGTCGTATGAGGCGATAAAATGGGGGGAGCAATGGTATAACCCCTTCTCCTGATACTTTTACTAAAAAAGAAAAGAAAAAAAATTTATAAAATTGGGTGCTTAAAGGGCGGGGATGTAGTGCGGATAAAAAGAAACAGATGATGCGATGTTATGAATAAAAGAAGTTGGATGCCTGGCCAAAGCAAAAACAAAGCTGAAGGGGGTAAAATTTTTGTGGGGGGAAATAAAGGGTTTAAATCTGGGTACTGAGGAGTTTGAGAAAGGAAGGGGTAGCAGGAATTTAAATATCATTATGGAAGGAAAAAGAGAATATGAATGTGTAATTCAAGAATTATGTGGGTTAAATAAAGGTTGGGTCGAGAAGTGGGTCAAATAAGCGTTTGCACCGGAGAAGAGAGGAAGCAGAGGAGAGAAGAATTTTGGGGGGTGTTAAGGAAAGATAGGACCTTTGAACCAAGTGAGAGAGAATTGTGGGAGGGGACCTGAAGCTAAAGTAGGAGAAACTTTTTGAGAGGGTGGGTAGGGAAGTTGGGGTGCCAGGTGTAAATATAAGGGAGCCCCTTTTACTGAACTTTGTATAAAAGGGGTTTAGTTATAGGGAAAAATATTTTTTGAAAAGAGGATAAATAAGTTTAAAACTATGATGTTTGGGGGAAATGACAGTAGTTTGTTGGTTAGTTGGTAGATAAAAAAAATGTTGAGTAGACTTCAGGATGTACTGTTTTTAGAGGGGGCCACGTATATCGTCACTTTCATTGTAGTACACTAGAGTAAAAGGTAGATGGGATACAAGGGGAATTGAAGCATCAGGAAGAGAAGGGAAGGTTTATAAACTAAAAGAGGAGCAGTTAGGGTAAGATTAAACACTATTGGGGATAGATGGGGTAATGAGAGATAGGCAATGGGGTCCGGGGAAAAGGTATGGGGTAGGTTTTAAAAATGTAGTGTTAGAGTGTTCAGCAGAATTTTTGGTTACAGGAAAATGGGTGCAGGAGAGAAGAGGGGTGATTGGTGGGAAAGAAGAGTAAAAGGGGGTAGTAAGGGGGAAAAAGTTAGCATATGAGAAGTTTTTTTCAAAATAGAAGTGATCAAGGAGGGAAGGTAATGGGGGAAAAAAGAAGAGGTTAAGAGAGTGGTGAAGCAATGTAAAAAGGAGAGCAAATGAGAGAGTGGGTGAGATGTTATCAACAATTTTGTTGAAAATAAGAAAAAGTTTTTGGAGTTGAGATTAACAAGTTAAGAAAGCCTAGAGAATCAAATATCTGTCATTAAAAATAGGAGAGGAGAGTTATTAAATGGAGAGTTAGAGGTATTGGAAAGATGGGCAGGGAATATTTTTGAGGAATTGTTAAATTTGATGAAGATAGGGAAGCTGTGATTTGCGTGTATAGGGGCAAGGAGGAATAACATCTTGTAGGATGGAGAAGAGCCAGTTGTGAGTGGTGGGGAAAGTTCGTGACGCAGTAGGTAAAATGAAAGGGGTAAGGCAGTAGCCCCGGGGATTATGGTATAAAGAATAGAAATGTTAAACAGCAGGGGTGGGAGAAGTTTTTGGAGTGGTTGGTGCAATTATTTAATAAATGTTGGAAGAGGTAAGGTACCTAGGGATTGGCAGAGAGGCATGCATAGTTCCTTGTATAAAGGCAAAGGGGATAAAAGAGAGTGCAAAAATTATAGGGATAAGTCTGTTGGTGTACGTGGTTAAAGTGTATGTAGAGTTATAATTGAAAGAATTAAGCGGTAAGACGGAGAATAGGATAGCAATGAAAACCAGGGAGGCCTTTTAGAAGGTAGGGGTTGTGTGGACCAGTTGTTTTACAGTGAAAAACATATAAGTGACAGTATTTAGATAATGCTAAAGAGGTCTTTGGTGCATTTTATGGATTTGGAAAATGCGTATGACAGGGTGGATAGGGGGGCAATGTGGCAGATGTTGCCAATGTATGGGTAGGAGGTAGGTTTAACTGAAAGCCAGTGAAGAGTTTTTTAAACGAGGATAGTGAGGCTCAAGTTAGAGGATGGTAGGAAAGAGGGAAATTTTTTCCCAGTACAAGTAGCCTTAGACAAGGAGTGTGATGTCCCACCGTGGTTGTTTAATATATTTATAGATGGGGTTGTAAGAGAAGTAAATGCGAGGTCTTGGCAAAGGAGGCATGGAGTTCTAAGATAAAGAAACACACACAAAGTGGAGTTGTCACAGCTGCTCTTTGCTGATGACACTGTGCTTTGGAGATTCTGAGAGAATGCTGCAGAGGTTGGTGATGAATTTGTATGGTGTGCAAAAGAGATAAATTACAGGTAAATACAGGAAAGAGTAAGGTTATGAGGATAACAAAAAGATTAGGTGATGAAAGATTGAATATCAGATTGGAGGGAGAGAGTATGGAGGGGTGAACGTATTCAGATATTTGGGAGTGGACGTGTCAGGGATGGGTCTATGAAAGATGAGGGAATCATAGAATTGATGAGGGAAAAAGAGTGAGTGGTGCACTTAGGAGTCTGTGGAGACAAAGAACTTTGTCCTTGGAGGCAAAGGGGGGAATGTATGAGAGTATATTTTTTACCAAGCTTTATATGGGTGTGAAGCGTGGGTGATGAATGTTGCAGCGGGGAGAAAGGTGGAGGCAGTGGAGATGTCTTTCTGAGGGCAATGTGTGGTGTGAAAAATGCGAGAATTCGTAGTTTGGAAGTTAGGGGAGGTGCGGATTACCAAAACTGTTGCCCAGAGGGCTGAGGAAGGGTTGTTGGGGTGGTTCGGACATGTAGAGAGAATGGAGCAAAACAGAATGACTTCAAGAGTGTATCAGTCTGTAGGGGAAAGGAAGGCGGGGTGGGGGTCGGCCTAGGAAGGGGGTTGGAGGGAGGGGGGTTTTAAAGGAGGTTTTGTGTGCGGGGGCTTGGACTTCCAGCAGGCATTGCGTGAGCGTGTTTTTATAGGAGTGAATGGAGACAAATGGTTTTTTAAATACTTGACGTGCTGTTGGAGTGTGAGCAAAATAACATTTATGAAGGGATTCAGGGAAACCGGCAGGCCGGACTTGAGTCCTGGAGATGGGAAGTACAGTGCCTGCACTCTGAAGGAGGGGTGTTAATGTTGCAGTTTAAAAACTGTAGTGTAAAGCACCCTTTGGCAAGACAGTGATGGAGCGAATGATGGTGAAAGTTTTTCTTTTTCGGGCCACCCTGCCTTGGTGGGAATCGGCCATTTGTGATAATAATAATAATAAAATATATATATATACATGGACCCCCGCAAACGGACGCCTTGCATAACGGACAATCCGCATAGTGGACGCTTTGATCGCTAAAATTTTGCCCCGCATAGCGCCCAAAAAGCCGCTCAGCGGCCTTCGTCTGAGACGCGTCCAAATGTGCGGCTGAGCCACGCTCCACATGTTCCGCGGGTGGCTTTGGGTTACCAGCCAGCCTCCGCGGTAACATCCAAGCTACAATCAGAACATTTTGTATTATTAGTGTTTTTGGTGATTTTTTTCTGGAAAATAAGTGACCATGGGCCCCAAGAAAGCTTCTAGTGCCAACCCTACAGCAATAAGGGTGAGAATTACTATGGAGATGAAAAAAAAAGACTTTTGATAAGTATGAAAGTGGAGTGCGTGTCTCCAAGCTGGCCCGGTTGTATAAAAACCCCAAAACAACCATCGCTACTATTGGTGGTACAGCTGCTGCTGCTGCTGTATCACCGTCAGCTGCTGCTGCACTGTCAGCTGCTGCTGCTGTACCACCGTCAGCTGCTCCTGCTGCTGTAGTACTGTCTGCTGCTGCTGTAGCATCATCTGCTGCTGCTGTAGCATCGTCTGCTGCTGCTGTAGCATCGTCTGTGCTGCTTTAGCATCGTCGCTGCTGCTGTAGCATCGTCTGCTGCTGCTGTAGCATCGTCTGTTGCTGCTGTAACATCGTCAGTTGCTGCTGTAGATCGTCTCTGCTGTTGTAGCATCGTCTGTGCTGCTGTGGCATCGTCTGTTGCTGCTCTACCACCGTCAGCTGCTGCTGCTGCTGCTGTAGCACCGTTGTTGGTGTGGCTTATTGAGAATACCAAGAAACAATTAACCCCAGAGGATTTGCCACCCAGGATAGCCCAAAAAAGTCAGTGTCATCGAAGACTGTCTAACTTATTTCCATTGGGGTCCTTAATCTTGTCTCCCAGGATGCAACCCACACCAGTCGACTAACACCCAGGTGAACAGGGAAAATGCCTGGAACTAGTGCTCATATTGGTGAATTTAGAGCCAGCAAAGGTTGGTTTGAGAGATTTAAGAATCGTAGTGACATACACAGTGTGATAAGGCCTGTTCTGGAAGAAAATACCAAACAGGACCTACAGTACTCAGGAGGAAAAGGCACTCCCAGGACACAGTGTTCATCAGCATTGCTGCATCTTCAATAAAGGTAAGTGTCATTTATTCTTCATTTAGTAGAGTAGTACATGCACAATATATATTGTGCATGTACTACTCTACTATTGTGCATGTATCCTTCTCTTTGTGTGTAGGAAAATGTATATTTCATGTGGTAAAATTTTTTTTTTCAAACTTTTGGGTGTCTTGCACGGATTAATTTGATTTCCATTATTTCTTATGGGGAAAATTCATTCACATAGCGAACATTTCGCATAACAGCCAGCCCTCTTGCACGGATTAAGGTCGCTATGCGGGGGTCCACTGTATACAGCAGGGCCCCGCTTTATGGCAGTTCGCTTTACGGCGTTCCGCTAATATGGACATTTCAAATTATGACCAAAACTCGCTATACGGCTCCCCCCACCTGTCTTTCTAATAGGTCACAGCTGCCCACCGAGTTTGTTACATTCTCCCTGAGCACATCTCCTTATTATGTCTGGAAACTTTCCAAAATTTCAAGTATTTTAAGTTATTGTATATTTTATATGTATTGTACTTGATAATTAAACTTGTGTACACCTGTACCTAAATAAACTTACACACTGTGCTGGCATGTAGGTACACATTAAAATCACTAAGTCTCTCTACTCTTCATGCAATAATAATAATAATAATAATAATAATAATAATATAATAATAATATAATAATAATAATAATAATAATCTCTTGGGCGCATTAATGTCGCATATTACGTTAATATAGACATTTCCCTTAATCTATGATATTTTTTTCAAAATTATATAAGAAACACATTATGTAAACACACAAACTGATACATGCACCCACAGTATAAAAATTTATACAAAATATATGAGATGTTTACCAAACGGTTTGTAGAAGTGTCGGAAGAATTACGTTTTCTCTAGCCCGTCACCTGTTACTAGGGATAACTGTAGAAAAAATATTCCTTTGTATGCCTTCACTTTATAGCTATAATTCTGTACTAACCTGTACACAGTGTAAGAGTATTTGTTTCGTGATTTAATTATAATAATAATAATAAAAATATTATAAGGTAAAAGTTTCACAAACTCTTACAAATGTACATGAATGAACTAAAACTGGACACGTATTAATACCGTCTATTTTGCCTGACCGAGTGATCGTCCACAACCTGTTCAGTTGTTTGTTTACGCTGTCTGAGCTCGGTGTATCATTAAATGTTGTATATTACGTTAATATACACATTTTCATTAATCCATCCGTTATATTTTTTTCAAAATTATATAATAAACACGATACATAACATAAATACATAACAACATATGTGTAGAGAACCTAATATAACCCAAAAAAGTCAGAGTGATTTACTTCCATTGCCTTCACTCAGAGCATCATTTCTTCTCAAAATGATGTTACATGAGAATGGGAGTGTTCTTCTTATTTATTCTACCGTATCAATGTAGAGACAACCTGTACACAATGTAACTTGTACACAAACCAGACGTGTACAATGTTTACAAAACTTACCTTCGCCTGGTTTGTTACATAACTCTGCGCCTGTCCTCTCTCATGCACTATTCTTTCTCTCTGGTATGGTAGCCTGGCTGACTACCATACATACCACACTTGATTTTTTACAATAAATACTACTCATCTCACCCTATATTTATAGGTAAGTAATGAGTGAACTGTATATACATTTTATCGCTCAGGGATGCTTAAATATCATAGAATAGTATGTGTGGGTGGGTTGGCCTGGTATGGTAGCCTGGCTGACTACCATACATACCACACTTGATTTTTACAATAAATACTACTCATCTCACCCTATATTTTAAGGTAAGTAATGAGTGAACTGTATATACATTTTATCGCTCTGGGATGCTTAATATCATAGAATAGTATGTGTGGGTGGGGTGGCCTGGTATGGTAGCCTGGCTGACTACCATACATACCACACTTTTATTTCTTACAATAAATACTACTTGTCTCACCCTAGATTAAGACTATAAATATTTTAAGGTAAGTAATGAGTGCACTATGTGTGTATTGTACTTTTTTATTGTTTTTTTGATGCCTGGTTCTATTGCTAACATAATATATGTTAGTGTAAACTTGTTATCTAGTGTTTGTATGCATTTGTAAGTGGAAAAAAGGGTGTTCCACTTTACGGCGGTTTCCGCTTTATGGCGGTAGCCTGGAACCTAACCCGCCGTATAAGTGGGGCCCTCCTGTATATATATATATATATATATATATATATATACATACAGGTCTCCCTCAACATTCACGTTTTCAGCTTTCGCGGGCTTCACACATTCGCGAATTCCCAACCGCCAAATTCCCAGCCACCAAATTCCCAGCTGCCAAATCATATTCAGGTTTCCCGCCACCTGCGAGTCCCTACTACCCTCCCTCCGACCCCCGCAACTGGCAGCCAGCCCTCCCACCACTCAGTGTGGTGAGTGTTTTGTTTGTTCATTATTTGCTATTAAACTACAGTATAAATAATGTAAACACATTCATGACTGCATATTGGAATGGCTATTTGGACAGGTATTGGACAGTGACATCGTGTGTTTACTCTTGAACACAGCAAAGAATCAAACATTTCTGCTACTGCTAATAATAACAATAGTAATAATAATAATAATAATAATAATAATAATAATAATAATAATAATAATAATAATAATAATACGATATAATTGAAGAAGGAAATTGTACAAAAATACGAGGGAGTGGTTGACATCGTCAGTGTGGCTTTGTTTATGCTGGAGTGAACATTAGTCTCCCTGCTCTTCCAAACATTTCACAATAATTCATTGTTTGGTGCTTGTAGATTGAGTGTGACTGGAGTGGTTGAGGCAGTGGTAGAGGTGATAGAGGCAGTGGTAGAGGCAGTGATAGAGGCAGTGATAAAGGCAGTGATAGAGGCAGTGATAGAGGCAGTGGTAGAGGCAGTGTAAGGCAGTGGTAGAGGCAGTGGTAGAGGCAGTGGTAGAGGCAGTGATAGAGGCAGTGATAGAGGCAGTGGTAGAGGCAGTGGTAGAGGCAGTGGTAGAGGCAGTGGTAGAGGCAGTGATAGAGGCAGTGGTAGAGGCAGTGATAGAGGCAGTGGCAGAGGCAGTGATAGAGGCAGTGGTAGAGGCAGTGATAGAGGCAGTGGTAGAGGCAGTGATAGAGGCAGTGGTAGAGGCAGCGATAGAGGCAGTGATATTTACTAACATATATGTTATAAATAATAATAGTACATCATGAATAACATTTATTATTATTATTATAAATGTTATTAATATTAACATGTACTATTATTATTTATAACATATATGTTAGTAAATGCCACTGCCTCACCCACTGCCTCTATCACTGCTTCTATCACTGTCTATCACTGCCTCTACCACTGCCTCAACTGCTGAATTATTGTGAAATGTTTGGAAGAGCAGGGAGACTAATGTTCACTCCAGCATAAACAAAGCCACACTGACGATGTGTCAACCACTCCCTCGTATTTTTGTACAATTTCCTTCTTCAATTATATCGTATTATTATTATTATTATTATTATTATTATTATTATTATTATTATTATTATTATTACTATTGCTATTATTAGCAGTAGCAGAAATGTTTGATTCTTTGCTGTGTTCAAGAGTAAACACATGATGTCACCGTCCAATACCTGTTCAAATAGCCATTCCAATATGCAGTCATGAATGGGTTTACATTATTTATACTGTAGTTTAATAGCAGATAATGAACAAACAAAACACTCACCACACTGAGTGGTGGGAGGGCTGACTGCCAGTTGCGGGGGTCGGAGGAAGGGTAGTAGGGACTCGCATTGGTTGAGGAAGTGGTGGAGGCAGTGGTGGAGTCTGTGGTATTTAATAACATACATGTTATTAAAGCATAATGTGTATATATTTAGTACAACTTACGACATTTTCATGTATTTTATGATTGTTCATGGTTCAACAAGTTAAGCAGTATTGTATTATATTTCCCTACAATATGCTGTATAGCCCTTGTGGCTTAGTGCTTCTTTTTGATTATAATAATAATTCCTACAATATATTGGGGCACCAAACATTCACAGTTTTTCAACATTCGCGAGCTCTTGATCCCCTAACCCTCGCGAATGTTGAGGGACACCTGTATATATATATTTTATATATATATAAAAAATATATTTTTATAAAAATTTTTATATATAATATATATTTTTATATATTTTAATATTTTTTTTAAATATATTTTATAAAAAAAAAAAAAAAAAAAACACCCAGTTTAAAAACTGTGTGTAAAGCACCCTCGGGCAAGACAGTGATGGAGTGAATGAGGGTGAAAGTTTTTCTTTTTGGGCCACCAGGGTTTGGGGGGTCGGCGGTGAAATAATTTTATATTTTATTATATAATATTTTATATATATTATTTTTATATATATATATATGTCATGTCTGCGGGAATGGTGGTGTGAATTAATCAGAAAATTTCGAGTTTGGAAGTTAGGAGGAGGTGGGGATTCCCAAAACTGTTGCCCACGGGTGGGGAAAGGGTTGTTGAGGTGGTTTGGACTGTAGAGGAAGGAGCGAAACAGAATGACTTCAAGAGTGATCATTGTAGGGGAAAGGGAAGGGGGGGTGGGGGCAGCCTAGGAAAAGTTTGGAGGAGGGGGGGGAAAGGAGGTTTTGTGTGCAGGGGCTTGATTCCAGGGCATTGGAAGCGTGTTTGATAGGAGTGATGGGAAAAAATGGGTTTTTTAAAATTGCGTGTGTTTTGGAGTGTGAGCAAAGTAACTTTATGAAGGGATTTAGGAAAAACCCGGCAGGCCGGACTTGAGTCCTGGAGAAGGGAAGTACAGTGCCTGCACTCTGAAGGAGGGGTGTTAATGTTGCAGTTTAAAAACTGTAGTGTAAAGCACCCTTCTGGCAAGACAGTGATGGAGTGAATAATGGTGAAAGTTTTTCTTTTTCGGGCCCCCCTGCCTTGGTGGGAATCGGCCAGTGTGATAATAAAAAAAAATAATAATATATATATATATATATATATATAATATAAAATATATATATATATATTATATATATATATATTTTATATATATATATACAGGGGTCCCTCGCTTTTCGTAGTTCTCGGCAATCGTAAATTTTCGCCAATCATAGGGGTATTTTCGTATTAAACATGGACTCGCTTTTCATAGGTTGACTCGCGAATATTAGTTTGTCTGGGACGCATACACACTGCGTGAGCCGGGGCGGCATCCCTACCCAGCCAGTCTGGCATTGTTTACCATTGAGTGAAGTTCCCCTCAAGTGCTTCTACGAAATATTCCATAATATTCCACTCATTTTAGTGCTTGCAATTACTAAATAAGCTACCATGGCCCCAAAAGGGAAAGTACAGTGCCAAGCCTGTGTTAAAGAAGGTGAGAAATATGTACAGTGACAAAGTCTTGGGCCATTTAGGAAGTGTTAAAGAGACGCCAGAAACAGAGCTCCCCTCCACAGTTACTTTGCGAGACGGGGACTTGAGTGACTCTCAAGGTGGCCCAAGTGGCATTAAGAAACAGAGAAGAGAACCAACCCAGGAAGCAATTGGTACCTGAAGGTGTTGCGGGAAGGGGATTCCCCTTCCAAACTGTAAACAATCCAATCTCTCCCCTCCCCCAGTCTCCTATACACTAAGAAGAATCTCCAATAAAGGTAAGTGTTACGCTGTTAATGTTTCATCCATCATTTCCCATTGTATTGTTTATGTATTTACATGTATATTTCATGTAAAAAATTTTTTTGTTTTAATCTTCTGGGTGTCGGGAACGGATTAATTGAATTTACTTTATTTCTTATGGGGAAAATTGATTCGCAAATCATAAATTTTGTTTATAGTAAGGGCCCTCCAGGAATGGATTAATTACGAAAAACGAGGGACCAGTGTATATATATACAGTGGTCCCTCGCTTTTGTAGTTTCTCAGCAATAGTAAATTTCGCCCAAACATAGGGGGAATTTTCGTTTAAAACATGGACTCACTTTTCATAGGTTGACTCGCGAATAGTAGTTTGTCTGGGACGCGTACACACTGTGTGAGCCGGGGCGGCATTCCTACCCAGCCAGTCTGGCATTGTTTACCATTGAGTGAAGGTCCCCTCAAGTGCTCCTACGAAATATTCCATAATATTCCCCTCATTTTAGTGCTTGCAATTACTAAATAAGCTACCATGGCTCCAAAGAAAGCTCCTAGTGCCAAGCCTGTGTTAAAGAAGGTGAGAAATATGTACAGTGACAAAGTCTTCGGTCATTTTAGGGAAGTGTTAAAGAGACGCCAGAAACAGAGCTCTCTCCACAGTTACTTGCGAGACAGGACTAGAGTGACTATCAAGGTGTTCCAGTGGCATAAGAAACAGAGAAGAGAAGCAATCCCAGAGAAGCAATTGGTACCTGAGGTGTTGCCGGAAGGGGATTCAGCTTCCAAACTGTAAACAATCCAATCTCTCTCCTCCTCAAGTCTCCCCTACACTAAAAAGAATCTCCAATAAAGGGGGAAATGTTATGCTGTTAATGTTTCATTCATCATTTCCATTGTATTGTTCATGTATTATGTATTTTTTCATGTAAAAAAATTCTTTTGTTTTAAAAATTTCTGGGGGGTCAGGAACGGATTAATTGTGTTTTAATTATTTCTTATGGGGAAAATTGACTCACAAATCGTAAATTTTGTTTTTTAGAGCTCCTCCAGGAACGGATTTAATTACGGAAAACGAGAGACCACTGTATATATATATATATATATACAGTGGACCCCCGCATACCGCACGCATCGCATAACGTACAATCCGCATTTCCGTCACTTTTTTGCCAAAAATTTTGCCTTGCATACCACCCCAAAAACCCGCTCACCGCTCTTTGTCCGAGACGCGTCCAATGTGGGGGGCCTGAGCCACCCTCACAGTTCCGCCGGTGGCATTGTTTACCAGCCAGCCTCCGCCCCGGGAACATCCAAGCATACAATCGGAACATTTCGTATTATTACAGTGTTTATTGGTGATTTTTTCTGGAAAATAAGTGACCATGAGCCCCAAGAAAGCTTCTAGTGCCAACCCTACAGCAATAAGGGTGAGAATTACTATAGTGATGAAGAAAAAGATCATTGATAAGTATGAAAGTGGAGTGCGTGTCTCCAAGCTGGCCAGGTTGTATAATTTAAAACCCCAAACAACCACGCTACTATTGGTGGTACAGCTGCTTTCTGCGTTGTACCACCGTCAGCTGCTGCTGCACTGTCAGCTGCTGCTGCACTGTCAGCTGCTGCTGCTGTAGTACCATCTGCTGCTGCTGTAGCATCGTCTGCTGCTGCTGTAGCATCGTCTGCTGCTGCTGTAGCATCGTCTGTTGCTGCTGTACCACCGTCAGCTGCTGCTGCTGCTGTAGCACTGTTGTTGGTGTGGCTTATTGAGAATACCAAGAAATAATTAACCCCAGAGGATTTGCCACCCAGGATAACCCAAAAAAGTCAGTGTCATCGAAGACTAACTTATTTCCATTGGGGTCCTTAATCTTGTCTCCCAGGATGCAACCCACACCAGTCGACTAACACCCAGGTGAACAGGGAAAAATGCCTGGAACTAGTGCTCATATTGGTGAATTTAAAGCCAGCAAAGGTTGGTTTGAGAGATTTAAGAATCTAGTGGCATACACAGTGTGATAAGGCCTGTTCTGGAAGAAAATGCCAAAAAGGACCTACATTTACTCAGAGGAAAAGGCACTCCAGGAACAGTGTCCTCATCAGTCATTGCTGCTTTTCAATAAGAGTAAGTGTCATTTATTCTTCATTTAGTAGGTGTACATGCACAATATATATTGTGCATGTACTACTCTACTATTGTGCATGTATCCTTCTCTTTGTGTGTAGGAAGATGTATATTTCATGTGGTAAAAAATTTTTTTTCATACTTTTGGGTGCCTCTGCACGAATATTTGATTTCCCATATTTCTTATGGTGAAAATTTTCATTCGCATACCGAACATTTCACATAACAATCAGCCCTCTTGCACGGATTAAAGTCACTATGCGGGGGTCCACTGTATATATATATATATATATACAGTGGTCCCTCGTTTTTCGTAATTAATCCATTCCTGGAGGAGCTACTATAAACGAAATTTACGATTTGCGAATCAATTTTCCCCATAACAAAAAATGTAATTACAATTAATCCATTTCTGACACTCAGAAGTATTAAAACAAAAAAAAAATTTACATGAAATATACATGTAGTACATAAACAATACAATGGGAAATGATGAATGAAACATTAACAGCATAACACTTACCTTTATTGGAGATTCTTGTAAGTGTATGGGAGACTGGAGGAGGAGAGAGATTGGATTGTAATGATTTTATTTTATTGTTTTATTTTGGTATTTCATGTTTTACTTTACTTTTTATTTTGTTAGTACTATATTTTATACAGTAAGGTTTAGGATAAACACTGTGTACAGTGCAAATAGTTGTTTATTTCCCAGAAATTTGGCATAAAACACACCGTCGTAAGTCGAGTGGTCGTAAGTCGAGCAGGTCGAAAGTCAGATGGTAGGTGTGTATGTATGTATGTATGTATGTATGTATGTATGTATGTAAAGTATAATATATATATATATATATATATATATATATATATATATATATATATATACACAGTGGACCCCCGCCTAATGATCAGCTCCCAACTCGACCAATTATGCAAGTGTATTTTTGTAAGTGCTTTTGTAGGTGTATTTTTGGGGGTCTGAAACAGACTAATCTAATTCACAATATTTCTTATGGGAACAAATTCAGTCTACAACAGCACCCAACAGACTTCTGATTGAAAATATCGTTAGGCGGGGGTCCACTGTATTAATAATAATAATAATATTATTAATATTAATATTATTATTATTATTATTATTATTATTATTATAAAAAGCACTAAACCCACAAGGGTCGTGAATTGCTATATAGAGAGTAAAGGCATACGAAAAGAATATTTTTCTACAGTTACCCTCCAGTGTTTGACTAGAGAAAACCTAATTTTTCCGACACTACCTACACAGCTGCTTTGTAAACAAATCTCATATTTGCATAAATTTTTATTCTGTGAGTGTATGTATTATGTTTATATGCTATGTAATGGGTTTCATATACAGTTGCGAGGGACCACTGTATATATATACAGTGGTCCCTCGCTTTTCGTAGTTCTCAGCAATCGTATATTTCGCCAATCATAGGGGTATTTTCGTATAAACATGTACTCGCTTTTCATAGATGACTCCGAATAGTAGTTCATCCAGGAGTGTGGTGCAACTGGTGTAAGCCGGGGCGGCCTCCCTACTCCAGCCACGTCTGGCATTGTTTACCAGGGTGTGAGGTCCCTATGTGTCCTACGCTATTTTAAATTTTCATAATATTTTGCACTCATTTTAGTGCTTGCATTTATTAAATAATGCTACGCATGGCTCAAAAGAAAGTCTCCTAAGTGCCAAGCCTGTGGTAAAGAAGGTGAGAAGAAATATGTTCAGTGACAAACTATTTCGGCCATTTTCTGGGAATGTGTTAAGAGGACGCCAGAAACTAGAGCTCTCTCCACAGTTCTTTGCGAGAACAGGACTAGAGTGACTCCTCTAGTCTTCAGGTACACCTCAGGTATCCAAGTGCTTTTCTGGGGTTACTTCTCTCTACTGTTTCTGATTACCACTAGGGACCAGCTTGAGAAGTGTCAGTGGTGTCCGCTGTCTCAGACAAAAAAAACTGTCCAGAGTGTTGTTTCTGGATTCCTTTTAAAATTCCCTAAAATGTGCAGACTCTGGTGTCACTGTACATGTTGCCAACATGGCTTGAACATCCTTCTCAGGGTTTGTTCTCCATAAATCTTTTCCATCCTACCCACGCATTTGTCAAAAATCTCCTTAATTTGTGAGATGGCATCTTCTTCATCTCTCTTCATCCTTTCACTGCTAGCAAGATTCTGAGGCTGAGATCTGTTGTCCTCCTCTGAAGCTCTATGCAGTTCTCTCAGTGGTTAGCTTTCGATGTGGTCCTCACCAACTTTCTAATCCTGCTAAGCTTAAATGGCCAACCTCGTCGACTCCCCGTGACCACATTGAGTTTCACAACTGACACAGTCATCAAGGGCGCCTCAGAAACCTTAAAGAAATCCCTCTTGTGGACGCCAATCTTGACACAATTTTCTCCAAAGCAACAACAGCTTCATGATTTCCTTTTTCTTTGCCATGATGGATGATATGGTTGTATGTGGGGTTTGATTTATACATCCTGGACTGTTGATCGCCCACATGTATGCCACTTTTCATATTATTCAATGATGTTTTCTTAAATTCGCCAATAGGCCATTTAGTCACCTTCTTTACCAAAGGCTTGGCAACTAGGAGCTTTCTTTGAGAGCCATGTAGCTTTTTTAGCACATTGCAAGCCACTTAAAATGAATGGAATAATTATGAAATATTTCGTATTTGAATAACATGAGGGGAACTGTCGCTCACTGGTTAAACTTTGGCACACTGGCTGGGAAGGGAGGCGTGGCGGGACTCAGAGCGGTGAGTACGCAGTCCAGGACGAGAAGGTCGAGTAGCGAGTTTTGGACTATTTGTTGAGCCAATATTTACGAAAAAAAAATAATGGGTACTATTTCCGAAATGGACAAACTTTTCAGGCGGGACGATTATTGAGGGACAACTTTATATACATACAGTGGACCTCGCCATCGTATATTAATCTGTTCCTGAGAGATAATCGTTTTATAATCGAAAATTTTATCGGTCGTAAAGTGTTATTGTTCCCCGCATAAGAAATAATGGAAAGCAAAATTAATCCATGCAAGGCACCTCAAAAATATTGATGAAAAAATTTCTTTACACATGAAATTTGAATTTTAATGCAACACAAAACTGAAGGAAGACATTTGCACAGTTACATGACACATTACCTTTATTGAAGATCTGGTGATGAATTGATGGGTTGGGTAGGAGGGGAGAGAGTTGATGGTGTTAGTGTTTGAAAGGGGAATCCCCTTCCATTAGGGATATTGAGGTGGCAGAGTCTTGTTTCCGTGGTTACTTCCTGCGTCTGTCTTTTAATGCCACTAGGGACACAGCTTGAGAGTCATTGACCTCTGTCGACATTATCATATCTGTCCTTAGAGGCTCTGTACCTCCCGTTCCCTTATAACATTGCCTAAAGTGTTTCACAACATTGGCAGGTGTAACAATTAAACACTTGTTTAGGTGTTTCCAAATTCTTCACTTGTAATCTGTACTCCTTGAATTCTCTGCCACATATTTTTCAAGCTGCTTTTTGGTCGAAACTTGGCAGCCTCAGCACTGCCTGTTATACGCACTATGTTTGCCGCACTTACGATTCTTAAAGAACCTCTGATGATACCATACCTTTGCGGCCTTTAAATTTGTTCACATTCACTAACTAGTTGGTGGCCAATTTTTCTAATTAAGATCCTCATGCAAATACTTCTTCCTTGCCTTTTCACATAATGAGATGCTTGAGAGATGCTATCACCTGCTATCTGGTTTTTCGTTTATCCACACACTTAGCAGTCTCTCAACATCTTCTAGCACTTGCGATCTCAGTTTCGAAATCGTAGTTGCACCTTTGGCAGAAGAGCTTCCTTGATTGCGTTTTTCTGGCCACATTAGCAGCGGATGGTTAATTGGGGTTTGGTGTAGTCAACCTGGCCAGGTTGCAGAGGACACGCATCTCCACTTTATACTAATGCAATGTATCTTCTTTCTTCTCATGTATCCATAATAATTCTCGACCCATTTTTGCTGTAGGGTTGGCACTAGAAGCTTGTCTTGGGGGAGACCCATGGGTGACTTTATTTTGCAGGTGCATATAACTAAAAAGGCTGTGATAATATGGAAATGTTTCCGAATTCGTATGCTTGGAAGGTGACCACGGCTGTGGCGGGCTGGTTTGTAATACACTGGGCCAGAAGTGGACGATGTTTGTGTACGGATCGATCTGCGATTGTTGGTGCGAGGTTTTTTGCGCTAGTCGAGGGAAAAAATTTTGTGCTATTAAATATGTATTGCTATGTTGATATGTATCGTTATCTCGATGCCAACGGAGTTGGTCGGGGTCCAATGTGGTTATATACTTTTTGTTTTAAAGTAATTTATATATATATATTTATATATTTAGTATGATAGTATTATATACAGTGGACCATCAATCTCGCGTTATATAATCTGCCTGCTGAGAGCTCATCGTTAGTCAAAATAATCGTTAGTCGCAATGTTAAGTTGTTTCCCAGTTAAGTAAAAGATAATGGAAGTTTCTCAAAGTAATCGTGCGCAAGACACCCATGAAGTATTTTTGGGAAAAAAAAATATAGAGAAATTTTACCACATGAAAAATATTTAATTTTAATTTACACGCAAACTGGAGAAGATTTACATCACAGTTACATGATCAGATACTTACTCATTTTTATGAAGTTTGAGTGATGGATTGATGGGTGGAGGAGGTAGGTGGAGAGGTGTTAGTGTTGTTAGAAGGGAATCCCTTTCCTTGTTAGAACCGTTGAGGCAGCATGTTTTTTTCTGGGTGTTACTGTCCTCCTTTGTTCTTTTATATGCCAACTAGGTGACCAGCGCCTTCAGAGGTCATGGACTTCTGTCGCAAAACATATCTGTCTATAGAGGCCTGGTATCCTTCGTTCACTTTTATGTACGCTTTCCTAATGTGGTTCAACAGCTATTGTGCAAGTGTATCAGGTTGCAAGCAAGGCTTTGCAGTAGCTGTGTCAGGGTGATTATCATTCCATAAAGGTTTGTCAGTTGTTAAGCGCACATTGCACAGATTTCTCTTTAATCTTAGTAAGGGTGAAGGCAACTTTATTACAATTTCTCTTTCCCCTCCTTCCGAAGCAGTCTCATCATGTCTGCCCCTCTGTGCTGTTGCAGGATGATCTAGCAGCTCTCATCAGTGGTTTGTTCTTCACTGTCCTCCGCAGACTACAAGAACTGTGCTTCGCCACTTTATCCTCCCGCCACTAACTCCTCAACCCAAGTAATGTGCCTTCACCAATGCACGCAAGTGATTCCTCAATTGGCCATAGGATTCTCGGGTTAGTCTAGCCTTCAAACATTTCAAAATAATCCCTTTTGTCTACACATTCTGGCCGACAGATTTTTCAAGCAGAGTTTCATATATCGTCTTAGTCACTTTCTCCCAAGCCTTTGTCCTATAATGTTTTACTCAATTGAGGCTATGGTTAAAATGATCTTTCCTAAAACTCTCTTAGAGCAAGGTTGATTTCTGAGGTCATACATAGAACTTTCAAACATAGCTTTTGTGTTCAGTTTCTTGGGTGGGGAAGGTTGGAAAATAAACTGCTGGTCCATGGGGCTCTGCAGGAGAGGAGTGGTATTAGGGCAAAACTTAACTTAATGAAGTCATGTCCCTAGAAAGTCGCTCTGCCACATCTGTAGGATGACCAGGGCATTGGTTTCTAATACCAGGAGGCACTTAAGGTTCTAATTTCTTTTCAATTAGGTTATTTTTCACATTCGGGTGGCAAATGCATGGTGTAACCAGTCATAGGAAAAAGTCCCTAGTGACCCATATGCCTTACTGTTTGCCCTCCACAGCAAACAAAAATTAGCCTTCGAGGATCATTGTTTTTCCTGAACACTATGGGGGTTTCAGAGTGATACCAATAAAGGCTTAAGACTTTGCATTCACCACTAGCATTGGCACCATGACAAAGTATGCCATGTCTTTCTTAGGCTTATGTCCTGGGGAGTGCCTTTTACTCCTGGAGTAATGTACGTCTGTCTTGGCATTTTCTTCCAAAACGAGGCCCTGTTTCGTTCACAATTTAAACACTTGTTAGGTTTCAGTCTCTTCACTGTATATGTACTCCTTGAAGTACTGCCACATATTTTTCAGCTGATTTGTGGTCTGACACTGGTAGCCTCACCATGCCTTATCTCTTTATGAATGCCAGATTTGTCTTCTAAATCTCTCAGCACAAACCTTTGCTGGCCTTAAATTCACACCACATTCACAAGTTGCTGGCATTTTTTTAATTAAATGTCATGCAACTTCCTAGCCTCTTTTCACTTATGATCGCTTGAGAGATTACTGTCTCCAGTATCTGTTTCTGTTTTATCCAACAATACAGTCTATCAACATCTTCGAGTACTTGCGATCTCAGTTTCGGAAACCCCACCCCCCATAGTTGCACCTGTGGCAAGAACAGCTTCCTGTTGCCGTTTTCTTGCCACAATAGATAGCGATGTGATTGGGGTTTATTATACAACACGGACAGCTCAGAGATATGCACTCACGTTCATATTTTATCAAGATCTCTTTCTTCATCTCCATAGTAATGTTTTCACCTTTTTTTGCTGTAGGGTTGGCACATTAGAATCTTTTCTCTTGGGGCCCATGGTGATTTATTTTGCAGGTGCAATCACTAAAAAGGCTCATGATAATATGAAAATGTTTCCGGTTGTTGTTTGGAAGCGACCGCGGTGCTGGCCGGCTTGTATACACTGGCACCAAAAGGGACATGTGAGGTACGCTCAGGCCCAAAGTTTGGTGGGACACGTATGTACGGAATACGAATAGCGACCTGGTCGGGTTTTTTTAAGCGCTAGTGCTGGAGGCAAAATTTTTACTTTGTTATATATACAGTGGACCCCCGGTATTCGATGTCATCGGTATGCGATGCACTATTATATAGTAAAAAATTTGCATGGTATTCGACTGGAAAACCGGTATTCGATACAGATTTTACGATTCCGTTCACGTGTGGCCTGAACCGCCCGTGTGTGCCAGTGTTTACAAGCAAGCCAGTGTTCGCATCATCTAAGGATACATTCGGTACAAATCTCCTTATTATCCATATTATCACGTTTTTGGAGCTCTTTCTGCAAATTAAGGAACATGGGCCCCAAGAAAGCTTATTGTGCCAATCTTTCAAAGAAAATAGGCCTAATGACTATTGAATGAAGAAGAGCTAATTGCAAAAGTACGAAAGTGGTGTGCGTGTTGTCGGAGCTGTCAGGTTTTGTTATAAACCCCAATCAACCATCTCTACTACAGTGACCAGGAAAACGGGCAACAATCAGGAAGCTGTTCTTGCAAAAGGTTTGCAACTAGTGATTACGAAACGTGACCGCAAGTGTTAAGAAAATGTGAGAATGTTATTGGTTTGTTGGATAAATGAAAAAACAGAATAGCAGGAGTAGCCATCCTCCAAGCGATCATTTGGTGAAAAGGCTTGGCAGTTGCATGACGATTTAATTAAAAAAATGCCAGCAACTAGTGCTGATGTGAGTGAATTTAAGGCCAGCAAAGGTTGGTTTGAAAGATTTAGAGAATCGTTAGTGGCCCATACATTAGTGGGATTGGCATGGTGAGGCTTGCCAGGTGACTCTCAAGCTGGTCCTAGTGGCATTAACCCTTATAATGGTTCCAATCGTATATTATACGTTTTTTCAACATCTGAAAGTATGTAAAAAAATGTAGATCTTCTTTTTTGTTTTACATTTGAAAACGTGTAAAAAAACTTTTATCTACTTTTTTTTTTGTTATATTTGAAAAATATGTAAAAAAAGTAGATCTACTTTTGTAGCAATACGGAATTTGAATGATCGATCTGTCTGGACCGTTTAAGGGTTAATAAGAAGAAGGGAGAATTAACCCCGTGAAAGGACTTGTACCTCAAGTCTTAATGGAAGGGATTCCCCCTTCTAAACACTTAAACACCTATCCCCTCCCTCCCATTCCATCACTCATCACCAGATCTGCATTAAAGGTAAGTGCAATTATTTTATTGTATATTGTAATTATTTCATGATTGGTATTAAACTTTTAATTTATTCCATGTAGTAATTTTTTTTTTTTTCATACTTTTGGATGTCTATGCATGGATTAATTTGATTTCATTATTTTTATGAGGAAAAAAATTGATTCGGTTTTGATATTTTCGGTATTCATAGCTTTCAGGAACGGTGAATTAATATCGAATACCGGGGGTTCCATGTATATATACAGTGGGACCCCGGTTCGCGATGCCCATTTTTCGTTTATCTGATAAATCCGAGGAAATCGATGCTTTTTAATGCAAAAATTTGCCTCGGTTCCCTTTTTAAAAAAATACCCAGCATATGAGTTCGTACTTCGAGATGTGTCCACATCGTGTACCAGTGTTTACAGGCCAGGCCAGTTTGTGCTCGCATCTAAGGATACATTCGGTACATTCCATATTATCACAGTGTTTTTGCGCTTGGGTTTCAGCAAAATAAGTCACCATGGGCCCCAAGAAAGCTTCTAAGTGCCAAACAACCATTCGAGAAAAGGGGTGCTATGGAATATTGGAATTGAAAGAAAGAGATAATTGCAAAGTACGATGTGGAGTGAATATTCGGAGTGGTCAGGTTGTATACAAAAACCCTAATCAATACTCTACTATAATGACCAGGGAAAACAGCAATCAAAGAAGCTTTTGTTGCCAAAAGGTGAAACTTGTTGATTAAAAAACAGCGCCCACAAGTATTAGAAGATGTGAGAGATGCTATTGTTGTAGATAAATGAAAAACAGATAGCAGGATGGTAGCATCTCTCAAGCGATCATTTAAAAGGCTCTAGGCTGTTGCATGACGATTTGGTAAAGAAATTTGTCTGCAATAGTGGTTGATGTGAGTGAATTAATGCCAGCAAAAGGTTAGGTTTGAAAAGATTTAAGAATTGAAGTGGCAAACATAGTGTGATTAGGCATGGTGAGGCTGCAGTGGCTCTCAAACTGGTCTTAGTGGCATTAAAAGAAGTAAGGGAATAAACCCTGGGAAAGGACCCTTGCTACCTCAACGTGAACAGGACTGACTGATGTTGTAGTGGCCTGGCTTAGGCTTGGTTACAAGTACTTCCTGGCAGGTTTGGGAGACACAAAGAAGTATGATCAAACTAAATGTAAATTATGTGATTCGGCATATGGGTCACTCTCTTGAACACTATGTGCTTTAATTGTCCTCTTATTGTGGATTACGAGAAGACAGTATAATTACCTAAGTGACATGTCAAAGATATCTCTTATTAAAGAAAATAAGATACCAGATATATAATAAGCAAATTTCCTAAATGTGCTTGTAACAGATAAGTGACTATAGATATGTAGATATAAATCCTATGTATTCATGTGTAACCCTTTGGGGCCTTAGTTCCTAGGCCTTTTGTGTATCCATTTGCTCTCGACGCTACCGTCCACGGAATGGTATGGGTTGCTGCAAAATAAACTAGGCCAATACTTTGGTGGCACAAATATAATCTACCTCAAGTCTATTGGAAGGGGATTCCCCTTCTTAACATTAACAACTTCGGACCTCTCCCTTCTCCCATCCCATCAATCATCACCAGATCTTCACTAAAGTAAGTGTTCATGTATCATTGTAGTAGAGTACTCAAACAGTGGATGTGTTTCAGTTTGGGTGCATTAAACTTAATATTTCAGGGTAAAAAAATTTTTTTCATACTTTTTGGTTGATTTGTATGGATTAATTTGTCTTCATTATTTCTTATGGGGATATTGATTTTCTTTCCGATTTTTTTGGTTTACGATGAGCTCTCAGCAATAGATTAATATCATGCGAAACAGGGGTACACTGCATATACGTTTTATTTTTCCTGCTCCAAGTTGGCATGAAAATTATGGAACACATGTGCAACATCTGGGTATTCTTTATTGTAGACGTTTCGCCATCCAGTGGCTTTATCAATACAAATTTCTAGGACATTGCTTGTAGACTGTTGGAAGGTATACAGAAGATGGGTAATCAGTCCCTCAACCTAGGATTAGGTGCAGAAAAGAGCACCATAGTCGCTGGTGATTATGATGCAGAAGAAAAGGATGCCTGGAGCTTATATTGTAACGTAAGGTGTAGCAGACGAGGGCTTAGTCACTGGTAGGCGGATTCCCCAGTGGAAGTTGGTGATTCCAATAGAGATGGGTTAGTGGAGTAGTTGTTGTCATAGCGTGAAGGTATACAAAGTCAAAATCCTGAGCAAGGGAAGACAGTCAACACCTGAGAGCAAGTAACACAGTAACACCGAGCAGCCTAACACAGTCACACAGCTGAGCAGCTTAACAAGACCAACAGACTGAGCAGGGTACAACAGTCAAACCTGAGCAGGTAACACCAAGTCAACACCTGAGCAGGGTAATCAGTCAAAGCTGGAGCAGGTAACACAGTCAACAGCTGAGCAGGTAACACAGTCAAACAAGCTGAGCAGGTAGGACAGGTCAACAGCTGAGCAGGTAACACAGTCAAACACTCGAGCAGGTAACACTGTCAACCAGCTGAGATGCTAACACAGTCAAACAAGCTGAAGCAGTAACACAGTCAAACACGATGAGCAGGTAACACAGTCAAAACACTGAGCAGGTAACAACAGTCAACACCTGAGCAGGTAACACAGTAACACCTGAGCAGGTAACACAGTCAACGCTGAGCAGGTAACACAGTCAACTAGACAAGATATGCTTCATGTCTTGTGGCGCGTTAATATCACTATATTTAATGGGTCAAACTCTCTCTATGTATATCTAGACATGAATGTGTATTGCTAATAAAGGTAGGTGTTATCACCTGTGTTAGACACCACAGGTGTTACTGACCTGTGTTAGACACACAGGTCGTTGTTACTCAACTGTGTTAGACACACAAACACTGTTTATTGTTTCACTTTATCACACTCACCCACCTACCAACAAAGTTGTTGTTGTTGTTGTTTATAGGGCCACTGACAGTGTACGTCGTATTGTAACCTGACTTCCGCCCATCACAAAACCAACCGACACCAAAGTGGTAAGGGTTTTAAGTAGTTTATTCTTCCTGGTACATGCTTTGGTCTAAGGGGATTCCCCAGATATTTACTGAGGTAACTAAAGTGATGGGCTCACCCATTAATGGACATTAAAAATTTATTTACCCTTTCCTCAGTTTATGTTTTTATTTATTTATTTTTTTATTTATTTTTAACTATTTGAGCATACATACAGAGGTACAAAAAAACTCAGATAAGAGCAGCATGTCAAAGCAAATTATACTAGCATAGCATTACGGGCTGGCTTAAATTACTTAAGAGTAATCTAAGCAATGATGAAATCAGTGATAATACATTATGTAAACAGATAAACTATTAAGCACAATGAGGATTACAAAGACAGGTCATATGGTTGCAGGCATTGTTGTAAACATTTCAGTCGTTTATTGGAAAGTATTCTGTTGGTGGCTAAAGCTCCCGCTTCACACACGGAGGGCCCGGGTTCGATTCCCGGAGGGTGGAAACATTCGAACGTTTCCTTACACCTGTTGTCCTGTTCAACTAGCAGCAAATAGGTACCTGGGTGTAAGTCGTCTGGTGTGGTCGCATCATGGGGGACAAGATTAAGGACCCCAATGGAATAAGTTAGACAGTCCTCGATGGCGCACTGACTTTCTTGGGTTATCCTGGGGTGGCTAACCCTCCGGGGTTAAATAATCCGGAACGAAATATCTCTCTCTCTTAGATGGGTTTCAGGTTTAAACATTTATTGTGATATAATTACGTGAGAAACATTTAGATATACAATCTATATAGTTCAGTTATTCAGTATTTATTGGTTTTGGGGTGAGTTAAGTTGTTCTTTGAGAAGAGACTTGAATTTTATAAACAGGTAGTGTTTTTTATATTTACAGGTAATGAATTCCAGATTTTGGCCTTTATGTGCATTGAGTTTTTGCATAGTGTGAGATGGACACGAGGAAACAATCAAAAGAGTGATCTGTGCATTGTGTTAAGGTCATGTGTTCTGTTTGAGGTTGGCAAGGAGATGTTGAAGGGGAGGGTTAATATCAGGAGCTAAAGTGTTCTATGTATGTAATAGGTGCAGTAATAAAGTATGGATGTTTTGTATGAGTGTGAGTAGGTTTGTGGTATTGAATATTGGTGGAGTGTTGCTGCCTGTAGTGAGAATTTGTTTATCATTCTAACTGCAGCCTTTTGTTGAGGTAATTAGTGGTCTGAGATGGATAATTGTTCTGTTGAGCCCAGGCACATTCCAGAGGTGAGATAGGGGTGTAAATAGTGAGTGATATAGGGCCGGAGGGCTGACTGTTGAACAAATTGTACCGTATCTTCGATAGCTTGGCCTACAGTCTTGGAAATTTTCTTAGAAATTTGTGGTATATGTGTATGAAATTTGAGTCTATTATCAAGGTGGATTCCTAAGAATTTTTCCCTCTGTTTAAGCTTTGTGATAGGTGATCCGTTTTCATTATGTAAGTGGACTCTGTTAGCTCTGTTACCAAAACTGAATGAAGTAGGGTTTTGTCAATGTTTAGTGTAAGTTTGTTATTCCTCATCAGGTAGATATTTTCTGTTAATTCGGTATTTTACAGTATTGGCTAGCGTGGACTGGGCTCGGGTGAGAGAAAGTATGTGTGTCATCTGCAAAGAGTGTGGGTTTGAGTAATTGCGCGATGCATTTGGAAAGGTCATTTATGTATAGGAAGAAAGAGAAGAGGGCCAAGGACACTTCACTGTAGGACACAACTGTAATTGGTTGTGCGAAGAGCTTGCCCATTTGCTACACATATTGGCTTCTGTTGCTGAGGTATGACTTTCGGGCCAAAGAGAATGGCTTCAGTTTTCCTGAGGGTGTAATATAGTGTATTGTCTACTAACCCTCATTTCCTGCTGGACTCTAGTTCCTGTGGTATTATATTAGCTATGTCTTGTGGGGTCTTTATTTGACACTAACAGGCACTGTGCAACTGCCATGCAATAGGAGTTTGCACTTGACAAAGATATGCATGTCGTTAACGTAGCATAGGAATAAATATGGGACCCTGAAATACTACTTGGGGAACTTCTAAATGCTATCGGAAGGGGTTCTGATACCGTTTTGTTAATTTTAAACAATTTGTCTCTGTTTCTAAGGTTGGGACTTTAAACAAGTCTACAGAACCTATTACCGATTAGATTGAAGTTTCTTACTATAATTATTGTGGTTGACAGTATCGACGGCTTATTGCAGGTTAAGGTTATCATTCCATGAGGTTCCTCTCTGACATTTCAGTTCTCATGTAATCATCTGATTAATTAGAGAGGTGTCGGTGAGTAAAATCTTCTAATGTCTGATTGTAGCTATGGAAAATGTTGTTGTCATTAAGGTACTTTAACTACTTGTCAGTACACGCTCTCTCTAGAATTTAGGTATTACTCTAGTATCAAAACATGGCCTATAGTTGCTTACATCCTGGACCTACTTTTTCAAGGTAGAAAGAGAGTAACTCCGGCCTCCTTGACCCCTCCAGTAGGATATAGTTATGCCAATGAAGTGGCTAGTTTTTTGTGCACCCCCATTAACCATCTGTGGAAGGTAATCGCAAGAGCATATGGATACTCAAAGGCCTAAGGAACCATAGGCGCCAAAAGGTGTTAAAAAGGTGTTCATAAGGGTTTATATCTACATAATCTACAGAGATGAGAGAGATTTTTGGGAGAATGTTAAGTGAATGTATTATAGGAGCTTTGAACCAATTGAGAGAGTAATTGTGGTTGGGGGACCTGAATGCTAAGTAGGAGAAAATTTTCGAGAGGGTTGTTCTTGTGGGTAGTAAGTTTGGGGTTGCCAGGTGTAAATGATAATGGAGCCCTTTGATTGAGAAACATTAGTATAGAAAGGGGGTTTTAGTTATAGGTAATAATATTTTAAGAAAAAAGAGGATAAAATTAAAGTATACAAGATATGATGTAGGGCGACGAAATGACCATAGTTTGTTGGAGTATGTATTGGTAGATACAAGGACTGTTTAAGTAGACTTCAGGTTGTACATGTTTATCGAGGGCCACAGATTATCAGATCACTTTTAGTTGTAGCTACATGAGAGTAGAAGGTAGATGGGATACAGGAGAATAGAAGCATCGGGGAAAGAGAGGTGAGGTTTATAACACTAAAGGAGGTGGCTGTTTTATTAGGGTAAAGATATAAACAGCTATTGGAGGATAGTTGGGCAATGAGAGCATAGGCATGGGGTCGAAGAGGTATGGGGTAGGTTTCAAAATGTAGTGTTTTTAGGAGTGTTCAGCAGGAAGTTGTGGTTACAGGAAAGTGGGTGCGGGAGGGAAGGAGCGATTGGTGGGAATGATGATGTGAAGAGAGTAGTAAGGGAGAAAAAAGTTAGCAATGAGATGTTTTTAAAAAGTAGAAGTGATGCCAGGAGGGAAGGAGTATATGTGAGGAAAAAGGAGAGGTTAAGTGGAGTGGTGAAAGCCATGTTAAAAGAGAGCAAATGAATGAGACGTGGGTGTGATGTTATCAACAATTTTGTTGAAATAAGAAAAGTTTTGGAGTGAGATTAACATGTTAAGAAAGTCCTAGTGAAGATAATGGATTAGTCAGTTTAAAAAATAGGAGAGCGGAGAGTTATTAAATGGGGGGAGGTTAAGGCAGAGGTAGTTAGAGGGTATTGGGAAGATGGATGTGGATATTTTGGGAATTGTTAAATGTTGATGAAGATAGGGAAGCTGTGATTTGTGTATAGGGAAGGAGGAAATCTTGTAGGTGAGTGAGGAAGAGCCAGATTGTGAGTGTGGGTAGGAGGGAAGTACGTGGGAGTAGGTAAATGGAAAAGGGGGTAAGGCAGCCGGGACCCCCGGGATTGATGGCATAAGATAGAACATTGTTAAAAAGAGGTGGGGATTTAGTTTTGGAGTGGTTGGTGCAATTATTTAATAAATTTAAGGAAGGGGTAAAGGTACTTTAGGGATTGGCAGAGAGCATGCCATAGTTCCTTGTATAAAGGCAAAGTGGATAAATGAGAGGTGCAAAAATTATAGGGGGGATTAGCCTGTTGAGTATACTGGCAAAAGTGTATGTAGAGGTTATTATTGTAAGAGAATTTAGAGTAGACGGAGAATAGGTAGCAGATGAACAAGGAGGCTTTAGGAAAGGTAGGGGGTGTGTGGACCAGGTGTTTACAGTGAAAACATATAAGTGAACAGTATTTAGGATAATGCTAAAGAGGTCTTTAGTGTGGCATTTATGGATTGGAAAAAGGGTTATGACAGGGTGGATAGGGGGGCAATGTGGCAGATGTTGCAGGTGTATGGTGTTGGAGGTAGGTTACTGAAAGCAGTGAAGAGTTTTACGAGGATAGTGAGGCTCAAGTTAGTGTATGTAGGATAGAGGAAAAAAAAATTATTTCCAGTAAAAGTAGGCTTTAGACAAGGATGTGTTGATGTCACCGTGGTTGTTTAATATATTTATGATGGGGGTTGTAAGAGAAGTAAAATGCGAGAGGTCTTGGGCAAGAGGCGTGGAAGTTTAAATGATAAAGATCACACATAAAGTGGGAGTTGTCACAGTTGCTCTTTGCTGAGACACTGTGCTCTTGGGAGATTCTGAAGAGAAGTTGCAGAGATTGGTGGATTGAATTTGGTAGGGTGTGCAAAAAAGAAAATTGAAAGTGAATACAGGAAAAAGAGCAAGGTTATGAGGATAACAAAAAGAATAGGTGATGAAAGTTTGGGATATCAGATTGGAGGGAGAGAGTATGGAGGGGTGAATGTATTCAGATATTTGGGAGTGGACGTGTCACGGATGGGTCTATGAAAGATGAGGTGAATCATAGAACTG
The DNA here is from genome assembly GCF_026875155.1 of Cherax quadricarinatus. Lineage (NCBI taxonomy): Eukaryota > Metazoa > Arthropoda > Malacostraca > Decapoda > Parastacidae > Cherax > Cherax quadricarinatus. Next base: position 25,499,252 of record NC_069470.1, read on the forward strand.
ATGAGGGGAAAAAGGGTGAGTGGTGCACTTGGAGTCTGGGGAAGACAAAGAACTTTTTTCCTTGGAGGCAAAGAGGGGAATGTATGAGAGTATGTTTTACAATTTATGGGTGTGAAGCATGGGTGTTTGAATGTTGCAGCGGGGAGAAGCTGGAGGCAGTGGAGATGTCATGTCTGAGAGCAATGTGTGGTGTGATTATAATGCAGAGAATTCGAAAGTTTGGAAGTTAGGAGGAGGTGCGGGATTACCAAAACTGTTGTCAGAGGCTGAGGAAGGGTTGTTGAGGTGGTTCGGACATGTGGAGAGAATGGAGCAAACAAAAATAACTTAAAGAGTGTATCAGTCTGTAGTGGAAGGAAGGCGGGGTAGGGTCGGCCTAGGAAAGGTTGGAGGGAGGGGGTAAAGGAGGTTTTGTGTGCGAGGGGCTTGGATTCCAGCGGGCATGCGTGGCGTGTTTTGTAGGAGTGAATGGAGACAATGGTTTTTATATACTTGACGTGCTGTTGGAGTGTGAGCAAAGTAACATTTATGAAGGGGTTCAGGGAAACCGGGAGGCCGGACTTGAGTCCTGGGAGATGGGAGGTACAGTGCCTGCACTCTGAAGGAGGGGTGTTAATGTTGCGTTAAAAACTGTGTGTAAAGCACCCTTTGGCAAGACAGTGTTGGAGTGAATGATGGAGATAGTTTTACTTTTTCGGGCCACCTGCCTTGGTGTGGAATCTGGCCGGTGTGATAATAAAAAAAAAATAATCTACAGTTCACTTATCGTTTTTCAAGCAATTTTGGAAATTTGCTTAGTACTATCTGGTATCTTATTTTCATTATAAGATATCTTGACATGTTCACATGGATATTATAATGTCTGTCTCTGCATTTCCTCATAAGTGGCCAAATTAATCATATAAATATTTCAAGACGGTGACCCTATGCCTGATCACATAATTTATATTGTACTTTGATCATAATTGTGTTTCTCCCAAACTGCCAGAAGTACTTGTAACCTAGCCTAAGCATGGCACTACATACTTTAGTCTGTTTACATTGCACGTTGAATCCGTAAAACATTACTTATTTCGTTAATCTTATCATAGCGGGGTTTAATTACTCTACTTCAGGCATCTAACGCATTCCCGTAACAATTCATTTTATCTTATTTTTATTCTCTCCTAATATTATCCTAATGCTCTAGGACACAGATATACCAAAGTATATCTACATTCTTCCTCTGGGTATTCTTTTGGCTTACATATCAACTTTATTATGAATGAGTATCCAATGTTTGAGGGATCCATGGCAAAACTGTACATTGTTTTCCTTTGCCTGATTTTTGAGTATCTATACCTGGCTTCTCCAATGAGGCATGTTTTTGGAGGTCGTTGTATGAGTCAAGAGCTTCAATGATGACACAGAATGAGTAATGATGATTGAGATCAATCTCAGTGTCATTGGTTAGCTTTAGCGCCTATATGTTTGAAAACAATTCAGTTTGCAGAGTAGACACCCATGGTTAATTCCGAGATCCGCTTATGCCTAAATACCCAACAAATTTATTATCGTTTTAAATAGGGGAGGTGGCAACAAGTAGCAGATTGCAGCCTGCCAGAGGACTCCTATTTAGATCCATCAGTGTATACCACTTGTTGATAAATTATTACTACCAGCTTGCGAGAAATATTTCTTTGAGCAGTTTTGCTGTAAACAAGTGACTTAAGGAAGGAATTACTAGCATGAAATTCTTTGGGAGGGACTTGCAGGTTTGTGATTGTTGTGATAGAGACACAGGCCTTATCTTCTTGGCTTTATTGAACATAGAATCTTCATAGTATTCTGCAGCGAGTACATCTAGTACTCTAATAACTGCTTTTAACAGGGATGGTGATGTCATGCATATGTCAAGAGAAAAGTTATAAATACAGGCCACATATTTAAATCACCATGTAATCTGCATCACTAATATATGGGTATAAGAGAAGAGGAATCACACACCTATGTTGAGCGCCCATGACACACACCAAGCTGTTGTTGTTGGGTAAGGGCCCGAGCGGTGGTGCTGTATTTATCTGCTGCTGATCCCCACAGGGAACGCAGTATTCATTGCAATCTCCCACCTTTAAAATATCAGAGACAGTATTTTCCAAACTGTTAAGAGGGCGGACGTACACGTCGGTCCTTCGCAGCACTGAGCCTCTTCACCAGGTTCAATATTTCCAGCTGGGGTTTGACTAAGCTGCTGGAGCAGAATCCCTCTATTTCCGTACGGATAGTCTACAAGGGGCTTTCCGGAGGAAACGAAGCATCTCTCAATCTAGTGGTGTATCTTTAGATTCACACTAATGGGGATTTCAACTAGGCTAAATGACTTGTAGATATGTAGTCTCTTCACAATTTTTGGTAGCGACTGTGGGTTGTATGTAATGTGGATTAGACTTGCAGGAGCTCTACCTCTTCCACTAAAGGATCCGTCTTTGTTCACCCTACGGTTGGCTCTTCAGGAGAACGGGTCCAGGGAGACATAAACCAGTGGGCATGGAGGCTCCCTCTATAGAAGGAAACGACGTGAATAGTTGAGGAGTTTCCTTTCATGAAAGGGTTCCATTAGTTAGCTGTGCCCAGCATGTTCTAATAGAGTGAAGAGCATCAGGTAATACAGTTTGCCAGTTGTTGAAAGGTGATTGTGCGACTTCATGTCATTGTAACTGCCTTCCATATAGTACCAGTTGAACCCACTCGACATGACATTGCCTTGCGGGTTGTAGCTTGTTCTGTGCAGGCAATACCTTTGCTAGCCAAAAAATCCTGAAAGTATCGTTATCTGAACGAGGTTCCCTGTCTGAAATGGATATAAGCTGGCATACCAAAAATAGAGAAACAACTGTGAAAGATAACTAATAACAGTTGAAGCAGTTATATTTTGCACAGGGGAACACAAAGGGAAACCTGAATATTCATCTACTGTTTGCTTAAGGATATAGCTATTTTGATTTATGTTGGTAGAGGTCCTTCGAATTCTATATTCAGTCTCTCGAAAGGCTGGGTGGATTTTATGGTTTGAGTCTTCTCTGGCTGATGAAGTTTGCTTGCACTCTGCGACATTACTATGGCATGCTCTGATCACTTGTCACACATCTTCCACTGAGTATGGGCATGTTCTTGATTTGACAAAAAATGGTACAGGTGTTGTAACTCCTGGTGACAAAGCCTTGCCGAGCGTGAGAGTGGATTGCAAATCTGCATGCTTCTCCACAGTGGGACCTAGAGCGAATGGCATCAGTTGAGATGTTCTCTTGACCGGTTCGGTACAGAAATTTCAAAAGTCATAAACACGATAGTTCCATCTTCCAGCGTTATATCTTGTTCATTTCTGTTATCCTACTTTTGTGCTTCTTTGTCGAACATATACATCACGGACGTTGGTCAGTCCCTTATGTTGAAATGTCTACCAGTTTATAATGCTTCCAGTGGGCGAACTGCTTCTATAATGGCTGGGCTTCCTTTTCTGCGGTCAAATACTGTAAGGAAAAAATGCGGTAACAGTTCATTGACCGACTGGGGACCTCTTCTTGGCAGAAATTACATGTATGCTCAGGATGGGGTTCACTTATCTAGGTGTGGAGTGGGAGCACTGGCAACTGCAGTGGAGGGAGCAGTTGGCCTTTAAAACTAGGAATAGTTAGGGTATGGGTTTTGGCAGGGAAACAGTGAAGGTCCAGTGTAGTAATATTACGAGTTCTAGGGGAATAGTAAGAATTAAGAACGAGCTAGATATCTGAAAAGCCAGGGACCTTGGCTTTGATAAGGACAGTAATAGGTTTATTAGAAAAATAGAAATGAGCGGAAGGTTTAAAGAGATGTGGAGGAGTCTTTCAAATGTTTATTATGCTAATTGCCGTAGTGCTGGAATAAGATGGACGAGTTGAGATTAGTTGCTAGTATGGTAGGTAACATTGATGTATTTGCCTTAACTGAGACGTGGTTTATTCAAAAAGTCGGGGCTCATGCCTGCGAATGTCATAGTCAGGGTTTTTAAATTGTTCAAGAAGATAGAGTATTGGGAGGGGGGGTGGTGGTGGCATTGTATGTCCGGATCACGCTTGAACTGTTGAACATAAAAAACGGGTAATTAAGTCTGAGTAAACATACAGTGTCTGTTTGGATAGATTTTCAGAGAGGGCATGAAAAAACTGATTTTAGGAGTGATATACCGTCCCCCAAACTTAGATAGGACCAGGGAAACTACTATGGGGAGGAAATTGTTAAGGCCACAAGGCACGATAATGTGTAATTCTAGGAGACTTAACTTTTGTCATGTTGATTGGAATTTCTTGACGCGGGTATTTAGAATTATACGACTTCTTAGAAGTATTTAGGATGTTTTTGATAAGCAGTTTGTGACAGATACCTTACAAGGGGAAATAAACCTGCTTGACTTAGTTATGGCAAACAATGATTCCCTTGTAATAATTTAGAAATTTCGGAGGAACTGGCGTGCTAGCGACCACAAATCAATTACATTTAGTATTGATGGAATGTTACTCGATAGTAGCGATAAAAATCGTAACAGTCCCAGATTTTCGCTTAGCAGATTACGATGGGGCTTAGAGAACACTTATATTCTGTTGACTGGGGTAACGAATAGAGAGCTATCAATTGGACAGTTTTCTGAACACTATTACATGCTGCTCAAAGAGGTTTTATCCATTATAAAGGAAATTAGATCAAATAGAAATGACCAAATGGATGAACAATAGGGCTCAAATATCAACTAGGGCATAAGAAAGGAATTTATGGCATATCAAAAGAGGTGAGGACATCTATGATCAGTTAATATTGACATTAAGAGGGACATTAAAAAGGGGATAAGGAAAAGCTAAAGGGATACGGAAATTAAAGTTGCTAGGGGATTCTAAAACTTAACCCAAAAAGTTTTTTTTGCAGGTCTATAGAACAAAAGTTAGAGATAAGATAGGTCCCCTTAAAAATAACTATGGGCACCTTACTGACAAAGAGAATGAAATTTGCTTGATTTTAAATAATTATTTTCTCTCAGTTTTTACACAGGAAGACACTAACAATATTCCAGTAATTAATTTTTACAGTGGGCTAGAAGAAGATAAATTATGTAACATCACAGTCACTAGTGAGATGGTTGTGAAGCAGATAGACAGATTGAAGCAAAATAAGTCGCCGGGTCCTGATGAGGTTTTTTCAAAGGTTCTTAAGGAATGCAAAATGGAACTCTGTGAACCATTAACTAATATTTTTAATTCATCTCTTCAAACAGGTGTAGTGTCTGATATGTAGAAGATGGCTAATGTAACTCCTATTTTTAAAACAGGGGACAAGTCGTTACCGTCAAATTACCGCCCAATAAGCCTGACCTCAATTGTAAGCAAATTACTAGAGTCAGTTATAGCTGAGATTATAAGAAGCCATCTCGATAAGCATAGCTTGATTAATGATACTCAGCATGGATTCACAAGAGGCCGGTCTTGTCTAACTAATTTATTAACTCTTCAGTAAAGCTTTTGAGGCTGTTGACCACAATAAAGAATTTGATATTATTTAGATTTTAGTAAGGCTTTTGAGAGAGTTCCGCACCATAGACTGTTAAAGAAAGTGGCAGCTCATGGCATTGGGGGAAAAGTGCTCTCGTGGATCGAGTCATGGCTCACTGACAGGAAGCAGAGAGTGTCCATAAATGGTGGGGATCTGTAACAAGTGGCGTTCCACAGGGATCAGTCTTGGGCCCGTTGTTGTTTATAATATATATCAATGATCTTGATGAGGGAATTACTAGTGATATGAGCAAATTCGCCGATGACACAAAGATAGGTAGGATAATTGATTCAAACGTAGATGTTATGGAACTTCAGGAGGATTTAAACAAACTCTATTCTTGGTCAGAAAAGTGGCAGATGCAGTTCAATGTAGATAAATGCAAGGTTCTGAAGCTTGGGAGTGCCCATAACCCTAGTACTTATAAGTTAAATGATGTAGAATAGCCAT
>NC_069470.1:25505757-25545757 GCF_026875155.1 Cherax quadricarinatus
GACAACGATCTCACCTTCATCACGTGTGACTGGGGCTACGTCTTCTTGCACAGGTTTGGTCACGCGTTCTGTTCTTTTCGCATGCCGCTGCTATGTGTCGTACTCTCCACAAATGCGACACGTACGCCGTTGTCCAGGATATAAAACCATTACCTGTGTCCTAAAATCTTGAAGATACACATATGACGGTATGGGTTGGCGCAACGTCATCTTAAGGCTGAATTGTACCTTCCGGCATACCTGTGTAGGCACCCATTTCCACTTACCCTGCTGGGCAGAATGCACAGTTCCATATTTCTCAAATGCGTTTCTGATGTCAGCTTCGTTTGCCTCGAAGGGGACATTCCTCAACTTTATCCAGGTATAATATCGAGACACGTCCACCAGTCTCACACGCAAAGCAGGAGTAACGTCTAAACACACATCTTGAAAGCGCGTAACCACCGATTCATAAACTGTCGCAGCAAGCAGTTTCACAAATACTCTATGCGCTCCGTTCAGCGCTACCCCATACAATTCACTATCTTGTATGCCGTATGTCTCCCTGATTATCTTGGGTAAGAGTATTTGAGCTGAACTAGGTGTAATCGCACCTCGAAGCAGTTCAATACCAATAGTATTAACGCGTCTGCGATAACAAACCGCCATCTCAACACCAGTAATTTCCCAGCGGTGTCAACAGAGACACAACAACACCTCCTCGTACCACTGCTGTCAGGTTACTGGGGAGCGTCAGGCAAGGGGGTCTTCACAGCCCAAGAGCGATGCAGACAATCCTTCCTTATTGAGGCCTCGTCATGGAGTCTAAATGAGACTTTGTTGTATTCAAGTGGTGGTTTACTAATGTTTGTCAGGAGGAAAGTAGGGTAGTGGTCTGTAGTGCTATCTGTGATTACCCCTGATTTAAGGGGGGCTAGTATATTGGTCCATATGTGGTCTATTATGGTTGCACTTGTCTCAGTGAGCCTGGTTGGTTTGGTTATTGTTGGTATGAGAAGTGTGTTGTTCATATTGTTGATGAAATCAGTTACAGTCTGATCATCTAGTAAGCCAAGGTTGATGTTGAAGTCTCCAGCTAAGAGAAGGTGGTGCTTATTCATTTGTCTGTTTGTTATTAGTGACTTTATTTCTCACCGAAATTTGGGATGTTTGTGTGAGGTAGCCGGTAAATGGCACTGATGTTATAGGGTCTTAAGGTTTTTTTACAGTAAAATTACAAAATGTATTCCCCATATTCAATCACTAAAGCAAGTTTATCGAACAATAATAACTTAATTCCATCACTTGATGGTTTAACAAAAAAACCTGACCCTCATTATACCCTTCAAAACGCCATCCGATACCAAACTAAACTCAACGATTTCAGGTCGCCTTCCTCCTTTGTGTCTGCTACGTACGACACAAGCGGACGGCTTATAATCACCCCACACCAGCCTCCTCGACTCTCACCGAAATACGACACCCATCAAAACCGTATTTTTTCAGCACCTGATGTGTTCTTTAGATGTCCAATCCCGTCCACTGGTAAATTCCAGATACCTCTCCTTGCGCATAACAGTGCTGTAAAGAACCCTCCAGGTACCCTCAAAAAATCCAATACTCTAATCGAGAGGCCTCCTTACCCCCGATGTCATAAAAATCCTTAAATGCGAGGCCTTTATAACCTCGTCCCAATTGGCGCACTAATCACTCCCATAGACGTCCATAAGTGCGTGAAGGTGTCTTATCTTCTGCACTTTGAAGTAAACGAGTAATTACACTCCAACTCTCTATGAAACAAGTCGGAGACCTCCCAGTCGAGTCTCTTTGAGATGCACACGCGATTGTCGGAAAATACCCAATAACTGGAGTTTTACCTGGAGAGGTTCCGGGTCAACGCACCCGCGGCCCGGTCTGTGACCAGGCCCTCCTGGTGGATCAGAGCCTGATCAACCAGGCTGTTACTACTTGCTGCTGCACGCAAACCAACGTACGAGCCACAGCCCGGCTGATCAGAACCGACTTTAGGTGTTCTGTCCAGTGCCAGCTTGAAGACATGCCAGGTGTCCTGTTGGTATCCCCCTTATTTATGCTGGGAGGCAGTTGAACAGTCTCGGGCCCTGCACTTATTGTATGGTCCTCTAACGTGGCTAGTGACGCCCCTGCTTTTCAATGGGGTGATGTTGCATCGTCTGCCAAGTCTTTTGCTTTCGTAGTGAGTGATTTTTCGTTGCAAGTTCGTACTATCCCTCTAGGATTTTTCCAGTGTATATAATCATGTATCACTCCCGCCTGGGCGTGTCCAGGGAATACAGTCAGAACCTTAAGCGCCTCCAGTAAACTGAGGTGTTTTAATCTCCGTTAAATGCGCGCATGAAGGTTCTCTGTACATTTTCTAGGTCAGCAATTTCACCTGCCCTTGAAAGGTGTTGTTAGTGTGTCAGAATTATTCCAGCCTAGATATAACAAGTGACCCTGAAGAGTGTCTTCATGGGCGTTGGCATCCCTCGTTTTTGCAGGTATCTCATTATCCATCCTGTCATTTTCTAAGCGATGCAATTGATACAATGTTATGGTCCTTAGAAGGTGAAGATCCTCCGACATGATCACTCCTCCCATGTCTTTGACTTGGTGTTTCGCTCATGTTTGTGGCCAGGAATTTAGTTTTGTACTCTGATGAGATTTAATTTCCTCGTGTTTAACCATATCTGATAATTGAAATTTTCTCATCGATGAACTTCATATTGTTTTCTGCAGCCCACTGAAGATTTTGGTTATGTCCGCCTGGAGCTTGGAGTGTCTGCAATGGAAGACCTGTCTTTGCAGATTCGATGTCATCTGCCCCAAAAAAAAAAAGGAAGACAACGGTGCTGTGGCAGAAAATCCTTGTCTATGTCAGATATGAGGATGAGAACAGATGGAGCGAGTACTTTGCTGTGGTGGAACAGAGCTTTTCACCGAGCTGCCACGACTTTACGGTTGACTAACTACCCTCTGTGTTCTGTTAGTGAGGAAATTATAGATCCATCGACGACTATTCCTGTTACATCCTTATAGCATGCATTTGTGCGCTATTTACGCCCCATGGTCACACTTGTCGAAGGCTTTTTGCAAAGTCTGCATATATTACATCCTTATTTTTTTGGGCCCAATCTTTTTGTCTTCTAGTGGCAATCTGCTGCATTCTTTTTGTCTTCTAGTGCATAACACACGCACTTATTGGTTTACAACTACGCCCGCCGAGACACATATACCCTGTCAAAGCGCACAGCATAGTCCATACGCACGAAAGTGTGCTCAATCCCTAAGTCCACTGCTTCACTTACAACCACCAACCCCAGCCCAGACAACAAATCCACGCCCAAAATAACCGAACAATAACCTGGCTCCCCTCGGTTTTACGTCTTTACGGCGCACCAAAACAGTTCCAGTCGCAAACCAACGACTGTATATCAGGTAAGAACTCAAATAGTACACAAGAACATCGTAACAAAAGCATTTTAATATTAACATCATGTTTCCAGCTGGCCCATATACTCCTACAAAACCACCCGTTGAGTACCCCACTCACCTATGACGCGTACCATGCAACCCTCCCCCTTCCTCCAATGTTGCATCACGAATGGGCTGGTCGCTTTTATCAACACGCCACACCACCTTTCAAACGACTCGAGTGAGCCATATAAACATCCATAACCACTAACGCAAATGAACTTCCAACTTTATGGGTTATGTGTCTTGCACGAAACATACATCTACTGCAAAAGCGATGCCCACCACTCATGAACCTGCACATGCCTTCTGTTGTTTTTTCATACCATTAACATTTATGGTTTAACACCAACTTTGCTAACGGTGCTTTCCTCGCGGGACCACCAACCCTTTTTCCCTTTACGATGACGTAACGCCTAAGGCACCACCTTTACCCTTGTACATTCTCTGTTATATTACTCGCTGTCCGGAACCACGCGACGCCCGCCCGTGACTTCCGACCACGTCTTCTTCCCAGAGCGCTGTCCAGGGTCAAGACATCGCCGGAGTCGGGCGGGTAGCTGCACACTTACCTAAAACAGCATCCACAACATTATCAGACCTGTAATGTTCTCCTTGTGAACTTTCTACTGCAACAGTTTGAATCTCTCGGAACCTTCTACCTCACTTACGTTAATTATCTGAGTTCGACATTCTTTAACTGTGTTCTCTCCTCATCTGAACACTCCAACCGCAGCCACACGGCACAGAATCAAACTCCAGCGCAGCTAAAAGTCCGCCTCAATGTATACAATGTTAGCTTCCATGTCAGCAACCTCTCTTCTGGGGCTCTCACGTCCACCAAGTTCTACCACACATGGTTTGACCGTACAAGTAGAGTCACGCATGATGACGCCACGAGCATGGTCTGATCCACCTCATCACTCCGCGCTTTCAGGCGCGGTAAGATCTCTGACTACTTCATCTGCCAGAATCCGACGTGGAGCCTCACCATCCGGACGATGAACCACGTCCTGAGGTCGCCTGGCCGCTTAACGCATTTGCAGCAATGTGATCCAAAGCGGCCTCAAAGGCGACAAGTTTGTCTCTGTCTAGATACGAAACATACTACACCTGGTACGGAACTCTCTTGTTTATGTACGAAGGTATTTTTTGGCGCAGGGAAATTTAAACGTGAAAGACCTTCTTGTAACCAGCAAAGTGGCCATCAGACCACCGACCCATTAGTAACCTGGAGGATCGTCCCATAGTATTTGAAGGCGTCTCGTATGTCAACTTCCTTAGGCCCAAAAGCATTTTTTCGCACACACACCCCACTAAAGTATTGTGAAACGCTTCGTGCAACTTAACTGTGACTGCAGGGTGAACTTGCTTGCTAACATCCTGATACAGGTTGACCAATCTCTTGTAGGTCCTTGGTATCACAAAACTTGAGAATATCCGGGATAGTCCATTTAAGTCAAGTCCACACAGGGATTCACGCTGGATGCCATAACACTGTGTGATAATCATCACACCAACACATTAATCGATGCAACTGGGGATTGATGCCCTTTATGAGTCAATACACTCAGTATTGACTCTCCTTCGAAAACCAGTCGCCATTGTTGTTTTGCATCTCAAAGCACCTCCACCAGTTGACGGACTGAGGAGAGACAGCTGACGACCGCTCAGCACAGCGTCTGATCAGAGAAGTGATATCCTAATTAATAAAATAAGAATACCAGATTATACTAAGCAAATTTCCTCAATTTGCTTGAAACCGATAATGGAACTGTAGATATGTAAATATAAACCCTTATGTACACTTGTTAACCCTTTTGTGTCTCCCGTGCCTAGTTTCCTAGGCCTTTTGAGTATCCAAATGCTCTTGCACTACCTTCCACAGGATGGATATGGGGTGCACAATAAACTAGCCACTTCAGTGCAAAAACTAAGATCCGTACTGAGGGGTTCAAGGAGCCGGTGTTACTCCTTCTACTTGAAAATAGTAGTTCTGATGTAAGCAACTATAGGTCTGTTAGTATACATAGATGTAATATCCGAAATTCAAGAGAGAGCGGTGTAACGTCAAGAGTTAAGTACCTTATTGACAACAACCATTCCTCCTAGCTATCAATCAAATTTATAAGATCTTACTCAACCGACACATCTCTAATTAATCTGATGGATTATATGAAGAACTGAAAGTGTCAGTGAGGAACCTCATCGGCATGGTAACCTTAGACCTGCAATAAGCCGTCGATACTGTCAACCACAATATATTAATGTAAGAAATTCAAGCTAAATCGAAAAGGGTTCTGTAGACTTGTGTAAGTCCCCCCTTAGCAAAAGGAGACAAATGGTCAAAATTAAACGAAAAATGCATCAGAACCCTGCCGATAGATATAGAGTTCCCCTAGAGGTATATACTGGGTCCCCTTTATTATTCCTATGCATGTTAATCGACATGCCTATCATGTCAAGTGCAAACGCCTACTTTATGCAGATGACAGTGCACTGTTAGTGTCAAATAAAGAGCCCACTGTGGCATGCAAAGAGTACGTAACCTTTTCTCGGGCGCAATTACACCCCTCATTTAACAGGCTATTTCCCCCAACCAGCGAACCAGTTGCTAAGAGTTGATGAGGGGCCTCGTCGTTCAACTATGACCAGGTTTCTAGCCAATAAGGAAGATGTTTATGGCAAATTGCAGAGGTTATGTGGGTACCACTCTCTCCTGTCTCACCCCTTGACATTTCCATTCTCAGAGCTGGTTGAAGCACGGTCTGTTATCTTGTGGCTTCTTTTTCTGCCTTGCTGACCGTGGAGTGCACACTAACTTATCACTGTACATAGTGTACATATTGCTGTTCTAAATTGGTGAAATGATAATATAAGTCTAAACTTTTTCTGCTGTTTATTTTTGCTCCTTTACACTCCGGGATAAACAGGCCATTTGGAATCTTGGGTTGTAATATGGGTAGCCTGTCCGAGAGCTGGAGCTGGACTTTAGAGAAACGGTTGGCTAGGGTGAAGCTCGTAGCAGGACATTGTGCAGCTTGCCTGTCTGGCATTGCATTAGCTTTGCTACGCTTTACAAATTTTGCGTGTCAGTTGCATTATGGTCAGCCTTGCTATTGTGTATCTTTTCCAACAGCTCGCTACTCTACTTGTTCGGTGTGCTCGATCTTCTAGAACAGTGTAGCTGTCTGGCATTGCTTTACAAATTTGCGTGTCAGATGTTACTGAGCCTTCAGTGTGAGAATTTGCAGTCAGGCTTTGCTTGTATGCGTATTCTGTAAAAAATCTTACTGTGCATAGCTAAGCGTGTTCTGCAAGATTAACTATATACGTTGGGTTATTTCTGCAATCTACTGTGCATGAGCGAATAACTTTGCACCTAGCCGAGTCAGACGTCTGGTGTCGGCGATATACTTTGCATAACCTGCCTAAATTGTCCCTACAGCGTTTTGAGACAAATGCTCGTGCATTGCATAAATACCAACGCACTCTAACAGCTGCGCAACTGGCGTTCAATGATTGCTGACAAACTTATGAAAGTGAAGAGATGCACATCAACTCCTCCCTCTACGGGAGCCTAGGCAAAAACTGTATTTCCAGGAGGATGAAACACCTACGGAGCATAATGGTCAGTATAGTGCAGCTGGGTTGGTTCTCAAGTGAATCAGCGTCGTTGGCACTTGAGCTGGCAAAAATCAATCTTGAGGCAAACTAGGAAAAGAGCATTCGCCCAAGGTAAGAATTTGATATGGAAAGAAGTTAGTTCGTTTTAATACATGTTTATTATGCACTCCTAACCCATCCTGGTGGGAAGTATCAAAAGATTACAGAGGTAAAATAATTGATCCAGTGACTGGACTCCTAAGTTTATGATAGCTGAGCAAGTTACAAAGGTAATGACCAATATTCTGGTCACAATCAGACCAAGTTACAAGGTAATAGCTCCAGTAAGCTGGTCACACTCATGAATAATTGCAAAGTAATGAAATCATAAACACATTAATCATGAGAATTTTACAAAGGTAAATGAGCTCCAGGTAGAGCTGTCAAAATCATGACAAGTTATTCAAAGGTAATTAATGATAAACACGTTATCAATGATTACAATCAAAGCCAAGTTACAGAGTAATGAGCAGTTAACAACATAGCAGGGAATTCATCCTTCCCAACAACAGATGTTGCTAGGTGCCTGTCTCTCCTCGGCAGACAGCACATTGCATAACAGCAGCAAGTTGCCCTGGGATCAGCTGCATGCAGGCGCACCATCGACCCTCCGCCAAGTAGGTCCAAGAAACCAGTGTCTCAGTTTAGCAGCCCGATGGAGAGCTCCCCTAGGGACATGGCAACGTCCTGGTGACGCCAAGTTGACTGAAGATACCCAGGCCCTCGTGTGCATGATGGTTGAATCTTGAAGAACTGAGTACACACTGCCTGTGAGCACACCTACAGCTGCCTTCGCGGTCGAACTCCACGATGCGTCCCCTGTAGGGTAGTTCCTGTGAAGCCCTCATTGGCCATCGCTTTACATCGTGGGTTAGGGGAGAAAGTACCACTACAGATGGGGTTTTTTTTTTTTTTGGCGCTGGGAGTTGGGTGGGGTGAGGCGGGGGAACTGGCAGGGGTTGAGGCGTTATGAGAGGTTCAACTGTTTACTACACACGCCCACCCCGTCCCCACCCAGCCGAGAGAGGGAGGGAGGCTCTGACTGGTCCTGACTCAACAACACCAAACCATCTAAAACTGCAACAATAGCTTACTTCAACTTTTACGCTGAAACGATGCACTGGGATGGTCCGTCGCTGCTCTGGTATCCTTCTCAAAGCATACACACTGAGTCTGTAAGTAGCGACCTGGTCAGCCTACTTGAGGCATTATCGCATATCTGTAAATGATTTTACAGTACATAACAGTACAGTACAGCTTGTTCCGCCGCTTCAATGAGGACCCGACACCAAAAAAATTTTTCGAAAGCTTCGAAAATCAGCTCGAGCCTTGAGTGGTCCGGACAGCATTGGTTCATCATTGGTTCATACAGCATTATTGGCGAAGCAACAGGAATTTACGTCAGTATTAAATGACGCTGAATTTCTGATTCAAGTAGTTAAGACCACAGTGTTTGGGACCTATAAATGTATCCCAGCCAATGTTAAAGATTTTTAAGCTGGGCAGACGACCTCTTGGTCAAATCCCTAGTGGACTTTGTGAGACAGCAAACCAAAGCATTTACCAGCTGGTATAAAGCAAGTGGTTGTCTTAACTTGTGAGGGAGCTGTACAGCTAATTCTGAATTGATAACCGGCTGGAGTCTGTGGACCAGAGTTAGTCTTTCTCAGATCGTGACTTAACCCACTGCATTCGAGCAGCCAGGTTGGCAGAGTACCTTCGAAACTAACCGCTCCATGTCCGAGCGGTCCCGTCACTTTTCAACAGCCTGGCAAGGCGAGATAGTCAACTTGGAGAATGAATGTTGGCCAGCCAGAGGGAGAACGACCTATGTCAGCCAACTAAGTCACCTGTGAGCCACCGATCTCAACTTATGGTCCCCCTGCGTAGAGGCAACTAATCATGGTGCATCTTTGACACATTATCCAGAGACACCAGCCCAGAACGACACCATTTTGCAACGTCAGCAGGGAGTAAAGGGCAAGCCTTCGTGTGCCATCTG
This sequence comes from Cherax quadricarinatus, assembly GCF_026875155.1. Lineage (NCBI taxonomy): Eukaryota > Metazoa > Arthropoda > Malacostraca > Decapoda > Parastacidae > Cherax > Cherax quadricarinatus. The sequence continues at coordinate 25,514,897 of NC_069470.1, forward strand.
AGTCATAAAGTAGCCACATCCGTCCCAACTGCCCGCCATAAATCCCAACCCATTGGGAAAATCTCTAATATACCCGTAGTAACGAGCCCCTAAGAAAGTCAGAAAAAGGTATGGCCCCTTAGTTGCAAGTCATATTTCCTTCCAGGAAAACTCAAAACAACCTGCAGAGTAAGACCTTTAGAGATACTGAGCATATTTGCCTTATAAGAAGGACTATTAACCCTTTTCAGAGAACAACTTCTTGAATTCCTGTTTTATTGGAAGCATTTGGAGCTATATATTGTCCGCTTTGCCTAAAATCTATGTACATTGCAAATATTTACACGGTACTTGACTGTAGGTGTCTCCAAAAGATTCACCCATGAAAGATCCATGTTATTACTGGGTAATAACATTCTACTGTTAGTGCGTGCCTGAACCTATAATGATTAATATCTTCTCCGGTTTGGCCATAACTCGGGCAACATCCCCAGGGATTTCTGGAGAGAATGTTGACTATCCCTGTACGACTCCGATCTCGGAATAGCCAACGTTGTTTTTATGAGGCACTCCTCCGTCAGGAGCCTCGAAATAAAGTGAACAGACCCCGAACAAGCCATTCCAATTCCCATGTTGCAGGATTTCCTGAATGTTTCCCCATGCCAAGGACTGTTCCTTCCGGAGGAACAACGAAAGGACCCCTTCTTTAAATAATTCGCATTTTCAGGCAGCATGGGAAATCCTCTTTTGGTCATCCGTCAAGAAAGAAGTTAAAAACTATTATTGAATGTACACAGAGACTGGAAAGGAATAGAGGGGCCGGCAATTGTATGACAGTTAGTGTTCCAACCAAGTTTAGACTTCAAATATTAAATATAGCTCATAATACTTCCTTATGACCTTAGGAATTACTAAAACCTTGTAAGAATCCAAAAAATTTTATTGGCCAAAATCAAAGGAATAAAGAATCATATTAGGGTGTGCCGAAAGTCAGCAAGTAAGGGAAACCTGGACAACCATTACACCTGCACCTCTCCAACCTATCACCTGCTGATGAACATTTAGCATATTTAATTAGATTGTGTAGGTCCACTACCTAGGTCAGTCCTGGAAATCAATATTTATGATTATGGAAAAAGAAACCTAGATACCTAAGCAATTCCCATGCATAGTATTTAATAACTAAAGCCATTCTAAAAGCTTAAAAACAAAATTCATTTCTTTGTTTTGGCATCCTAAAACTATTCAAAGTGCTCAAGGTATTTTTCTAACTTTACTTCCAAAGCATTTTAAGGGAAGTAATAACTAGGTTAAGGATAATCCCACAACTCTCCACCACTGCCTATCACCTCAGTCCCATGGTCCTTGGAAAGATTTCCATCAAGACGTAAAACTAAGATGAGAACTTTTTGAATGCACTTTCCTACAGACTGGGATGAATCACAACCTTTGTTGCTGTTTCTCATACGAGAGAACGGTGCAGATTCTACAGGGGTATAGTCCGTTTGAGCTGATCTTTTGGCACAATGTACGAGGTCCTCTTCGGGTGCTCAAGAAGGATGGATGGAAAGACGTTAGCTCACATCAAACACACTACAACCCGTCTTCCAGGCTGCAAGTGCTTCGTCAATTAGCCAAGGCTAACACTAAAGACAGCTCAAAGAAAGCATGAAACCGAGGTAATGAAAAAGGAGCACATTCCGTTCTACCATCAGGAGACAAGGTGTTGGTGAATGAACCTATACCCGGAGCCACCCCTTTCAATAAGCTAGATTTACGGGACCTATGCACATTGTACGGAGATTAGCTGAGTAACTTATGTGGTAGCTCGCATTGATAAGACCTCAAACTAAAACTTACCCCCACAATTAATCAATTTAAAATATTCCATACACCAAAGTCCCAGTAATGGACAGTCCTCTACCGCTGAGGACGACTCATTCCTTTGCACTCTCTGAAATTAACAATAAACTTAACTTTCAAATTCTGTCCTCAAGGATCCCTAACCCTTTAATACTAGTCTGAAACTCGAGCAACAAAATTTAAGTTTTCTACATCATATCCTAATATTTTTTGAGTGCCGAAAAAATGTACGTTAGGTTATCATGATGTAGATGTGGAAACTCTAACACCAATTAAACTCTCCCCCTACAGAGCTAATCCTGAAAAGCAGAGGCTACTTCGCAGAAGTAGAATTTTTGTTAACCAATGGTTTAGTGGAGGATTCCATCTAGTCCATGGGGATCACCGTGCATCCTTGTTAAGAAGGCTGATGGAGGGTTTCGTACGGGTACGGACTACCGTACGAGTGAAGGAGGTCACAATTACATGATCTTACCCTCTTCCTCGTCGGGATACGTAATTTACTTTGTGGGTAAGCCTGTTATTGTGTCTCAAGTTAGATCCTCCTACAGTGCAACTATCAGGTAACCTTGACGGATAATGCAAAGGAAATCTGCCATGCCTTCTAATTCCAGGTCATTATCAATACAGTTACCCCTTTCAGAATGAAAATTTCTCCCTCCCCCTTCTTTCCAAAACTTAGCCACAGGCTATTAAAGGACTTGAAGGCACGGCAGCATACCTAATGATATTGTCTATACTTGGGATCAACACTACTTAGACTTAAGGCTCTCTATGAGACCTTTCAGAGTTTCATTTAACAGTTAATTTATCTAAGAATCTTCTTTGGCCAGGCCACTGTCACTTTCTAGCCATGAAGTATGTAGTGGTGAAGTTCAACCTAAACTGCTATTAGAGATTATCCAGTTCCTCATGATAGGAAATCTCTTCAACGTTTCCTAGGCAAGATAGGATTATACAGAAATTCTGTAAAAATTACTCAGAAATTGTAGCCCCCTCTTACCTCTTACTAACCAGTCAAAGTTCCCCTATAATTGGGGGACCTCAGACTGTAACAACTGCTTTTAATAAAGCAAAAGCTTGTGTACTGCACCCATTCTTTTGTTCTTCCAGACTTCTCCCCAAACCTTTTTCATTTACAGTCGATGCTTGCAAGTCTGGGTTGGGGCAGTACTATACAAAACGAAATGAGGAGTATGCAGCCTGTAGCATTCTTTGCAGCCAAGTTCCAGCCATCATCAGAGGACTTACTCTACCATTGAAAAAGAAGCCCTCGCGCTGGTACTGGCTTTGAGCATTTCGATGTTTTGTGGGCCAGACATCGCAGGTGGTCATCTACAGTATCACAATCCTCTAGTATATCTCCAAGCCATGGGAAGAAACCCCAACCAAGGCTCAGCGCTGGACGCTAAGACTGCCACCATACTCACTCATAATTAAATGTATTGCCGCAAAGAAAAAGTTGGCAGACTCTTTATCAGTCAAAATATTTTTATTTTATTTTAGGTTAGGATGTTATATGTTTTTTTATTATTTGGTAACCCCTTAATCACGCTTTTTTTTTTTATCCCCTGGTGTGGGTTTTTTTTTTTTTAGTGAGGGGATGCGGGCTACCGTTCGCCTGTATCTTGACCTATGCCTAATCCTGACTGACTCTTCTCACTCTAAGTTTAGGGTTTGGCCTTTGGTCACGAGAAAAGCGAGCTCTGTCTAAGAGTTGGATGGTGGAGAGGAAAGGCAGTTTCATTATTTTGTGCCATGGCGGCACGGTTACCACTGGGAGGTGGCAGTCTAATCCTGAGCCTTCTCAGGGGTGGGGGTGTGGCATGCAAAGAGTATGTAACCTTTATTCGGCGTATGTACACGCCCTCATTTACAGGCTATTTATTTATTTATTTATTTAATTCCAATTTGAGCACACATACAGAGGTACAAAAAAATACAGATAAGAGCAGCATGCCAAAGCCACTTATACTATGCATAGCATTACGGGCTGGCTTAAAATTAACTTAAGATTAACTAGGCAATGATGAAATCAGTGATAAAACATTAATGTAAACAGATTACTATAAAGCACAAGTGAGTATTACAAAGACAGGTCATATGGTTGCATTCAGTTAGGTAGTGATTCTGTTAGGTAGTGTATTTAAAAAATAATAAAGTTAGATTCGGTTTTAGGTTTAACATTTATGTGATATAATTGTGAGAAACATTTAAGATATACAATTTATAAGGTTCAGTTATTCAGTATTTGGTTTTGGGTGAGTAAGTGATCTTTGAGAAGAGACTTGAATTTATAAACAGGTAGTGTTTCTTTTATATTTACAGGAAATGAATTCCAGATTTTAGGGCCTTTTATGTGCATTGAGTTTTTGCATAGTGTGAGATGGACACGAGGAACATCAAAGAGTGATCTGTGCCTTGTGTTATGGTCATGTGTTCTGTTGAGGTTGGCAAGGAGATGTTTGAGGGGAGGGTTAATATCAGAGTTAAGTGTTCTATGTATGTAATAGGTGCAGTAATAAGTATGGATGTTTTGTATGGTGAGTAGGTTTAGTGTATTGAATATTGGTGGAGTGTGCTGCCTGTAGTGAGAATTTACCATTCCCCCAACCAGCGAACCAGGTTGCTAAGAGTTGATGATGGGGGCCCCGTTGTTTAACTAGTGACCAGGTTCTAGCCAGTAAGATGGTTTTGGCAATCGCAGAGGTTGTGGGTACCACTTTCCTGTCTGCCCTTGTCATTCCCATTCTAGAGCTGGTTGAAGCACGGTCTGCTATCTCGTGGTTTCTATTTCTGCCTTGCTTACCGTGGAGTGCACTATACTTACTGTACATAGTGTACATATTGCTGTTCTGAATTAGTGAAGGATAATATAAGTAAACTTTTTTCTGTTTATTTTGCTCCCTTTACACCCGGGATAACAGGCCATTTGGAATCCTGGGTTGTAATACCCACAAGACATGGCTAATGTATTACCACTGGAATTAGTCCTGCAGGATATGGTTAGTAAATTCAAATTCAAATTCAATTCAAATTCAAAGTTTATTCTCTATAAGGATTACAATGCTGAGTTTACAGAAATTTGGTTATTGTTTGGTTTACATGTAGTAAAATTGTGATTACAGAGTGTACCACTAGAACGCTTAGACAACAATTCTTTAAAACCTCGGAAAACTAAACCTTTCTTTTTTGGGCATGAAACATAACTGAAAAGGGTAAAAAATTTTTAAATGTCCAGGAAAATGAGCCCATAAACTTTATTTTTCCTCAGAAAGAAAATCGGGGAATCCCCTTTGACCCATGCATGTCGGGAAGAATTGATGGGGAACAGTTTTGGTAAAAAAGCGAATACCAGACTGAAATTCCTCTATAGAAAAGCAGTGCTCCCCTACTGGGGCTCGCGGGACCTTTCTAGCCATTATAACAATGTTATATGGCCTACGTTTGCTCTTAAATGGACCCCCGGGGCCTTTGAAAAAAACCAAACTGAAAGACGGGAAAAATAAACCCAGAAAAAAATGGTAGAGTCGTCCGGGGCCCGGGAACCCAAGAAAAACATGTAAGCCGGGATAAAAATTACAGAAAATTGGATATCCCCGAATTTTTGAAAAAGTAAAACATCAGAAGCTAAATCATGCTTAAAAATTGCTCAGTGCCCCGTAAAATCTTGCGGGTTTTTTTTGTCAGGGCGGGGAAACCCCAAAAAACAAACATAAAAACCTGGGTTGAGAGTGCAAAACTTTGTATTGCCACAGTAAGGGGCCAGATTCAAAATCTTTTTATCCCTAAAAAAGAATAAAAACAGTTTTGCCAGCCCCTGCCCATAGCATGAACCATTTTCAAGAAAGTCCCCAAAAGGGCCCGGGATAAATTTTACCCCCTTACAGAAAGGGAGGGGAATGTTTTCTTTATTTTAGCTAGCCCCACTGAAATTTTTTAAAAACCTTGTTCCAAAAAAAATACCCCCCCTTTTTTTGTAGAAGTCTTAATGACCCTCGTTAAAGATAGTAAAAATTTAAAATGACAATGGGATGTTACCCTCCTTTATAGAATAAAAAGATATTATCACCTTTTTTATTATAATGGGAAAAAAGGGCCCCAATGGAAAAAATTTTTCCCCCCTACCCCTGATTTTTTTTTGGGCTATCCTGGATGTCCCCCCAAAACATAGCTGCAAGTAGGGAATAATCTATGTAACTTATATGTGATACCGAATAAACTTAAAATTTTTTTAGGTTTGGTTTTTTGATGGGGGAATTTCGGGTTCAATACGACGTACACGGGCCCGGGGCCCCAAAAAACAACAACAACAACAACTTGTGTGTTGGGGGGGTGAGTGTGATAAAGGGGAACAATAAACGTTTTGGGGTTGTCTAACACAGTGAGTAACACCTGGGGTGTCTAACACGGGTGAGAAACACCTGGGGTGTCAAACCCACAGGGGAAAAACCCCTTTGGGGTCTAAAACAGGTGGAAAAACCCCCCTGTGGTGTCAAAACACGGGTGAGTAACCCCCTGTGGTGCCCCAAAACACGGGTTATAACACCTGTGGGAGAACACCTGTCGTCAAAAACCCCGGTGAGTAACACCTGTGGAGCTAACACAGGTGAGTAACACCTGTGGTGCCCAAACGGTGAGAAACACCGTGGTGTCAAACACGGGGAAAATTAACACCGGGGGGGTTGTCTAACACAGGGGGATTTAACACCTGTTTTTGAAAAAACACGGGTTGATAACCCCCTGGGGGCCCTAACACAGGTGAGTAACACCTGTGGTGAAAAACCCCAAAAGGTGATAACCCCCTGGTGTCAAACCCCCGGGTGAGTAACCCCTGTGGTGTCTAACACAGGGAGTAACACCTGGGGGGTTCAAAAAGGGGGTGGGTAACACCTGTGGTGTCAAACACAGGTGAGTAACCCCTGTGGAGCCCCTAACACAGGGGGAGTAACACCTGGGTGTCAAACAGGTGAGTAACACCTGGGGTGTCTAACACAGGTGGGGTAACACCTGTTGTCTAAAAACATGTCATAAAAACCCTTTTGGTGTCTAAAAACAGGTGAGTAACCCCCTTTTTTAAATTAAAAATACAACTTTTCATGTGCTAGATGAAAAAATAGAGAATTTTGCCCCAAAGAAATATTTTGTATTAAGGCCCAGACATAACCCTTTTCTTTTTTAAAGGGTGAAACCTGCTCGGGTGTTGACTTTTTCCCCCTGCTCAGGGTTTGACTGTGTTACCCGGGGCCCCAGGGTTAACTGTCTTCCCCTTGCTCGGGTGTTGATTTGTCTTACCTGCTCAGTGTTGACTGTTTTTAAACCTGCTCGGGGGTTTACTGTGTTCCTGCCAGGTGTTGCCTGTTACCTGCTCAGGGTTAACTGCCCCCCTGCTCAGGTTTAACTGTTCCCCTGCTCAGGTGTTGACTGTGTTACCTCCGGGTGTTGACTGTTTAAACCCGGGGGGGCCCCCTCAATTTAAACGGGTTTTTATTTGCTCAGGTGTTGACTGTTCCTGCCATTTTGTTGACTGTTTTTCCCTGCCCCATTGTTGACTTGTTACCTGCTCGGGTTGTTGACGGGTTTAAACCTGCTCGGGGTTTTAAACTTTTTACCTGCTCAGGGTGTTGACTGTCTTCCCTGCTCAAGTGTTGATTTGGGGTTTACCTCTCAGGTTTTTAACTGTTACCGCTCAGGTTTTTTGGACTGTCTTACCTGCTCGGGGGTTGTTTTGACTGTTTTACCTGCTCTTTAAAATTACGTTTTACACCCCATGCCCCAAATATTTTGAAAAAAAAAAAAAAATCTTTTTTTTTAAAAGGAAAATAAAGACACTTTTTTCTAAGTGAAAAGGGATAAAAAATTGGGGTCAGTAATTTTCCAGAATATGGGCCCAAAAAATTTTGGCACGGGGAAGCTCAAGTGACAACAACATCGACCCCCTGCCGGTTCAAAAGTGGGCCAATATCCCCTTTTTTTCTATTTTCATATTTTATATAATTTGTATGTTCTGATAATTAAAAATTTATATTAAATTCTTGTCAAATTTTTAACTAATCTTTGTTGTGACCCCTAGTATTAGGTACTGAAATTGACTCACATTGTCACAAAAAACAGACAAAGGGAAATTTTACACCGCCTTTGGAAATTTTTCTATTGGGCCCTTTGGGAAAAGAATTTGGGGGGAAATTTTTTTTCCCGGGTAAGGCTTTACTGGGCCAAAAGACCCGCAGAGTTTTTCATAAATGGGGAAAATCAGAAAGGGGGGACGTCACAAGCGGGGGTTTCCCCTTTGGGTCAGTGTTGGGCCCCTTGTTGTTCATAATTTTTCATAAACGACATAGATTAGGGAAAAAATAGGCGACATAAGCAAATTTTCTGATGACAAACCCAAAAAAGGCCGTCCCAAAACATTCAATTTAGGACACTAAGCACCCAGGGTGTTTTTAATAACTGATGCAAAAGGTTTGGAGAAGGCCCGATGAAATTTTAAAAATTGGGCAAATGCAAAGTTCTAAATGTTTTGGGCAGGTAAATAACCATGCCAGATATAAAAATAAAAGAAAGTAAACTTAATACTACTGATTGCAAAAAGGATTTAAAGGGTTTCATAATTTAAAACCAAAACAAAAAATGCATTAGTATTTGCAATAAAGCTAACAAAATTCTTGGCTTTAAATCAGAATAAAAATAAAGAAGTCCTCAGGTTGTTTTTTTAACTCTATATATCCTTGGGTTTGGGGCCCATTTAAAAATAAGGGTGGGCAGTTTTTGGGCACCCCTATTCAGAAAGGCTATAAAATACTCGGAAAAAAGGGTGAAAAAAGATGAACCCATGTTTTAAAATCTCCCCAAAAAAAGGGCAGACCTTTAGGGCCCTGAATTTTTGCACTCTCTCTAAAGGCAAGAATTAGGGGGGGTAAGACGAGGTGTATAAAATGGGAATTTTTTTTTTTTAAATTTAAAACACTGGGCCCAATCCCACCAAGGCAGGGGCCCGATAAAGAAAAACTTTCACCGTCAATTTACCCATCCTGTCTTGGGCCCAAAGGGGGGCTTTACACAAAATTTTTAAACTGCCAAACCCTTAACACCCCCCCCCTTCAAGTACAGGGACTGTACTTTCCCCCTCCCCCAGGACTCAAGTCCGGGCCTTTCCCGGGTTTTCCCTGAACCCTTCATAAAAACTACTTTTGCCCACTCCAAAAGCACGTCAAGTATTAAAAACCATTTGTCTCCATTCACTCCTATCAAAAAACGCCACACATCCTGCTGGAAGTCCAACCCGCCCGCACACAAAACCCCCTTTTTTCCCCTTTCCCCCCCAACCTTTTCCGGGCCACCCCAACCCCCGCCTTCCTTTCCCCACAGACTGATACACTCTTTTTTTAATCATTTTTTTTTTCACCCATTCTCTCTACATGTCCCAAAAACCAAACCCAACAACCCTTCCTCACCCCCTGGAAAAACATTTTTTTGGAAAACCCCCACCTCCCCCCTAACTTCCAAACTATTTAATTCTCGGGATTAATTTCACACCACACATTTCCCTCAGACTGGCATCTCCCCTGCCCTCCACCTTCTCCTCGCGCAACATTCATATCCCCATGCTTAAGAGAGGAAGAGAGCGTTGGTAAAAAATATACTCTCAAAAAATTCCCCCCTCTGGGCCCCAAAAGGGCAAAATTTTTTTGTTTTCCCCAGACCCTAAAGGGGCCCCCTGCCCCCCCTTTTTCCCCCCCAAACAATTCTATTATTCCCTCATCTTTCATAGAAAACAAAACCGCGACAACGTCCCCTCCCAAATAAACTGAAAACATTCCACCCCCTCCATACTCTCTTCCCCCCAATCTGATTTCCAATCTTTTATCACCAATTTTTTTTTAAACCCATAACCTTACTCTTTCCCGAATTCACTTTTTAAATTTTTTTCCCCCCCTTTTTCAACCCAAACCAAAATTTAAAACCCCCCAACCTCGCAAATTTCCCCTTCAAATCTCCCCCAAAGGGCACAGTGTCCCTCAGCAAAAAACAACTGTGACAACTCCCCCTTTATGTTGATTCCCTTTTTTCTTTTCACCCCCCCCCTTGCCAAGACCCTCACTTTTCTTCTCTTTCAAAACCCCATCTATAAATAAATTAAGCAACCCCGGTGACAAAACCACCCGTCTAAGGCCTACTTTTACTGAGAAATAATCCCCTCTTTCCAAAATACTCTAAACCCTTTAGGGCCCCACTAAACCTTTGTAAAAAAACCCTTTACCCGCTTCAGTAACCTACCTCCTACACCAAAACACCTGCAACATCGCCACATTGCCCCCCTATCCACCCTGTCATATGCCTTTTCCAAATCCTAAATGCCACAAAAACCTCTTAGGGCCTTTTCTAAATACTTTCACTTGGTTTTTTCACGTAAACACCTGGTCCACAACCCTCTTTCCTTTCCCCAAAGCCCCTTTTTTTCATCGCTATCCCCATTCTCCGTCTTAACCTTTTTAATTCTTCAAAAATAAATCTAACCCTCACTTTTCCAGGGAACTCAACAACTTACCCCCTATAAATTTTTTGCACTCTCTTTTTGCCCCTTTGCCTTTAACAAAGGAAATATGCATTTTCTCTCTTCCATACATTTAATTTAAAAAATTGCAAAACCCAACCCCTCCCAAAAAAAAACCCCCCCCCCTTTTTTTTTTAAACCCTTTCTATCTTTTTCCCCTCAATCCCAGCTGCCTTAACCCCCCCTTTTATTTTTCCTACTGCCTCAAAAACTTTTTCCCCCCCACCCACAACTGGCTTTTTTTCCCCCCCCCTTTCACCCTTCAAGATGTTATTCCTAATTGCCCTATACACGAAATCACAGCTTCCCTGTCTTCATCAACATTTAACAATTCCTCAAAATATTCCTTCCATCTTCCCAATACCTCTAACTATCCATTTAATAACTCTCCTCTACTATTTTTAACTGACAAATGGAAAACAGGAATAAATAAAGGGGATGTAAATAGCGTGCTGAAAATTTCCAGCCAAGACAGGACTCGCAGCAATGGTTTCAAGTTGGAAAAATTCAGATTCAGAAAGGATATAGGAAAGCACTGGTTTGGTAATAGAGTTGTGGATGAGTGGAACAAACTCCCGAGTACAGTTATTCAGGCTAAAACGTTGTGTAGTTTTAAAAATAGGTTAGATAAATACATGAGTGGGTGTGGGTGGGTGTGAGTTGGACCTGACTAGTTTGTGCTGCAGGGTCTAGTGCAGTGCTCCATCCTTGAGTGGAGATTCAAATTCAAATTCAAAGTTTATTCTCTATAAGGATTACAATGCTGAGTTTACAGGATTTGGTTATTGTGTGGTTTACATGTAGTAAAATAATGATTACAGAGTGTACCACTAGAACACTTAGCTTGGCTAGGCATTTCGGGCAGACTTAATGTAATTCTTAATTTTAAAATATTACAAATTATGAGGTAAGTTGGTATTATGGCTAAGTGATTAAATAATAGTTTGTGAGTTTAGCAATGTGAATGCTTTTGTTTTGGCACAGTACATAGTTTCAGTATTGGAGTATCACAGGATTCATTATTTTATTTGAGATTAATATTTCTGTTTATGGTCAAATGGGTGAGTGAGTGTAAGTGTGAACCACCAGGTGGTATTCGTGTAGTTAGTTGACGGGGTGTATCAGGGAGATAAGATGTTTTCTAATGGTAGTTTTGAAGGTGAACTTAAGAACATAAGAACATAAGAAAGGAGGAACACTGCAGGAGGCCTGCTGGCCCATACTAGGCAGGTCCTTTACAATTCATCCCACTAACAAAACATTTGCCCAACCCAATTTTCAATGCCACCCAAGAAATAAGCTCTGATGTGAAAGTCCCACTCAAATCCAACCCCTCCCAGTCATGTACTTATCCAACCTAGATTTGAAACTACCCAAAGTCCCAGCCTCAATAACCCAACTATGTAGACTGTTCCACTCATCAGCTACCCTATTTCCAAACCAATACTTTCCTATGTCCTTTCTAAATCTAAACTTACCTAATTTAAATCCATTACTGCGGGTTCTCTCTTGGAGAGACATCCTCAAGACCTTATTAATATCCCCTTTATTAATACCTATCTTCCACTTATACACTTCGATCAGGTCTCCCCTCATTCTTCGTCTAACAAGTGAATGTAACTTAAGAGTCTTCAATCTTTCTTCATAAGGAAGATTTCTAATGCTATGTATTAATTTAGTCATCCTACGCTGAAATGTTTTCTAACGAATTTATGTCCATTTTGTAATACGGAGACCAGAACTGAGCTGCATAATCTAGGTGAGGCCTTACTAATGATGTATAAAGCTGCAGTATGACCTCTGGACTTCTGTTGCTTACACTTCTTGATATAAATCCCAGTAATCTATTTGCCTTATTACGTACGCTTAGGCATTGCTGTCTTGGTTTAAGGTTGCTGCTCACCATAACCCCCAAGTCCTTTTCGCAATCTGTATGGCTAAGTTCTACATCATTTAACTTATAAGTACTAGGGTTATGGGCACTCCCAAGCTTCAGAACCTTGCATTTATCTACATTGAACTGCATCTGCCACTTTTCTGACCAAGAATAGAGTTTGTTTAAATCCTCCTGAAGTTCCATAACATCTACGTTTGAATCAATTATCCTACCTATTTTTGTGTCATCGGCGAATTTTGCTCATATCACTAGTAATTCCCTCATCAAGATCATTGATATATATTATAAACAACAACGGGCCAAGACTTATCCCTGTGGAACGCCACTTGTTACAGATCCCCACTCGGATTTAACCCCATTTATGGACACTCTCTGCTTCCTGTCAGTGAGCCATGACTCGATCCACGAGAGCACTTTTCCCCAATGCCGTGAGCTGCCACTTTCTTTAACGGTCTATGGTGCGGAACTCTATCAAAAGCCTACTAAAATCTAAGTAAATAATATCAAATTCTTTATTGTGGTCAACAGCCTCAAAAGCTTTACTGAAGAAAGTTAATAAATTAGTTAGACAAGACTGGCCTCTTGTGAATCCATGCTGAGTATCATTAATCAAGCTATGCTTATCGAGATGGCTTCTATAATCTCAGCTATAATTGACTCTAGCAATTTGCCTACAATTGAGGTCAGGCTTATTGGGCGGTAATTTGACGGTAACGACTTGTCCCCTGTTTTAAAAATAGGAATTACATTAGCCATCTTCCACATATCAGACACTACACCGTTTGATGAGATAAATTAAAAATATTAGTTAATGGTTCACAGAGTTCCATTTTGCATTCCTTAAGAACCCTTGAAAAAACCTCATCAGGACCCGGCGACTTATTTTGCTTCAGTCGGTCTATCTGCTTCACACCATCTCACTAGTGACTGTGATGTTACATAATTATCTTCTTCTAGCCCACTGTAAAAATTAATTACTGGAATATTGTTAGTGTCTTCCTGTGTAAAAACTGAGAGAAATAATTATTAAAGTCAAGCACATTTCATTCTCTTTGTCAGTAAGGTGCCCATAGTTATTTTTAAGGGACCTATCTTATCTCTAACTTTTGTTCTATAGACCTGGAAAAAACTTTTTGGGTTAGTTTTAGAATCAGTAGCAACTTTAATTTCATAGTCCCTTTTAGCTTTTCTTATCCCCTTTTTAATGTCCCTCCTAATGTCAATATACTGATTCATAAGATGACCCTCACCTCTTTTGATACACCTATAAATTCCTTTCTTATGCCCTAGTAGATATTTGAGCCTATTATTCAATCCATTTTGGGTCATTTCTATTTGATCTAATTTTTTTATATGGGATAAACGCTCTTTGAGCAGCATGTATAGTGTTCAGAAAACTGTCATATTGATAGCTCTCTTCGTTACCCCAGTCAACAGATGATAAGTGTTCTCTAAGCCCATTGTAATCTGCTAAGCAAAAATCTGGGACTGTTACTGAGTTATCGCTACTATCGTACTTCCATTCAATGCTAAATGTAATTGATTTGTGGTCGCTAGCACCCAGTTCCTCTGAAATTTCTAAATTATTAACAAGGGATTCATTGTTTAGCCATAACTAAGTCAAGCAGGTTATTTCCCCTTGTAGGTTCTGTCACAAACTGCTTCAAAAAACAATCCTGAAATACTTCTAAGAAGTCGATGATTCTAAATTCCCAGTCAAGAAATTCCAATCAACATGACTAAAGTTAAAGTCTCCTAGAATTACTTCATTATCGTGCCTTGTGGCCTTAACAATTTCCTCCCATAGTAGTTTCCCTTGGTCCCTATCTAAGTTTGGGGGACGGTATATCACTCCTAAAATCAGTTTTTCATGCCCCTCTGAAAATTCTATCCAAACAGACTCTGTATGTGTTACTTCAGACTTAATACCCGTTTTTATGCAACAGTTCAAGCGATCTCGGACATATAATGCCACCCCACCCCCCCTCTCAATACTTCTATCTTCTTGGAACAATTTAAAACCCTGAATATGACATTCCGCAGGCATGTCCCGACTTTTTGAATTAAACCACATCTCAGTTAAGGCAAATACATCAATGTTACCTACACTAGCAACTAATCTCAACTCGTCCATCTTATTCCTAGCACTACGGCAATTAGCATAATAAACATTGAAAGACTCTCCTTTCTCTTTACCCTTCCTGCTCATTTCTATTTTTCTACTAAACCTATTACTGTGATGAATGTGTCTGCAGTTCTAGAGTTCTCAGGTAGGGTGTTCCAGATTTTAGGGCCTTTGACATGCATTGAATTTTTGTAAAGGTTTAGTCGGACACGGGGAATGTCGTAGAGATGTTTGTGTCTGGTGTTATGCCTGTGGGTTCTGTCACAGCTATCAAGAAAGCGTTTTAGGTCAAGGTTGATATTGGAGTTAAAGGTCCTGTAGATGTAAATTGCACAGTAGTAAGTGTGGATGTACTGAACTGGGAGTAAGTTTAGATCTATGAAGAGTGGGGGGGTGTGTTGCCAGGGATGGGATTTAGTGATTATTCTTACTGCAGCTTTTTGTTGGATTATTATTGGCTTTAGGTGTGTTGCTGCAGTTGAACCCCAAGCACAAATAGCATAGGTGAGGTATGGATAAATAAGTGAGTGGTATAGTGTGAGAAGGGCATTTTGCAGGACATAGTATCGTATCTTGGAGAGGATCCCAACCGCTTTGGATACTTTTTTGGTTATGTGTTGGATATGGGTGCTGAAATTCAGGTTGTTGTCAAGGTATAGGCCTAGGAATTTGCCCTCATTATGTCTGGTAATTAGAGTGTTGTCGATCTTAATGTTAATTTGTGCATCTCCTGCTCTGTTACCAAACATAATATAGTAGGTTTTGTCAGTGTTAAGCGTAAGTTTATTGGCTGTCATCCAAGTCGATATTTTGATCAGCTCCTCGTTAACAATGGTGTTGAGGGTGGCAAGATTAGGGCGAGAGATGACATAAGTCATGTCGTCAGCAAAGAGAATGGGTTTCAGGTGTTGGGATACGTTTGGAAGATCATTGATGTATATGAGGAAGAGCAGGGGACCAAGGACACTTCCCTACTGAACTCCAGTATCAAGTGGCCGTGTTGTTGATGCTGTGTCTTTAATGGTGACTTACTGATACAGTGGACCCCCGGTTAACGATTTTAATCCGTGCAAGAGGGGTAACTGTTATGCGAAATAATCGTTATGTGAATGAATTTTCCCCATAAGAAATAATGGAAATAAAATTAATCCGTGCAAGACACCCAAAAGTATGAAAAAAAAAATTTTACCACATGAAATATACATTTTCCTGCACACAAAGAGAAGGATACATGCACAATAGTAGAGTAGTACATGCACAGAATATATTGTGCATGTACTAGTCTACTAAATGAAGAATAAATGACACTTACCTTTATTGAAGATGCAGCAATGACTGATGAGACACTGTGTCCTGGGAGTGCCTTTTCCTCCTGAGTACTGTAGGTCCTGTTTGGCATTTTCTTCCAGAACAGGCCTTATCACACTGTGTATGCCACTACGATTCTTAAATCTCTCAAACCAACCTTTGCTGGCTTTAAATTCACCAATACGAGCACTAGTTCCAGGCATTTTTCCATGTTCACCTGGGTGTTAGTCGACTTGTGTGGGTTGCATCCTGGGAGACAAGATTAAGGACCCCAATGGAAATAAGTTAGACAGTCTTCGATGACACTGACTTTTTTGGGTTATCCTGGGTGGCAAATCCTCTGGGGTTAATTGTTTCTTGGTATTCTCAATAAGCCACACCAACAACGGTGGTACAGCAGCAACAGACGATGCTACAGCAGCAGCAGACGATGCTACAGCAGCAGCAGACGATGCTACAGCAGCAACAGACGATGCTACAGCAGCAACAGACGATGTTACAGCAGCAGCAGACGATGCTACAGCAGCAGCAGCAGCTGACGGTGGTACAGCAGCAACAGACGATGCTACAGCAGCAACAGACGATGCTACAGCAGCAACAGACGATGTTACAGCAGCAGCAGCAGCTGACAGTGCAGCAGCAGCAGCAGCTGACAGTGCAGCAGCAGCAGCAGCTGTACCACCAATAGTAGCGATGGTTGATTGGGGTTTATTATACAACCTGGCCAGCTCGGAGACACGCACTCCACTTTCATACTTATCAATGATCTTTTTCTTCATCTCTATTGTAATTCTCACCCTTATTGCTGTAGGGTTGGCACTAGAAGCTTTCTTGGGGCCCATGGTCACTTATTTTCCAGAAAAAGCACCGAAAACACTGTAATAATACGAAATATTCCGATTGTATGCTTGGATGTTACCGCGGAGGCTGGCTGGTAAACAATGCCACCGGCGGAACATGTGAGCGTGGCTCAGGCCGCACATTGGACGCATCTCGGACGAAAATCGGTGAGCGGGTTTTTAAGCGATATGTGAGGCAAAATTTTGGCGATTAAAGCAAGCGGTATGCGGATTAATCGCTATGTGATGCCATCGTTATGCGGGGGTCCACTGTACTTATTAGAAAGGTAAGATTTGAAATAAGCAAGCGCATGGCCTCTTATACCGTAATGGTCAAGTTTGTGGAGTAGGATGTCGTGGTCTACTGTGTCAAAAGCTTTTCTTAGGTCAATAAAAATTCCTAGTGGATATTCCTTATTTTTCAATGCTGTGTAAAGCAGATCTAGCATTTTTATGATTGCATCATTCGTGCTTTTATTTTTCCTGAATCCAAATTGGCAGGGGTTGAGTAGGGTTTTTGTGCCTTTATAAATAATATAGTCTCCTGTGCCAAAGTTTCCCAAAGATTTTGGATAGCAATGGAAAATTTTTGATTTTGGATGATCAACGGGGGTGGATCATTGGGCTAATCCAGGGGGGGGGGTTTCATTGGTCTGATCCGGGGGGGACAGGGAAACCAGTTTCCCGCAGGGGCGGGAAAGGCCTGTTGCAGTTTTCCCTTTCTTTTTTAAATTTTTTCTTATTTTTCTTAATATAAAAAAAGGTGTGAAAATATTAAAAATTCCCGGGAGGGAACCTCATAAGTTTTAACATACCGGTAAATTTTGGTAACAAAGAAAAATTATTCTTTATAAAGGTTACAGGGACTTTTGGGAAATTTTCCCGGGACTTTCTAGGCCCAAAAAAAAATTTTCCCCTTCGTACCTACGATTTCTCATATCTCCAAATTCCCTCGGGAAACTTATATTAATTTCTAAAAATAAATATCCCCTGGGAAAATTCGGAAAAACATTAATATAAAAAATGTGGATTTGATGTTAAACTTAATAAATGCTACAAACAGGGGAAACCCTTTTCTTGCGAATATGTCCAAAAGCGATTTTTTACAAATACGACCCAGTCAAATGTATCGTTTTTTTTGTTTCCCATAAGCGAGCAGGACCTCAAGCAGGTTTCCTTGACACGGTGGGGGGCTCTTGCCTTAAATCTCGGGAATTGTATAAAATTTTGTTTTTGGGACTATTTATTGAAACTTGGGCAACGAGAGGGAAAAAGATGCCCCTTAAAAACCGTACCCCAAAAAAAGAAAGAAATCTAAGCATAAATAATGGGGGCTCATTTCTCAGCAATTACCTCCCCTTAGCGGTTTTTTGAAATTTTTTTAAAATGGTTTTTTTTCTCTTTTTTTTCCTTAAAATTTAATTTATAAAATGGAAATATTTTAAACAGAAATTATATGTTTTTTTGATTGCTTTCATGATGAAAAGTACCTTAAAAATTGATTTAAACCCGCTCAACGAGAAGAAAGGGGTCCATTGCTTGGCTTTTTTTAAAGAGTAAACTGCCATTTTTAAAATGCATTTCGTGAATGGATTGAAAATTATTTAAAACAATTAAGCAAAAAGGGAAATAACAGAAAAATTTTAATATTTTTTGTGTGAATAAAAATTAAAATTTTTAAAAAATAATAAAAAAAATAATAATAAAATATTTTTTAATAAAAATAATACATAGAATAATAATAGTAAAAATAATATAATACAATAATAAAAAAAAAAAAAAAAAATATATGAAAAATAATACATATATATTAATAATTTACTACTTATTAAAAATTAAAATTTAATAGATTTTTTTCAAAAGGCCGCCAACTAAATGGCAGTGTTTACCACAAAAAAGGGGGAAGGGGTTTTTGGGGCCCTGCCCCCCTTTTTACATAATGCATTTTTTTTTTCATTCAAGAGTATTTTCCGGGTTTTTCTTTTTATTTTTTTTAAATTGCTTTTTTAATGTCATTTTTAATGAACTGTGAAGAAAATATGCCGTAGAGTTGATAGTGGAAAAATTAAAGGAATTTTTTGCCCTGTCTCCAGAAAACTCTTTCGCCCCCGCCACTGGCCACTTTTAAAAAAAGGACATTTTATTCTTTTTGGGGACAAATAAACGGGTTTTTCTATTTTTATTTATATTGTTTTTTTAAGTAAATTTTAAAGATGAACTTTGATAAAAAAATAAGTTTGTAAAAAATGATAAAAGAAAAATTTTAATTCATGAATTTTTTTTCCCCAGTCCCAAAAAAACTCTTTTCCCCCCCAACCCCCAAACCCCGCCCATACCACTGAATAAATTTACATATTTTTTTTTCACTTTATAGAAAAAATGGCCCCCCCGCATAATGAATTAATCCATTCCTGAGAGCTCTTTGTTATGTAAAATTAAATCTTTTAATGCAATAAATTTTTCCCCCCAAAGAAAAAATGGAAATAAAATTTTAATCCTTTTCCTGACATCCAAAAGTATAAAAAAAAAATTTTTTTTTAAAACATGAAATTAAATTTTAATAAACAAAAAATTTGAAGAAGACATGCACAGTTACATGAAAACTTCCCTTTTAAATTGAAAAACTGGTAAATTGTTGAGGGGATGGAAAAGAGGGGAGAGTGTTTTTTATCTTCTAGTTTTTTAAAAGGGGGAACCCCCTTTCCCATTGGGAAATTTGAGGGGGGCAATCCTTTTCCGGGTTACTTCCCTTCTTTTTTTAAATTCCCACTGGGGCCCAGCTTCAAATCATTTGGACTCTGTCGCAAAACATTCAGCCCAAAAATAAAAAGGTTTCGTCCCTTTCTCTTTTCCCATTTTTGACTTTCCTAAAGGGGTTTCAAACATTGTCAGTGAATTTAAGCCCACCAGCACGGCTTGCAACAGCGCTGAGGGTATTTTCACCCAAAAAGGGTTTGCATTTTAAGAAAAATTTGCACTTTTTTCCCTTAAAATTTTTTGAAGTGGGCAACTTTTAAATTTTCTCTCCCCCCTCCTCCAAAGCATTTTCCCATAAAGGTCGGGCTTTTCTTGCTGTTAAAGATACTCCAGCTCATCAGGGGGTTAGTTTTTTTCATTGTCCTCCCCCACCAATTTCTTCCACATCCTCCCCCACAAAACCCCCAAAACCCCCAAGGACCCCCCCAAATTTGCCACAATTGTTTCCCAAAAACTGGCATAGGATTCCCGGGTTTTACCTCAAACCCTTCAAAACCCCCTTTGGTCAAACACATTCGGGGCCCCACAGTTTTTTCCAAGAAAGAGTTCAAGGTCCTTAGCACCCCCTTTCCCAACCCTTACCATAAGGTTTACAAAATTTGGGGCCCGCGGAGGGGAGTGGAAATTAGGAGGCAAAAATTTCCCTTTAAAAGAAGCTCATGCCCCCCACAAAAGTCGCTCTGTTAAGTTTGTAGGATGACCGGGGAAATTGGGCCAAAAAACCAGGGCACTTAAGGTCTAATTTCTTTCCCAGTTAGGAAATTTTTCAAGGGGGCTAATGTTTGGGTGTAACCAGTCATAGAAAAAGTCCAAAGGACCCATGTTTTTTCTGTTTGCCCTCCACAGCAACAAAAATTTTAGCCTTGGGGGAAATTTTCTTTTCCCTTTAAATCCCTCTGGGATTTTTCAAAGTGATACACAAATAAAGGCTTCATTTTGCAATAAACCACTAGAAAATTGGAAACAAAAAATGGGGAAAGAAAGCCCTGTTTTTTCATTGGGCCTTATGTCCGGGGAATCCTTTTTTCCTCCTGAAAATGTAGGCCCTGCTTGGCTTTTTTCTTTCCAAAACAGGCTTTTTTCGTCACAATTAAACATTTGGGTTCCCAGGTTTCGGTTCCCCACTGTTTTATGTCCCCCCCTTGAATTCCTGAACATATTTTTCAGTTGCTTTGTGGTCTGAACGGCACATAAACCATCCCTTAAAATCAAAAAAAAGTTTTGGCCCACTTCATTTCCCTTAAATCTCTAAAAACCAAACCCTTTGCGGGGCCTTTAAAAATTCACTCACATCACAAAAGTTTGCGGCTTTTTTTTTAAATTAAATCCTCATGCAACTTCCTACCTTTTTCCCACTTAAATCGCATGAGAATGCAATCCCTTTCTATCTTTTTTTTGTTTACCCCACCCCAAAATAAAAGTCCCCTAAAACATCTTCTATCACTTGGGGTCTCAAAATTTCGAAACACATTTTGGCCCCTTTTGGCAAGAAAAGTTTCCCCTTGATTGCCGTTTTTTTTTTGCCCCAATAGAAAGAAAAGGGTCGTTTGGGGGTTTTTGTGTACAAAACTTGGCCAGCTCGGAGACACGTCTCCGTTTTTTCATACTTAGCAATGATCTTTTCTTAAATCTCTATAGAAATTCTCACCCTTATTCCTTTTGGGTTGGCACTGGGAACTTTCTTTGGGGGGCCCATGGCGCTTTTTTTGGGCCAGATAAAATCACCAAAAACACTGTAATAATACAAAAATATTCTGATTGTATGCTTGGTTTTTTAACCGCGGAGGCGGGCCGGGAAAAATAAGGGTTTCCCGGGAGGAACATGTGAGGCGGGCCCTCAGGCCGCACTTTAAGGGTTTCTCGGACGAATGCGTTGACGAGTTTTTTAGTGGTAGGGCGAGGCAAAATTTTAGGAAAAAATTTTAAATTGGGTTAGGGGGTTTTTTAACGTTAGTGATCCCAACGTTTGCGGGGGTCCACTGAAATTTAGGGGTTTTTTGTTTTTTATTTTTAATATCGCATTTTAAATGAAGTGAGATAGATAAAAAACCAAACCCTTAAATTACGAAATTATTGGGGGTACAGTTTTCCACTGGAAGGGTTTAATTGCATTTCAATTAATTTAAAGGGAGGAAAACGACTCCGAAAAACAAAAAATTTCCATTTGCGAGCAAGGCATGGAATGGTTTAAACTCGCAAGAAAGGGTTTTTCCACATTACTTTGAAGGAAAATTTTAAAAATAAAAACACTCCCAAAATTTTGTCTGGAGATTACTTTTGTGTGCCCATACACAAACCCCTCCCCAAAAATATGAAGAACATCGGGACCAGAATTCCAACATAAAAACACCGGGGGAAATTTTTTGGTCCTTTCCCACCAAATTTTACAGGGGTCCTTTCCAGTCTCTAATTCTCACATTTGCAGGCCAAATCCAAAAATTTTTGGGGGCCCCCCTAAGGGAGATTTTTTAAAAATGAAAATTTTAACCTCTAGAGCAACGAAAATATTTCTGTTTTTCCCTTTTATTTTTCTCTTTTTCCAGTTCAAAATCAATGGCCTCCTCCCCAAGCAACCCCCAAACACTCTCCCGGGGTTCTTTTTTTTTTTAAAAAATTAAATTTTTTATTAAATAAATTATTCCATCAATTTACATACAAATACACTGTTTTTTTTCGGAAAATATCAGTATTTTCCACAAATTTATTTATAGATCCCGCAATGTTTTTGGATATTTTTTGAAGTTTTATAAAAATTTAATGAGGGGGGAAGGGGGAGGATAAAAAAGGGAGGAGGGGGGAGGAAAAAAAAGGAAAGGGAAAGGAAAGGAAAAAGGGGGGAGGAGGAAGAAAAAAGGAGAAAGGAGAAGGAGGAGGGGGAGAAGGAGGAGGGGAGGAGGGGAGGGGGAGGAGGAGGAGGGGAAAAAAGGGGGAAAGAAGGAGGATTGGGGGTTAAAGGGAGGAGGAGGAGGAAAAGGGAAAAAAAGAGAAGGGGGAAAAAAGGGGAAAGGGGGAAAGGAGGAGAAGAAGAAAAATTTCATTATAAAAATTAATGGGTAAAAATAATTTCCCCTTGGGAAGCATGAAAAACAAAGTCCACCCCTGACATGACGGATGAGATAACTTTCGAAAAGAGCTGATGTTTGATGAAAATACCCCGAGGGTGCAGGGGTAAAAAAAAGATTAGGGGTTTGAAAATTTGGGATGAGTTTTTCGGCCCCTTCGCTTTTTTTTTTAACTGGTCCATAAACATTTTTGCTGTCAAGTTTCCCTGCCCGTCTACCCCCCCCTAGCTCTCTGTCTCAGAGAGAGCCACAAGACAGCATCGTCCCCCTTTTACCTCAAAACTTCAACAGAGATACACTTTGTAGGGTTTTTTGGGGGCAAACCCTTTAAGAAATTTTTCCACTATTTTAATACTTGTTTTTTTGTGTA
The DNA here is from genome assembly GCF_026875155.1 of Cherax quadricarinatus. Classification (NCBI taxonomy): domain Eukaryota; kingdom Metazoa; phylum Arthropoda; class Malacostraca; order Decapoda; family Parastacidae; genus Cherax; species Cherax quadricarinatus. The sequence goes on from NC_069470.1 coordinate 25,537,651, forward strand.
CCTGGAAAAAAAGAAAACAGAGACAGATTAAAAGAAAATAAAACAAAGACAGTGGGGACAGGACAGATAACAGAAACAGATGACGGGGTAACAGAGACAACAGAGTTTGATAAAAAAAGGATTGACAGCCCCAAAAATTTTGGGGGTTTAAAACGTCCCCTTTCCCTCCTAAAAGAGGATTTTAATATGCCCATGACATCAGTGAACATTGGTGTTTCCGCACTGTCCGCTCTAGCTGGCGCTCAATTTTTAAATGGCACTATCCCCCATTTTGGTCCCAAGGGTTTCCCAGATTTTTTTAATATGGGCACACAAAATGTTTTTAAAAACCCATTCCCGTGCTGCCAGGGGGATCTCAAAGGGGGAAAACATGCCAAAAATTTTTGTAAAAAGGGATATAATACCGACAAAAAAGAAATTTAAAAAACATGTGGGGAACTCGGGGATCTTTAAATTTTAGACGGGTTTTGGGCCCTCCCGTGGGGTTTTTCAAAACAAATTTTAGGACATAACTTGAAGACAGTAGAACTATAAAAAAGAAGATGGGGGTAATCGTCCTCAACCTAGGAGTAGGGGCGAAAGCACCATAGTCGTGGAGATTCGAACAGAAAAAGGGGCCGGGGGCCTTTTAAAAGTTTAAAGTCAGGGGTCAGACAGGGCATAGTCACTGGTAGGTGGGATTCCCATTTGGGAAATAGGGCCTTCCCAAAATAACCCCTCTCTTTTGGGGAAAGGGCCTCTTTTCCCCTGGGGAACCTGCCTAACCCTGACTAGCCCTCTCCCGCAAAACCTGACTTACTATATAAGCGCCAGGCCCCCTTTTTTTCTGCTTCAGAAACTCCACGACTATGGTGCTCTTTTGCACCTACTCCTAGGGTTAGGGACTGATTACCTCATTTCTGTATAAGTTTTTACTGTTTTTCAAATTATGCCTTTAAATTTGGGGATTGAAAAAAGCCCCTGGATTGGGGAAAAATCTACAATAAAATACCCAAAAATGTTTGGGACCTGTGGGCCCTTTAAATTTTAAAGCCAAAAAAGGGCAGGAAAATTTAAAAAGAAAATGGGAGTGGACCCCTGGGTTTTCCCATATTAATCCTTGCCGAGAGGTTTATTTTAAACCAAAAAAATTTGGAAAGGAAATCAATTTTCCCCATAAGAAATAATGGAAGTCAAATTAATCCCGTGCAATCACCCAAAAGTATAAAAAAATTTTTTTTTAACCCACATGAAATATTAAATTTAAAAGCACACAAACTGGGGAAAAACACATCCACAGTTTGGGAGTACCACTAAAAAATAGAATACAAGACCTTACCTTTAGTGAAAATTTTTGGTGATGATTGTGGGGGTTTGGGGGGAGGGGGGAGTGTCGAAGTTGTTAAAGGTTTTAAAAGGGGGAAACCCCTTCCAATAGGACTTGAGGTACAATCCTTTCCCAGGGGTTTTTAATTTCCCCCTTCTTTTAAAGCCCCCTTTGGACCATTTTTTAGCCCCCTGGCACCTCACCATCCTAATTTTACACTATGTTTGCCACTTCGATTCTTAAATCTTTCAACCAACCTTTGGGTGGCATTAAATTTAAATTTACATCACCACTAGTTTCAAAACAATTTCTTTACCAAATCGTTTAAGGGAACTCCCTACCTTTTTTTCAAATATCGCTTGGGGAAATTTCAACCCCCTGCACCTGTTTTTTTATTTATCTACAACCAAAAGCAGCTCTCAACAAACTTTTAATACTTTTTGGGCGCTGTTTTTTAAAACACAGTTTTCCCCCTTTTGGGAACAAAACTTCTTTTTTTGCCGTTTTTTCCCGGTCCCTTATATAGAAAATGATTGATTAGGGTTTTTTTATACAACCTTGGGCCCGCTCCGCCCTAAGCACTCCACATTCGTACTTTGCAATTTTCTCTTTCCTTTATTTCAGTATCCCCTTAGCACCCTTTTTCCCCGAATGGTTGGCACAGAAGCTTTTTTGGGGCCCATGGCCCCAAGAAACAAGCAGAAACAAGCAGAAACAAAACGCCAAAAACACTGTGATAAATGGAATGTAAATGAAAAGTATCCTTAATGCCCAGCAACAGGGGGCTTGTAAACACTTTGGGCCAAAATGTGGACACGTCCCCCGAACGAATCGTAAACTGGGTTTTTTTTAAAGGGAAACCCAGGCAAAATTTTTGCATTTAAAAAGCATCGATTTTTTGGATTTATCAGATTTCCGATGGGATCCGGGGGAACCGGGGGGCCCACTGTATAAAATACATGGGGCCCCCGGTATTTGATATTTAATTTTCCTTCCTGAAAACTTAAACGAATACCCCAAAATATCGAAAACCGAATCAATTTTCCCCCATAAGAAAATAATGGAAATCAAAAAATTTAAACCATGCAAAAACACCCAAAATAAAAAGAAAAAAAAAAAATTTAAATAAAATGGAATATTAAGTTTAATGCAATAGAAAAATTTTTAATAACAATAAAATAATTGACACTTACCTTTAATGAAAAAAACTGGTGGGTGATTGATGGGGGTGGAGAGGGGAGAGGTGTTAGTTTTAGAAAGGGGGAAAAAACCCCCTTTCCCTTAAAACTTGAAAGGGGTTGCAAGTCCCTTTTTCCCGGGGGAAATTTTCCCCTTTTTCTTTTAACCCTTAAAAAGGCCAAACAGATCGACATTCAAAATTTGTATTGCTACAAAAAAAGATTAATTTTTTTTTAAAATATTTTCAAATATAACCAAAAAAAAAAAAAAATAGAAAAAAAGTTTTTTTTTCACTTTTTTAAATGTAAAAAAAAAAAAGAAGAAACTACATTTTTTTACATACTTTCAGATGTTGAAAAAAAAGTATATAAAACGTTTGAAAACCCTTTAAGGGTTAAGCCACTAGGACCAGCTTGAGAGTCACTGGGCCCCCCGCCTCAAACCCTGCCTAATCACAAATTTGTAGCCACTACGATTCTTAAATCTTTCAAACCAAACCTTTTTCGGCCTTAAAAATTTACCACATTTACCACTAGTTTCGGCAATTTTTTTAAATTAAAAACGTCATGCAACTTCCCAAACCTTTTTTACAAATGATCGCTTGGGGAGATGCTTTTCTTTTGCAAACTGTTTTTCATTTATCCACACCAATAACAGTCTCTCAACATTTTTTTAACACTTGCGGGCACTTTTCGTAATCACAGTTGCACCTTTTTTCAAGAACAAACTTCCCCTTTATTTCCGTTTTCCGGTCACTGTAGTAGGGGAAAGGTTGATTGGGGGTTTTTTATCCAACCTGAAACCCCTCCGACACAACGATTTCCCCTTTCGTACTTTGCAAAAAGCTCTTTCTTTAAATTTTAAAAAGTCATTAGTGCCTTTTTTTTGAAGGATTGGCAAATAGAAACTTTCTTGGGGCCCCTGGTTCCTTATTTTTTCAGAAAGTACAACCAAAAAAAATGAAAATATGGGTAATAAAGGGAAAGTACCCCCAAAGTTCCCCTTTGATGTGCGCACACTGGCTGGCTTTTAAACAAATGGGACAACCCCGGGGGGGTTCCCGGGGCCCCACGTTTACAAAGGGCCCCGTTTTTGAATTGTATCGAATACCGGGGTTTTTAACGAATACCAAGGGAAAATTTTTGCTATAAAATGCATCGAATACCATGAAAATCAATACCGGGGGTCCACTGTATAAATAAAGGGAAAAATTTTGCCTCGGCTTTGGGCCTTTTAAAAAACCCACCAGGCCCCAATTCGTTTCCCACCCCTACCCACCACTTTGGCCTGAAAGGGGGCCTCACCTTGTCCCTTTGGTGCCATTTTAAAAAAGGGGGCCAGGCCCCCGCGGTCGCTTCCAAAAACATACAAATGGAAAAATTTCATAAATTATAAGCCTTTTTTTGATTGCCAAAAACCCGCAAAATAAGGGCCCCATGGGCCCCAAAAAGATTTTAATGCCCCAAAACCCCCCCACAGGGGAAAAAAGGGTGAAAATTATATAGAAAGAAGGGAAAGGGGGATCATTTGATAAAAATGAAAGGGGGGAGTGCGGGAAACCTGGGGGGCGGGGCATGTTTTATAAAAGCCCCAAACAAACTATCGCTAAAAATTGGGGGGGGCAAAGAAAAAACGGCAATCCCAGGGAAGGCTGTTCCCTTTGGGGCCCAAAAGGGCAACTAGTTTTTCCCAAACTGAGATCGCAAGTACTGAAAATGTTGAGAGACTGTTATGGTGTGGGGTAAAAAAAAAACAGATAGCAGGAGCCCGCATCTCCAAGCGATCATAAGTGAAAAGGCTAGGGAAATTTCATACGATTTAAATTTAAAAAAAAGCCAGCAACTTTGTGATTTGAGTGAATTTTAAGGGCCCGCAAAGGGTTTTTTGAGAATTTTAAAAAGCGAGTGGCAAATTTATAATGTGAAAAGGCATGGGGAGGCTACCATTTTAGACCCCCCCAAATCAGCTGAAAAATTGTGGGAGGGCTTCAAGGAGTACATAGACAGTGAAGGACTGAAAACCTTTAACAAGGTTTAATTTTGAAGAAACAGGCCTGTTTTTGGGAAAAAAAATGCCAAGCGGACGTACCTTACTCAGGAGGGAAAAAAGGGACCCCCCCGGACATTTTTAACCTATGAAAAACAGGCTTACTCTTCTCCAAAGGTGCCAATGCTAGTGGTTTATTGCAAAGTGAAGCCTTTTTTTGGGGGGTATCCTCGAAAACCCCCCGAGTGATTTTTAAAGGGAAAAAAAATGTCCCCCAAGGCTAATTTGGTTTTGCTGTGGGGGCAAACAGTAAAAGGGATTTGGGCACTAGGGGACTTTTTCTATGTCTGGTTTTCAAAAAATGGCCTTTTCCCCCCAGTGAAAAAAATTTCCTAATTGAAAAGAAATTTTGACCTTTTAATTCCTCCTGGAAATTTGAAAATGCCCCTGGGCATCCTACAGATGTGGCAGAGGGGCTTTCCCAGGGGCAAGAGCTTCTTAAGGGTAGTTTTTTTCCCCCCTAAAAACCCCTCCTCTCCCGCCCGCCCATGGCCAAACAGGGTTTTTTCCAACCCTTTAAGAAACTGTAAAACAAAAGCTATGTTTGAAAGGTGCTTTTAGTGACCTCAGAAACTCAACGGCCCCTAAGAGAGTTTTGGAAAGATCATTTTAAACCCCCCTCAATTTTTGTAAACATTATAGGCAAGGCTTTGGGGGGAAGTGACTAAGAGGATATTGAACTCTGCTTGGAAAAAACCGTGGCCAGAATGTGTAGACAAAAGGGATTTTTTAAAGGGTTTTAGGCTAACCCTGAAAACCTATGCCAGTTGAGGGGAAACCATTGTGGGATTGGGGAAAATCCCCTTGGGGGTTTGGGGGTTTAGTGGGGAGGATGTGGAAAAAGTTTGGGGGTGGAGGACATTTAAGAACAAAACCCCTGATGAGCTGTAGATCTCTTTAACGCCCAAAAGGGCCGACCTGTGAAACGCCCTTTGGAGAAGGGGGGAGAGAAATTTTAAGAAGGTTTCCTTCTTCAAGATTAAGGAAATCTGTGCAATGTGGCTTAAAGTGCAAACCTTTAGGGATGATAATCACCCTGAAAACAGCTCTGCAAGCCGTGTTGGCAACCTGTAAAACTGACAATGTTGTGAACCACTTTAGGAAAAGTCATAAAGGAACGAGAGGTACAGGCCTCTATGGACAGATATTTTTTGCGACAGAAGTCCATGATTTCTGAAGCTGGTCCTAGTGGCATTAAAGAACAAGGGAAGTAACCCCAGAAAAAGACTTGCTGCCTCAAGTGCTAATGGAAGGGGATTCCCCTTCTAAACATAACACCTCCCCCCTCCTCCCATCCCATCAATCATCACCAGATCTTCAATAAAGGTAAGTGTCATGTAACTGTGCATGTAATCTTCAGTTTGTGTGTATTAAAATAATATTTCATGTGGTAAAAATTTTTTTTTTTTTAAATATTTTTGGTGTCTTGCACGGATTAATTTGATTTCCATTATTTCTTAGGGGGAAAATTAACTTGACTAACGATTATTTTGTCTAACGATGAGCTCTCAGGAACAGATTAATATCGCTTGTTGAGGGTCCACTGTATTTATATATATAATATATATTTTATATATATATATATATATATATATATATATATATATAAAATATATATGCAATAAGATCACAGTAAACAGGTGTTTTCAGAATATGCAAAACAACCACTCTGAAAAAATAGAGAAATTCCAAGCGCTTTCGTGACTACTCACATTATCCTTGATAATGGGGAGTAGTCACGAAAGCGCGGGAATTTCTCTATTTTTTCAGAGTGGTTGTTTTGCATATATATATTATATATATATATATATATATATATATATATATATTAATATATATATATATATATAAATATATATAAATATATATATAATGCAATAAGATCACAGTAAACAGTGATTTCAAAATATGCAAAACAACCACTCTGAAAGAATAGAGAAATTCCAAGCACTTTCGTGACTACTCACAGTATCATTTTATATATATATATATTTTTTTTTTTTTTTTTTTTTTTTTTTTCAACAAGTCGGTCGTCCTCCCACCGAGGCAGGGTGACCCAAAAAAAAGAAAAATCCCCAAAAAGAAAATACTTTCATCATATTCAAACTTTCACCACATTTCACACATTACACTGCTTTTGCAGAGGTGCTCAGAATATAACAGTTTAGAAGCATATACGTATAGAGATACACAACATATCCTCCAAACTGCCAATATCCCAAACCCCTCCTTTAAAGTGCAGGCATATATATTTATATATATTTATATTTTATATATTTATATATATATAAAATATATTATATATATATATATATATATATAATATATATATATATATATATATATATAATATATATATATATACATGGACCCTCGACCAACGTTGGCATCGATTAACGATAAATACAACTAGCGAATACATTTTAATGCAAAAATTTTCCCTCGACTAGCGCTAAAAAACTCGACCAACGCAATTCATTCTGTCCAAGACACATCCACTTCTGGCCAGTGTTTACAAGCCAGCCAGCCACCGTGGTCACTTCCAAGCATACAATTGGAACATTTCATATTATCACAGCCTTTTTAGTGATTGCACCTGCAAAATAAGTCACCATGGGCCCCAAGAAAGCTTCTAGTGCCAACCCTACAGCAAAAATGGTGAGAATTACTATGGATATGAAGAAAGAGATCATTGCTTAGTATGAAAGTGGAGTGCGTGTCTCTGATCTGGCCAGGTTGTACACAAAACCCCAATTAACCATCGCTGCTATTGTGGCCAAGAAAACGGCAATCAAGGAAGCTGTTCTTGCCAAAGGTGCAACTACGTTTTCGAATCTGAGATCGCAAGTGCTAGAAGATGTTGAGAGACTGTTATTGGTGTGGATAAACGAAAAACAGATAGCAGGAGATAGCATCTCTCAAGCGATCATATGTGAAAAGGCTAGGAAGTTGCATGAGGATTTAATTAGAAAAATGCCACCAACTAGTTGTGATGTGAACAAATTTAAGGCCAGCAAAGGTTGGTTTCAGAGATTTAAGAATTGTAGTGGCATACATAGTGCGATAAGGCATGGTGAGGCTGCCAGTTTCGACCAAAAAGCAGCTGAAAAATATGTGCAGGAATTCAAGGAGTACAGAGACAGTGAAGAATTGAAACCTGAACAAGTGTTTAATTGTTACACTGACAATGTTGTGAAACACTTTAGGAATGTCATAAGGGAACGGGAGGTACAGGCCTCTATGGACAGATATGTTGTGCGACAGAGGTCCAGTGACTCTCAAGCTGGTGCTAGTGGCATTAAAAGAAGAAGGGAAGTAACCACAGAAAAGAACTTGCCACCTCAAGTCCTAATGGAAGGGGATTCCCCTTCAAAACACAAAACACCATCAACTCTCCCCCTCCCCCCATCCCATCAATAAATCACCAATCTTCAAAAAAGGTAAGTGTCATGTACTGTGCATGTCTTCTTCAGTTTGTGTGCATTAAAATTAATATTTCATGTGGTAAAAAATTTTTTCTTCAATATTTTTGGGTGTCTTGCACGGATTAATTTGATTTCCATTATTTCTTATGGG
>NC_069470.1:25548257-25584399 GCF_026875155.1 Cherax quadricarinatus
AGTGCAAATAGTTGTTTATTTCCCAGAAATTTGGCATAAAACACACCGTCATAAGTCGAGTTGTCGTAAGTCGAGCAGGTCGAAAGTCAGATGGTAGGTGTTATCTCATGTTTTCACGGTCGCTCTTACGTGCTAGAACTTTAATTTGTGTCATCAATCCTATACGATACATCCCTCTAGCGTCTGGAACCAATCTTGGGCGGAAAACATTATATACTGAGTCAAAAAAAGGAGAATTAGTGTGCACTACCTAGCAGAGTTTACTGCCAGAGGGGAATCATAGGCCTGTGTCCCGTGTGAAAAAAATAATAAAAATTGAACTTTTCGTGTCAGAGGAAAGAAAGTCTCCCTGATAACATTGAGTATACATAGTGTATAGTGTATACTACAGTGGCTCCCTAGTATATTGATGATAAAGGCTAAAGTGTCATTTGAAAACAGGTGAATTTGTAAATGAAGTGATAAGCCTATAGAGGCTGGTGCCAGAAGTCGCCAGAAACTTAACACAGGTCAGCTGTTTAAATAATCTTCCTGGCCTGCTAGTGTACTCGCATATAATCTAGTGATACCAGTGAATAGCAGAATACAGTGTTGTAGTAGCAACTAACCAGTATTATAATGGTACTTAGTGGAGTGGAGTGACTTTCATTAGTTTCTTTTTCTTGAATTACCAAACGTTACTGTGAATTTCATATAACCTGTAGTTACCAGAGGTCGCAATATACACAACGAGAAGCAATTATTACTACAGAAAAAGCGTCCTTCCTCCAAAATTTGCACCAGTCAACTATAGTGATAATATAGCATTTATTGTGGTGGAGACGGAAAAAAAAATAGAAAAGCTAGATACAGCGATTGATAAACAAGGGTTGAGGTCGACCGTTCGTCACTGTAGGAGCTGCCAGCAGTCACCGATTTCTTCAACACGCAAGTTATACTTTTGTATCAGTCAAATCACATATTACTCGGGTAGATAATTTCCAGTAGATCCTTCATGTGTTAGCTCAAATCACCGACCAGTATTTATTTTTTATTTATTTATTTATTTACAATTTGAGCACACATACAGAGGTACAAAAAAATATGTTTTAAAATATGTTTTAAATAAGTGACCCACTGATCAGATCAGATCAACTGGTCCGAACCTTGACTGGTCCGAACCCGGGACTGGTTTCAAACGGTTTCGTTGGACAATAAAGCAGACTGTAAACGGATGGGGTTGTAGGCGCCCTTATAAACACAAACATTAAAAATCAGGAACGTGACGGTAAGCTGTTCAATATACAAAAACAGTTAGAAACAGAAATACAAATAGCTAGAGCTTCATTTAAGGTTATTAATAGAATATTCAAGAGGTTGCTAGTAGAATTGCAGTAAATCAACCATTCAAATCATTATGAAGCTGTGTGTAGTCTGTGGTCAGTCAAACAAATGGGCGTCCACATGGATAAAAATTGTCATTTTTGTGGAAATTGGTGTCACGCTCCTTGTGCAGATATTCAAGAACTAGCTACAAGCAGTATTAACCCTTTGAGGGTTTTCGTCGTACTAGTACGTCTTAGGCGTAGGGGTTTTTGTCGTACTAGTACGCATAAATTCTTGCGGCTCTCAAATCTACAGGAAAGGCTGATACAGCCTAGATGTGAGAGGAATGCGTCTGTGTGGTTGGGTGGCGCAGTAGGAAAAAAATCTGGGACCCAGTGGTGCATTGTGGGAATGCCATCATAGTACACAATTTCCACCGTGCCATGTGGTAAGAAGTTCCTCACTCCTCGAGCGGAATTGGACACTTTTGGTCCCCAGTGCTGTTCTAATGCAGATGGAAAGTGACAGTGAAGTTATTTTCAAGGTTTGGTGAGTTTTGACCGAAAATGGTGACCATAATTTGGTAATAGGAGGAAAAAACAGTACAACCCCAGCCTTCCACCATATGGTGCTGGGCCATCTTGATCACGTTCAGTTGTACCAGAATCAAAGGGAACTCCTTATTTTCCAAAATTCCCAGACTCAGATGTGAGCATTGGTGTTGACTCATTGATAGTGTTTATGAACTACAGCTCTTCAAACTTTGTTCCAAGAATGGAGGAGGTGGAGGAGGGCAGAGGAGGAGGAGGACAGTGGAGGAGGAGGCATGAGGAGGGAGGAGGCAAGATGGTACGGTGAGTGGACTAGTGGTGGAGGAGGGCTAGTGGTGGAGGTTGTTGTTGTGGTGGGGTGGTGGTAGTTGAGGGTGGTGGTTTCTTTTTTTGGAAGAGTGTGATTACACTAACTACTTGAAGCTGGATGGAAAAGTTCAGTCTCTGGTGCGTCCAGTATCCTGGAGGGATTAGTGAGTTTACTGAGCCTTGCTAGGTTACCTTGTGGTGGAAAAATGACAAAATGCCACCAGACTGATTGTGAACCCTATTGGCATAAGCGTATGTTAAAGCTGAAAGGAAGGTCAAACTTAAGAACATAGGAGGGGAAGAAGAAGAGGAGGAGGAGGAAGAAGATGAATTCGAATATCATGATAACAATAATAATAATAATAATAATATCATAATAATAATAATACATAATACATAAATACATAATAATAATCATAGGTAATTATAAATGTTCACCATCGACAGAACATGAATAAGGGAGATAAACATCTGATAAGTGCTGATGTTTGATGGGGTAAATGAGGGTAGAGCTAATGCCAAAGATGCAGTTAAAAAACATCTCCATCCCTTTGTTTTTGCTGGTATACTAAAACACTTTCTGGTCTGTCTATTTGCCTGTCTGTCAAGCTCCTGTCTAATCCATCTAGTCTCTCTGTACTCAGAGACGCACAGGACTGTGTCTCACTTTTACTCACCATACTTCAAGCAGGATTATAAGGCACTTTGTCTGGGGTTTCTTGGGTATCCTAGTAATTTATACTTGTATTATTGTTTTTTGCCTTGTACCTGTGAGACAGAGAAAAATAGACAGATAGAATGAGGAGTAAGATAATTAGAGAGAATGGAGGAAGGAAGCAGCATCACGACCCCATTGTTTTGACAGGCGGGAGGGGGAGTAAGTAATGAGACAATATTGTCATTTTGACAGCTGCCGATTCTGGTTATTTACACTTATGGGGGAGAAGGAGAAGGAGAGAAGAGGAAGAGTAGGGGAAGAGGAAGAGAGGAGGAGTAGAGGAGGCAGGGAGGAAGAGGAAGAGTTGGAGGAAGAGGAATAAGGAGGGGAGAGGAGGGAGGAAGATGGTATAGTAGGAGGAAGATTAGGAGGGAAGAGGAGAACGTGGCAGAAGAGGAGGAGGAGGAGGATGAGTAGGAAGAAGTGGAAGAGCTAGGAGGAAGAGGAAGAAGAGGAGAAGGAGGAAGAGAGGAGGAGGAAGAGGAGGAGGAGGAAGAGGAGAGTATGAAGGAAAGAGGAAGTGGAAGAGTATGAGGAAGAGTAGGGGGAAGTGGTGGAAAGGTGTAGGGGGAAAGAGAGGAAGTGAGGAAGAGGAAGAGAGGAGGAGGGGGTGGAACACTAGTACATGGTATGGTACACAACATTTCTGTCTGTCTATTTGTCTGTCTGTCAAGCTCCCTGTCTTCTGTCTATCCATCTAGCTCTCTCTGTCTCAGAGTGGCCCACAAGACTGTGTCATAACTTATATCACATCTTCAGCAGAGTTATAGCACTTTGTCGGATTTCTTGGGTTTATCTAGGTTAATTTTAGACTATGTATTACTTGTATTATGTTGTACCTGGTGGAGACTGAGATTGACAGACAGATAGAAAGAGTGAGACAGATTGAAAGTAGATAGAATGAGGGAGAAAAGATAAAAACACCATTGTGTATGACACCATGTTTCTGTGTTCACAAGATGCAGAAATAATAGGAAATGTTCAGGACTGTATATTGTGTATAATATTATAAGAACAATTAATATTAAACTAATGTTTTGTATTGTTTGTTTTTGTAAAACCAAGTTTTGTTTAAACAATATATTGATAATTATGTTTGTGTGCTTATTGTGATGTATAACCGAGGGTATATATTGCTACACATTGCACTGACTTTGGTCTCAAGGCCAAATATGTTATGTGAAAAATTAAACTAGTGTAAAAAACAACAAACCCTTCAAATACAAGTTTACTAAAGTTTAACAGGGTGAGCGGCGTCGCCGCTGTTGCCATACGCGGCTCATTTTCTGCAAACTTCATGCTTCCATATCTCGTAAGTATTGTTAGGTAAATTTTTTTTTGTTTATCTATAATGTTTAGAAAAAAAAAAAATATTTTTTGATAAAAAATAATTTTTGTTTTTATTTGTAAAATTTGGCCGACCTGTGAACGAGTTTCGGAGAGGGCTGTCGACCCCTCAAAGGGTTAAAACAGAGACAGTGTTTTTGGGTATGCCCAAATGAGGAAAATCTGTGGACTAAAATCACAAGGGTTTTAAAAGAGGACAACATCAAAGCTGCTTTCATAGAAAAAATACCCCCCCTGGGGATGCTTTCTTACTACAGATGTGAAACATAAAAAGTCTGGGCATGAATGGTATCCCCTTGATACCGGCCATGTAGTCACAAAACTGTAAGCTGGAGGTGATGTCTTGGTAGTAAATGTGAGGCTGATTGTGCTGTCCTGGCGAGACAGAATGGTGAAGCTGGAGGTGCTGTCTGGGAGACAGAAATAGTGAGATGAGATACTGTCCTGGGAGACTGTAATGGTGAATCTGGAGATTTTGTCCAGGTAGTCGGGGAATTATACGCAGGAAGGGAATACATATGAAGACCTCATAGGGGACAGGAGCATAGTAGGGAACAGTGTAGTCAAAAGATAAGATAAAAACCAATATTGCAAACTAGAAAATCCCGCAGGAAATAGCAACAGAGGATCTCCACTAGCAATGGTTGAGGATTATTACCAAAAATACAAATGGTGGGGATCCCATTGTTGGTCAAGGGAGGTAATAGAAGTATGACAGGGACAACATGCACCAAACAGGAGAATACAGTCACACGAAACCCAAGGCAAGAGGAAACAAGCTGTGCACATACTATGCACTTGGTATCTGCTGGCAGGGAAATCTGGAAAAACAGATGGGACATTGCAACTATGACCCACCCTAGAAATGCCTGCCCATATGACAACAGGAAATGCAAACCAACCATTACCCCTGGCGGTGATTGAACCCGATCATGTCATTACGATTTCTTAAGTCAGGAAAATGCAAACTCCCTTCCTGTAAGCTTTTTCACCCTGAAATGTGTACCTCTTCAGTACAGGGAAAAGACTGTGCTATAACTTAAATTGCCAGGCATTCCATCTAAAGGGGACAAAAAGATACAAAACATTCACGGGCCATGGGAAAACCAGGGGTAGCACAGCCATCAAGAGGGAGAGGTTTTTTAGTGCAGGAAGGAAAAAAAACTGAGCAGGAAATGGAAGAAATCGTACACCAAATCCAGTCATTCCTGGAGTGGAACCACAGTCAACTGGCCTCCACACCAACAACAGATACAGATACTAATGCGAAAAAATAATCCACCCCAGTACTACTCAATACCTCCTGTCAATAAACATTCTTCTTTGCCAAATATACAGGTCTTAAGCCAGCAACAAACAAACAAAATACCTTTTCATCGTGGACTGCTCTTGCAAGATGCAAAAGCATTGTTCGCGGGCTTTCACTGAGGGACCACATAAAGGATTCACATTGGACAAGGAAATATGGGATGCAGGTTACAAACCTATACAGATGTGACAGAGTGAAAAGGCACAAGGGGGGGGTTGGCCTGGACATTGCAGAGTCACTTGTTTTGCACAGAAATGCTTAATGCCTCAAATGATGTAGTGGAAGTTTTAGCAGAAAGGTCGAGAACCAAAACCTAGTCCATTGTGGTAGTATACAACCTCGGAGCAAAACATTCCCACGCAATTTCAGGACAGCTGTTAAAATCGACCACTGTCTGGAAAATCTTCCAGCTCCTGCACCAACATCTTGCTCCTGGGGGATTTCAACTTAAGGATCCTAAAATGGAGGAACTATAGCAAAATAATTTTGTTGCAGTATAACACCAGAGGCAGCTTGATGTAAAAACGCACACTCACCGAGCTTTTTAATCTCTGCACAATTCAATTTAAACCCTCCAGCATATAACAGAGTTCTACTGGCTGGGGAATACACTAGACCTCATCTTCACTAAACATGATGATCTGTTAAGAAATGTAACCATATCAAAACAATATTCTCAGATCACAACATAATTGAGGTTCAGAATGTATGCATGGAGCCCCAGACCACAATATGAAGACTAGTCACGAGGGAGCATTCACCAAATTAACTTCAATAACAAAAACATAAAGTGGGACCAAGTAAAACAAGTCCTAACCGATATTTGCTGGGAAGATATACTAAGCAACACAGACCCCAACTTTTCCTAGAACAGATTAACCTCGCGTGGCTCTCGATGTAAGCACAAGCCTTATTCCTCTAAGAAAAATGTGGAGTAGATGTTAAAATAGAAAGAGGACAGGCGCTCCCTTTACAGGAGACGGAAAAGAATAAAGAGCGGCTCTAAAAGAGGTCAAGATATCTGAAATGCGTAGAGGAGACACTGGTCAGAGAAAATAGCAAGCATCGAATTAGCTAAAGAATCCTTTAGGAGGTCAGGAAAACAAATTTGCGGGAAGAACTAAAAGCCATAAAATTAAATCAAAAGAAACCCAAAGTATTTCTTCTCCTATGCCAAAACAAAAGCAGTAAACAACGTCCATTATTGGGCACCCTACTTAACAAGATGGGTCTTAAACAGATGACAGCAAGGTAATGAAGTGAGCCTACTCAAGTCCCTATATGACTCAGTTTTTAGCAGCCCTAACCTGATGTGAGTCGAAGATCACAAAATGTATTTTGTATGAGAGAGCCACAAATTTTTGATTCAACACAAGCCTATCCGATGTTATCCTGACGCCAAAATGACTTCGAAACAGGCGATAAATGACATGTCCATGCACCTCGCCACAGGGCCCTCTCATGGAACTTGTTGTTCCATCAAGAAACTGCATGAAGCCCTAACACGAGCCTTTTCATCCTATAGGAGTAGGGAGCATTGGACACGGGGGTCGTCCCTCAGTTTACTAAAAAACAACAGACATAGCCCCACATCCACAAGGGGGCAGTAAAAGCAAACAGACAAAGAACTCCAACAATTGCACTAACATCCCATATCATAAAAATCTTTGAAAGGGTCCTAAGAAGCAAGATCACCAACCATCTAGAAACCCTTCAGTTACACAACCAGGGGGGGGGGGGGGGGGGCAACATGCGGTTTAGAAAAAAGGTCGCTCCTGTTCTGTCTCAAACTATTGGAATCAACGACGACAAGGTCCTAAATTGCACTAGAAGACAAAAAAGAATGCAGGATGTAATATATACAGGACTTTGCAAAAGCCTTCGACAAGTGTGACCATGGCATAATAGGGCACAAATGCGTGCTAAAGGGAATAACAGGAAAAGGTCGGTCGATGGATCTATAATTTGCCTCACTAACAGAACACTGAGAGTAGTCGTCAACAGAGTAAATGTCGAGGCAAGCTACGCGTGAAAAGGCTCTGTTTCCAACGAGGCACATTACTAGCTTCCCATCTTGTTCTCATCTCATAATCCGGACATAGACATTGGATGTCAGCCACAAGACCGTTCTTCTTTGCAGATGAATCCAGAATATGCAGTGAACAGTGTCTTCCATTGCAGACACTGCAAGGCTCCAGGCGGACAATCAACAATTATGAAGATCAACGATGAGAAATTTCAATTACTCAGATATGGTTAACATGAGGAAATTAAATCTTCATCAGAGTACAAAACAAATTACTGGCCACAAATACGAGCGTAACACCAATGTCAAAGGACCTGGGAGTGATTATGTCGGAGGATCTTCACCTTCAAGGACACATAACAGTGTATCAATCGCATCTGCTAGAAAAATGCAGGAATGGATAATTGAGAACCTTCAAAACTTGGAGCCAAAGACCATGCTGACCACTCTCTTAAGGTCACTTGTTCTCATCTAGGGCTGGAAATATTGGCTGCACTCTAACAGCATCCTTTCAAGGCAGGTGAAATTGCGACCTAGAAAATGTACAGAGAACTATCCACGGGCGCTATAACGGAGATAATATACCTCATTACTGGGAGCGCTTGAGGTTCTCTAAAACCTGTATTCCCTGGAACACAGGAGGGAGAGATACATGCATTAAATACACCTGGAAAATCCTAGAGGGACTAGCACCGACAACTTGCCACACGAAAATCACTCAATACGAAAGCAAAAGACATTGGCAGACGATGCACATCCCCCCAATGGAAAAAGCAGGAGGTGTCACTAGCTTGTTAAGAGACTCATACACATTATGTGTCAGGGCCCGAGACTGTTTCAACCGCCTCCAGCACAACATAAGGGGGATTACCAACAGGACCCTGGCAGTCTTCAGCTGGACACTGGACAAGCACCTAAAGTCAGTTCCTGATCAGCCGGGCTGTGGCTCGTACCGTTGGTTTGCGTGCAGCCTGGAGATACAACCTGGTTGATCAGGCGCTGATCCACCAGTAGGGCTAGTCACAGGACCGGGGCCGCTGAGGGCGTTGACCCCACGAAACTCTCTCCAGGTAAATCCAGGTTAATACATACTATATATATATATATATATATTATATTTTATAATATATATATATATTATATATATATATATGTAGATATGTATATTATACATATCTATTATTATTTATAGATTTATATATATTATAATATATTATATATATATAATATATATTTTATTTATATATTTATATAGATCATGTATGTATATAATATATATATATATTTATATATATATATTATATATATATTATATATAATAATTATATATATATATATTCTGGTATGTACTATTTATTTATATATATATATATATATATATATATATATATATATAATATATATATATATATTTATATATTATATATTATCATTATATAACAGTGGACCCCCGCATAGCGAACGCCTTGGATAGCGAACATTCCGTATAGCGAGCGCTTGATCCTAAAAATTTTGCCCCGCAGGTGAGTCAGACAAAAACCCGATCAGCGAACTTCGTCCGCGAGGAGAGGGCGGGAGGGGTGGATGGGGGTGGGTACGGGTGTCAATGTGGCGGCACTCAGGCCAGCCTCACATGTGCCGCCTGTCCCATTGTTTTACCAGCTAGCCTCCGCGGTAACATTCAGAATACTACTCGGTTTATTTCGTATTATTGCAGTGTTTTCGGTTCTGTTGTTGAAAATAATGTTGACCATGGGCCCAAGAAAGCTTCTAGTGCCCAACCCTGTGGTAAAAACGGGTGAGAATTAGTTATGGAAATTAAGAAAGATTTTGAAGGGTTTGGGGCTAACCCTGAGAAGCCTATGCCTGTTTGAATCCATTGTGCCATACTTCAAAAAATTAAGGAATGTCGTGACAGTGGGTTGAAACTGCAACCTTTATGATGAAAATCACCCCTGTACCACAGCTGTTGCAGGCGTGCTGGTGACTATTTTTCAATGACAATGTTATGGCCCATTTTTGACAAATCGTAAAGGAACGGGAGGTACAGAGCTCTATGGACAGAAAAAGAAGTCAGTGGACTCTGAAGTGGTCTAGTGGCATTAAAGAGAGGGATCAGTAACCGGAAAAGGAATTGCTCCTCAAGTGTTAAATGCGAAGGGATTCCCCTTCTAAACACTAACACTCTCTCTCCCCTTCCTACCTTCCCTCAATCATCACCAGATCTTAAAATAATATGTAAGTGTCATGTAATTGTGAGCCTTTTTCAGTTTGTGTGTACTAAAATTACATTTTTCTTGTGGTAAAAATTTTTTTTCATACTTATGGGTGTCTCTGGCACGGATTAATTTTATTTCCATTATTTCTTATGAGGGGGAATAATTAATTCGCATAGCGAACATTTCGGCATAACGACCAGCCCTCTTGCACGGATTAAGTTCGCTATGCGGGTGTCCACTGTATATATATATATATATATATATAATATATTATATATTTATATATATATATTTATATATATATACAATATATATATATATATATATATATGCCCAAAACAACCATCTGAAAAATTAGAGAAATTCACATGCGGATCTTTTGTGACTACTCACATTATCCAAGGACACTATGAAAGATGAAGCATCCAATGGATGCTATATAAGGGTCCCCGGCCAGCACCTCACTATCAGATCTCCACAAACGGTTAAACACGTGACGCGCGGCGAGCCAGCTTTGCGATAGGTCTTTGAAAAACTCACCCCCAAATGCTATTCTATTTGTCCAGTGTATTATTATATTCTCCCAAATTCTATTTAATTATAAATGGATCTATTTATATAATACCAAAGGAATATTCATTTTTTGTCAAAACTGCTTTTATGAAACATGATTCAATTTATTCCTGTCGAACCATGGGACTTGCTTGATACTACTTTCTCAAACTTTTTGAAAAATCAATTGGATGGTTAAAATCTCTACATGAATAAATAGAGCATTGAATCTTGTCCAGTTCTAATGCTTTATTTATGTTGTTTTTAATCGTAGTTCGAGATTTTTTACCAGTTTGACCGATAATATAACTTTATCGCAAATTTTACAAGGAAATCTTATGCACATCCATCCAGGATTTTGTGGGGGATTTCTTAATTCAAAAGTTTTTTTACTGTATCAAGATTTTTTATTACAATTTTATATTAAAAGTCTAAGAAGAGAAGGCATATCAAATGTTTTTCATGGTAAGGGGGAGAACCAACATATTTTTAGTTAATAGGTTGGTTTGCCCTTTTGGATTATTAAAGTGTTTCTAGCTACTTTTATGATTATTCAATTACATTATCTTGGGTATTTTAAATCTTACCTATTTCCATAAATTTTTGTTTTCTCATCTATGAACTCTGGAATACAAATTCGTAAAGTCTCAAAACATTTGATGATGAAAACAGGACAGTTTGGACTCTATCTCTGTGCGAGGAATAATAGTGGACATAGGGAACAGTTTTTTGAAGGTTTTCTGTAAATTTTAAATTTGAATTCATTGTTACCCTTAATAATTAAAACATCTTGATAATAAGGCCAATGAGTTATTTTCTTCAAACTCAAACAGTAAAGTTTATAGAATGGGCTAAGCTATTTATTTTCTCCAGACAAATGGTGTATATCTACATTTTTGGCATAAGACCAAAACTATCATCTATCCATATCTGACTCCATTTAGCTATATTAAGGAGGATTGTGTTAAGCAACTTGTTTCATAAAATATTCCATGTATAGGTTACTAAGAACAGGTGAAGAGGATTTCCCGTTGCCATACCAACTTCTGAGTGTAAAACTTTATCATTAAAAACAAATTTTGCTTCAACAAATGCAAAGTTTAATAGTTTAATGATAGTAGGAACTGGCAATGGTAAATCTTTGTTAACGAGGTTCTTCAATAAGAAACTTAATAAATCATCAAACAGGAACTTTCGTAAACAAGGAAGTAACATCAAAAAAAAAAAAAAAAACTAACCATGTTAAAGATATCATTTAAGTCAAGTCAAGGAGCTTAATTTATCAAACCAGTCATGTTGTTTTTTCATTAAAGTTAGAAATTTTGCCCAACTATAGGGGCTCAAAAATATACAAACAAGCCATTTGGATAATTTATTGAAACTGACCCATGGAGCTAATATTGGTCTGACTGGATTCCCTGGTTTGTGTGTTTTTACTTAGTCCATACTTGTAAGGTAAAAGATGGATTAGTGGAAGTAAATTGTTTGATCTAATTCGTCTTTGCCTTTCAAGTAGAGTTTTATTGTTTATTGAAATTGCTGTTAACGGTTTCTAGGGATTTTTCCTAAGTTAAGGATAGGTTTTCAGTATCTAAGTGTTATTCATTTTTTCTTGGTAATCATTTTCTTTCATAATTACTTTGTATTTATTTTGTTGTTCTTGTAGGCGCAAATTTTAATTGTTTTAAGTGTATACCCCTAGACTTAAAGAAATCTTTGAGGGCAATTGGGAATGGTTGGTTTTGTTAACATAGAAGCTGTATACCATTCCTTTACTAATATTAATTTCATCAGAGGATAACATCAGAAAATTTTTAAATGTTACAAAAGGCTTTTGCAATTTCACATTATTAATTTTTTTTGAAGTTTGCAAAAAACTGATGAGACCACTGTGTCCTGGGAGGTGCCTATTTCTACCTGGTACGTAGGGCCTGTTGGCATTGTCTTCAGAAACAGGCACTTATCACAATGTGTATGCAACTACGGATTCTTAAAAATCCTCTCAAACCGACCTTGCGGCTTTTTAAATTCACCAAGATGAGCACTAGTTAGGCATTTTTCCCTGTTCACCTGTGGTGTTAGTCGACTGGTGGGGGTTGCATCCTGGGGAGAAAAGATAAGGACCCAATGGAAATAAGTTAGACTGTCTTCGATGACACTGACTTTCTTGGGTTATCTCTGGGTGGCAATCCTCTGGGGGTTAATTGTTTCTTGGTATTTCTCAATAGCCACACCAACAACTGTGCTACAGCAGCAGCAGCAGTGCCGGTGGTACAGCAGCAATCAGACGATGCCTACAGCGCAACAGACGATGCTACAGTAGCAGCAGACGATGCTTACAGCAGCAACAGACGATGCTAACAGCAGCAGCAGACGATGCTACAGAGCAGCAGACGATGCTACAGCAGCAAGGAGACGATGCTCGCAGCAGAGGACGATGCTACAGCAGCAGCTGGTCGATGCTACAGCAGCAGCAGAGGATTACTGCAGCAGCAAGCAGAAGTGACAGTGCAGCAGGCAGCTGACAGGGCAGCAGCAGCTGCGGTGGTACAAAAGCAGCAGCAGCTGTACCACATTAGTAGCGATGGTTGATTGGGGTTTATTATACAACCTGGCCAGCTTGGAGACACTCACTCCACTTTCATACTTATCAATGATCTTTTTCTTCATTCTATTAGTTATATTCTCCCCTATTGCTGAGGGTTGGCACACAGAAGCTTTCTTGGGGGCCCATGGTCACTTATTTTCCAAAAAAAAATCACCCAAAAACACTGTAATAATACGAGATGTTTTTTCCCTTTTTTTTCTGATTGTAGCTTGGATGTTACCACGGAGCTGGATGGTAAAACTATGCCAATGGCGGATCATGTGAGCGTGATCAGGCCGCACATTGGACGCATCTCGGACGAAGAGCTGTGAGCGGGTTTTTGGCGGTATGCGAGGCAAAATTTTTGCAGAAATAGGCGAGGATTTGCGGGTTTGTACGGTATGCGATACATTGCGGTATGCGGGGGTCCACTGTATATATTATATATATATATATTTATATTGCAATAAGATCACAGTAAACAGGTGATTTAGAATATTGCAAAACAACCACTCTGAAAATATAGAGAAATTCCAAGCGCCTTTCGTGACTACTCACATTATCAAGGAAACTAGAAGTTAAGGCATCAAGGAAGCTATATAAGGGGTCTGGCCGGCACCTCACTTATCAGATCCCACAAAGGTTAAACACGTGACGAGCTGGGTGCCTAACTTGGATAGGTCCTTGGCAACATCACACCTCAAACTATTCTACCAAGAAAAAAGAATTTTTTAAAGTTATTTGTCCAGTGTATTATTAATTCTTCCCAAATTCTATTAATTATAAATGGATATAATTTTATATAAAACCAAAGGAAATATTCTTATTATTGTCAAAACTGCTTTTTAGAAACATGATTCAATTATATTCTGTCGACCATGGACCTTGCTTGATACTACTTTCTCAACTTTTGAAAATCAGTGGATGGTTAAAATCCCTTACATGAATAAATAGTAGCATTGGTATCTTGTCAGTTCCTAATGCTATATTTATGTTGTTTTTAATCTTAGTTTCGAGATT
This sequence comes from Cherax quadricarinatus, assembly GCF_026875155.1. NCBI lineage: Eukaryota > Metazoa > Arthropoda > Malacostraca > Decapoda > Parastacidae > Cherax > Cherax quadricarinatus. The sequence goes on from NC_069470.1 coordinate 25,562,201, forward strand.
TTTACCTGTTTGACCGTAATACAACTTACGCAATTTTACAACGAATCTTATACACACTCCATCAGCATTTTGGGGGGAAATTCTTTTCAAAAGTTTTTTTTCTGTTATCAAGATTTTTGAATACAACTTTTAAAGATTAAAATGTCTTAAGAAGAGAAGGCATAATCAACCACAGTTTTCATGGTAAGGGAGAAACAACATTTTTTTAGTTGAATAAGGCTGGTTGTCCCTTTTTGGATTGTAAAAGGTATTTCTAGAATTTAAAAAGATTTATCAATTACATTTCTTGGGTATTTTTAAATCATTACCTATTTCATAATATTTTGGATATTTCTCATCTATGAAACTCAAGGACTACACATTTCGTAAAGCTCTCAAAACATTGATGAGAAAACAGACAGTTTGGACTCTATCTTGATGCGAGGAATAATAGTGGAATAGGCAACAGGTATTTGTAGGTTTTCTCTAAATTTTAAATTTGTATCATTATTACCCTTAATAATTAAAACATCTAGAAAAGGCAATGAGTTATTTTCTTCAAACTCAACAGTAAAGTTTATAGAATGGGGCTAAGCTATTTAATTTTTTCCTAGGAAATGTGTATATCTACATTTTTGGGCATTTATTAAAAAAAAAAAGACACAAAATATCTCAAAAAATATCTGAAACCATTTAAGCTCTACTAGGGAGGATTGTGTTAAGCAACCTTGTTTCAAAAAATTCCATGTATAGGTTACTAAGAACAGGTGAAATACTTTTTACAATCCAAAAAGGGACAACCAGCCTTATTCAACTAAAAAAAAATAATGTTGGTTCTCCCTTACCATGAAATCTTGGTTGATATGCCTTCTCTTCTTGGAATTTTATTATTAAAGTTGTTATTCAAAAATCTTGATGCAGAAAAAAAACTTTTGATAAAGAATTTCACCCTCCAAAATGCTGAGGATGGTGTATATGGGGGGGGGGGATTCCTTGTAAATTTTGCGATAAACTTTATTACGGTATAACTGGTAAAATTCTCGAACTCAAGATTTTGTTAAAACAACAAAATATAGCATTCAGAAACTGGACAAGATTCCATGCTCCTATTTATTCATGATCGGGGATTTTAGCATCCAATTGATTTTCAAAAAGTTGAGAAAGTAGTTTCAAGCAAGAAGTCCATGGTCGACAGGTTATATATTGATTCTTGTTTGATAATAAGCATTTTTGACAATAATATGATATTTCCATTGGTTTATATAATATTAGATCCACTTATTATTAATTGGAATTTGGGAAGAATTTTAATTAATACACGGAAAATAATCTTTAAAATTTCTTATTTCTTGGGTTAGAATAGTTTGTGGGGTGAGTTGTGCCAAGGACTATCCAAGTTGGCTTCGCCGCGCGTCACGTGTTTAACGTTGTGGGATCTGATAGTGAGGTGCCGGCCAGACCCCTATATGCTTCCTTGGAATGCCATCTTACATTCTTAGTTCTTGAAATGTGAGTAGTCACGAAGCGCTTTGGAATTTCTCTATTTTTTCAGAGTGGTTGTTTTGCATATTTCTAATTATAATTTATATATATATATTTTATTATATATATAGATATATTATATATATATATATAGATATATATTATAAATATATATTTTTATTTTATTTTTTTTTTAATTATCACCACAGACGATTCACCAAGGCTGGGTGGGCCCGAAAAGGAAAAACTTTCACCATCATTCACTCCATCACTGTCTTGCTCAGAAGGGTGGCTTTACACTTACGGTTTTTAAAACTGCAACATTAACACCCCTCCTTCCTGTATATTATAAATATATATATATATATATTTATAATATATATATATAGATTTATGTATATAACAGTGGTGTTTCGTTTTTCGTTATTATACATTCTGGAAAGAGTACTACAAACAAAATTTCGATTTGTGAGTCAATTTTCCCCATAAGAAATATGTAATCACAAAAATTAATCCGTTCCTGACACCAGAAATATTAAAACAGTCCATCGACGAATTTTTTTACATGATAATATACATATAGTACATGAACAATGCAATGGGAAAATGATGAATGAATCCATTAACAGGCATAACACTTCATTTTTGGGATTATTCGTAGTGTATGGGAGACTGGAGGGTGGAGCGGAGATTGGATTGTTTACTGTTTGGAAGCTGAATCCCCTTCCGGCTAACCTCAGGTACCAATTGCCTCTCTGGGGTTGCTTCTCTTCTCTGTTTCTTAATGCCACTTGGAACACCTTTGAGAGTCACTATATGTCCTGCTCTTGCAAAGTAAAATGTGGAGAGGAGCTCTGTTTCTGGCATCTCTTTAAACACTTCCCTAAAATGACCGAAAGACTTTGTCACTGTACTTATTTCTCTCCTTCTTTAACACAGGCTTGGACTAGGAGCTTTCTTTTGGAGCCATGGTAGCTTATTTAGTAATTGCAATGCACTAAAAATGAGAGGAATATTATGGAATATTTCGTTGGAGCACTTGAGGGGACTTCACTCATTGGTTAAACAATGCCCAGACTGGCTGGGAGGATGCCGCCCTGGCTAACACAGTGGGTACGCGTCCACAGACAACTTACTATTGCGAGTTAACCTATGAAAAGGCGTCCATTGTTTATATGACAATTACCCCTATGATTGGCGAAATTTAACGATTGCCGAGACAACTACGGAAAAGCGAGGGACCCCTGCTATATATATATATATATATATATTTATGATATATATATATATATTTTATATATATACTATTATAATAGATATTAATATATATCACTTATATATTATATTATTTTTTTTTTTTATCACCATGGCGATTCCCCCAAGGACAGGGTGGCCCGAAAAAAGAAAACTTTCACCATATTCAATCCATCACTGTCTGCCAGATGGGTGCTGTACACAACACAGTTTTTTAAACTGCAACATTAAAACAACCCACCTCCTCAGAGTGCATGGCACTGTACTTCCATCTCCACGGATCAAGTCCGGCCTGCCGGTTTCCCTGAATCACTTTCATAAAAATTGTACTTTGATCCACTCCATACAGCTCGTCATGTATTAAAAACCAATTTGTATCCATTCACTCCTTTCAAACTCGCTCACGCAATGCTGCTGAAGTCCTTGCCTAGCACCATACAAAACCTCCCTTTACCCCTCCTCTTCCAACCCTTTCCTAGGCCGACCCCATACCCCACCTTCCTTCAACTACAGCTGATACTCTCTTGAAGTCATTCTGTTTCGCATTCCATTCTCTTACATGTCCGAACCACCTCAACAACCCTTCCTCAGCCCTGTGGACAACAGTTTGGTAATCCCCGCTCCTCCTCCTATACTTAAAACTACGAATTCTCTGCATTATATTCACAACACACCATTGCCCTAGACCTCGGGTAGATTAATTTCCAGTCAGATCCTTCCATGTGTTAGCTCAAATCTCGACCAGTATGTATTTTTTTATTCATTTAGTTATTTACATTTTGAGCACACATCAGAGGTACAAAAAAATATGTTTTAAAATATGTTTTAAATAGTGATCCCAATGATCAGATGTTCAACTTAGTCCGAATCTTGACTGGTCCGAACCCGGGACTGGTTTACAACGGTTTCTTTGGAAAGAAAGCAGACTGTAGAAAAGTTGGGGTTGTAGGCGCCCCTTATAACACAAACATTTAAAAATCAGGAACGTGGACGGTTAAGCTGTTCAATATACAAAATAACAGTTAGAAACAAGAATACAATTAGCTGAGCTTCATTTAAGGGTTATTAATAGTATTATTCAAGAGGTATGCTAGTAGAATTGCAGTAAATCAAACATTCAAAATCATTATGAAGCTGTGTGTAGGTCTGTGGTCAGTCAAACAATGGGCTTCCACAGGGAATAAATTGTCTATTTTTGTGGAAATTGGTGTCACGCTCCTTGTGCAGATATTCAAGAATCGCTACAGCAGTATTAACCCTTTGAGGTTTTCGTCGTCCTAGTGTCTTAGGCGTTGGGGTTTTTGTTGTACTAGTACGCATAAATTCTTGCGGCTCTCAAATCTACAGGAAAGGCTGATACAGCCTAGATGTGAGAGGAATGCGTCTGTGTGGTTGGGTGGCGCAGTAGGAAAAAAATCTGGGACCCAGTGGTGCATTGGGAATGCCATCATAGTACTACAATGTCCACCGTGCCATGTGGTAAGAAGTTCCTCACTCCTCGAGCGGAATTGGACACTTTTGGTCCCCAGTGCTGTTCTAATGCAGATGGAAAGTGACAGTGAAGTTATTTTCAAGGTTTGGTGAGTTTTGACCGAAAATGGTGACCATAATTTGGTAATAGGAGGAAAAAACAGTACAACCCCAGCCTTCCACCATATGGTGCTGGGCCATCTTGATCACGTTCAGTTGTACCAGAATCAAAGGGAACTCCTTATTTTCCAAAATTCCCAGACTCAGATGTGAGCATTGGTGTTGACTCATTGATAGTGTTTATGAACTACAGCTCTTCAAACTTTGTTCCAAGAATGGAGGAGGTGGAGGAGGGCAGAGGAGGAGGAGGACAGTGGAGGAGGAGGCATGAGGAGGGAGGAGGCAAGATGGTACGGTGAGTGGACTAGTGGTGGAGGAGGGCTAGTGGTGGAGGTTGTTGTTGTGGTGGGGTGGTGGTAGTTGAGGGTGGTGGTTTCTTTTTTTGGAAGAGTGTGATTACACTAACTACTTGAAGCTGGATGGAAAAGTTCAGTCTCTGGTGCGTCCAGTATCCTGGAGGGATTAGTGAGTTTACTGAGCCTTGCTAGGTTACCTTGTGGTGGAAAAATGACAAAATGCCACCAGACTGATTGTGAACCCTATTGGCATAAGCGTATGTTAAAGCTGAAAGGAAGGTCAAACTTAAGAACATAGGAGGGGAAGAAGAAGAGGAGGAGGAGGAAGAAGATGAATTCGAATATCATGATAACAATAATAATAATAATAATAATATCATAATAATAATAATACATAATACATAAATACATAATAATAATCATAGGTAATTATAAATGTTCACCATCGACAGAACATGAATAAGGGAGATAAACATCTGATAAGTGCTGATGTTTGATGGGGTAAATGAGGGTAGAGCTAATGCCAAAGATGCAGTTAAAAAACATCTCCATCCCTTTGTTTTTGCTGGTATACTAAAACACTTTCTGGTCTGTCTATTTGCCTGTCTGTCAAGCTCCTGTCTAATCCATCTAGTCTCTCTGTACTCAGAGACGCACAGGACTGTGTCTCACTTTTACTCACCATACTTCAAGCAGGATTATAAGGCACTTTGTCTGGGGTTTCTTGGGTATCCTAGTAATTTATACTTGTATTATTGTTTTTTGCCTTGTACCTGTGAGACAGAGAAAAATAGACAGATAGAATGAGGAGTAAGATAATTAGAGAGAATGGAGGAAGGAAGCAGCATCACGACCCCATTGTTTTGACAGGCGGGAGGGGGAGTAAGTAATGAGACAATATTGTCATTTTGACAGCTGCCGATTCTGGTTATTTACACTTATGGGGGAGAAGGAGAAGGAGAGAAGAGGAAGAGTAGGGGAAGAGGAAGAGAGGAGGAGTAGAGGAGGCAGGGAGGAAGAGGAAGAGTTGGAGGAAGAGGAATAAGGAGGGGAGAGGAGGGAGGAAGATGGTATAGTAGGAGGAAGATTAGGAGGGAAGAGGAGAACGTGGCAGAAGAGGAGGAGGAGGAGGATGAGTAGGAAGAAGTGGAAGAGCTAGGAGGAAGAGGAAGAAGAGGAGAAGGAGGAAGAGAGGAGGAGGAAGAGGAGGAGGAGGAAGAGGAGAGTATGAAGGAAAGAGGAAGTGGAAGAGTATGAGGAAGAGTAGGGGGAAGTGGTGGAAAGGTGTAGGGGGAAAGAGAGGAAGTGAGGAAGAGGAAGAGAGGAGGAGGGGGTGGAACACTAGTACATGGTATGGTACACAACATTTCTGTCTGTCTATTTGTCTGTCTGTCAAGCTCCCTGTCTTCTGTCTATCCATCTAGCTCTCTCTGTCTCAGAGTGGCCCACAAGACTGTGTCATAACTTATATCACATCTTCAGCAGAGTTATAGCACTTTGTCGGATTTCTTGGGTTTATCTAGGTTAATTTTAGACTATGTATTACTTGTATTATGTTGTACCTGGTGGAGACTGAGATTGACAGACAGATAGAAAGAGTGAGACAGATTGAAAGTAGATAGAATGAGGGAGAAAAGATAAAAACACCATTGTGTATGACACCATGTTTCTGTGTTCACAAGATGCAGAAATAATAGGAAATGTTCAGGACTGTATATTGTGTATAATATTATAAGAACAATTAATATTAAACTAATGTTTTGTATTGTTTGTTTTTGTAAAACCAAGTTTTGTTTAAACAATATATTGATAATTATGTTTGTGTGCTTATTGTGATGTATAACCGAGGGTATATATTGCTACACATTGCACTGACTTTGGTCTCAAGGCCAAATATGTTATGTGAAAAATTAAACTAGTGTAAAAAACAACAAACCCTTCAAATACAAGTTTACTAAAGTTTAACAGGGTGAGCGGCGTCGCCGCTGTTGCCATACGCGGCTCATTTTCTGCAAACTTCATGCTTCCATATCTCGTAAGTATTGTTAGGTAAATTTTTTTTTGTTTATCTATAATGTTTAGAAAAAAAAAAAATATTTTTTGATAAAAAATAATTTTTGTTTTTATTTGTAAAATTTGGCCGACCTGTGAACGAGTTTCGGAGAGGGCTGTCGACCCCTCAAAGGGTTAAAACAGAGACAGTGTTTTTGGGTATGCCCAAATGAGGAAAATCTGTGGACTAAAATCACAAGGGTTTTAAAAGAGGACAACATCAAAGCTGCTTTCATAGAAAAAATACCCCCCCTGGGGATGCTTTCTTACTACAGATGTGAAACATAAAAAGTCTGGGCATGAATGGTATCCCCTTGATACCGGCCATGTAGTCACAAAACTGTAAGCTGGAGGTGATGTCTTGGTAGTAAATGTGAGGCTGATTGTGCTGTCCTGGCGAGACAGAATGGTGAAGCTGGAGGTGCTGTCTGGGAGACAGAAATAGTGAGATGAGATACTGTCCTGGGAGACTGTAATGGTGAATCTGGAGATTTTGTCCAGGTAGTCGGGGAATTATACGCAGGAAGGGAATACATATGAAGACCTCATAGGGGACAGGAGCATAGTAGGGAACAGTGTAGTCAAAAGATAAGATAAAAACCAATATTGCAAACTAGAAAATCCCGCAGGAAATAGCAACAGAGGATCTCCACTAGCAATGGTTGAGGATTATTACCAAAAATACAAATGGTGGGGATCCCATTGTTGGTCAAGGGAGGTAATAGAAGTATGACAGGGACAACATGCACCAAACAGGAGAATACAGTCACACGAAACCCAAGGCAAGAGGAAACCAAGCCTGTGCACATACTATGCACTTGGTATCTGCTGGCATGGGAAATCTGGAAAAACAGATGGGACATTGCAACTATGACCCACCCTAGAAATGCCTGCCCATATGACAACAGGAAATGCAAACCAACCATACCCCTGGCCGGGATTGAACCCGCAATCATGTCATTACGATTTCTTAAGTCAGGAAAATGCAAACTCCCTTCCTGTAAGCTTTTTCACCCTGAAATGTGTACCTCTTCAGTACAGGGAAAAGACTGTGCTATAACTTAAATTGCCAGGCATTCCATCTAAAGGGGACAAAAAGATACAAAACATCCAGGCCATGGGAAAACCAGGGTAGCCACAGCCACTCAAGAGGGAGAGGTTTTTTAGTGCCAGGAAGGAAAAAAAACTGGCAGGAAATGGAAGAAATCGTACACCAAATCCAGTCATTCCTGGAGTGGAACCACAGTCAACTGGCCTCCACACCAACAACAGATACAGATACTAATGCGAAAAAATAATCCACCCCAGTACTACTCAATACCTCCTGTCAATAAACATTCTTCTTTGCCAAATATACAGGTCTTAAGCCAGCAACAAACAAACAAAATACCTTTTCATCGTGGACTGCTCTTGCAAGATGCAAAAGCATTGTTCGCGGGCTTTCACTGAGGGACCACATAAAGGATTCACATTGGACAAGGAAATATGGGATGCAGGTTACAAACCTATACAGATGTGACAGAGTGAAAAGGCACAAGGGGGGGGTTGGCCTGGACATTGCAGAGTCACTTGTTTTGCACAGAAATGCTTAATGCCTCAAATGATGTAGTGGAAGTTTTAGCAGAAAGGTCGAGAACCAAAACCTAGTCCATTGTGGTAGTATACAACCTCGGAGCAAAACATTCCCACGCAATTTCAGGACAGCTGTTAAAATCGACCACTGTCTGGAAAATCTTCCAGCTCCTGCACCAACATCTTGCTCCTGGGGGATTTCAACTTAAGGATCCTAAAATGGAGGAACTATAGCAAAATAATTTTGTTGCAGTATAACACCAGAGGCAGCTTGATGTAAAAACGCACACTCACCGAGCTTTTTAATCTCTGCACAATTCAATTTAAACCCTCCAGCATATAACAGAGTTCTACTGGCTGGGGAATACACTAGACCTCATCTTCACTAAACATGATGATCTGTTAAGAAATGTAACCATATCAAAACAATATTCTCAGATCACAACATAATTGAGGTTCAGAATGTATGCATGGAGCCCCAGACCACAATATGAAGACTAGTCACGAGGGAGCATTCACCAAATTAACTTCAATAACAAAAACATAAAGTGGGACCAAGTAAAACAAGTCCTAACCGATATTTGCTGGGAAGATATACTAAGCAACACAGACCCCAACTTTTCCTAGAACAGATTAACCTCGCGTGGCTCTCGATGTAAGCACAAGCCTTATTCCTCTAAGAAAAATGTGGAGTAGATGTTAAAATAGAAAGAGGACAGGCGCTCCCTTTACAGGAGACGGAAAAGAATAAAGAGCGGCTCTAAAAGAGGTCAAGATATCTGAAATGCGTAGAGGAGACACTGGTCAGAGAAAATAGCAAGCATCGAATTAGCTAAAGAATCCTTTAGGAGGTCAGGAAAACAAATTTGCGGGAAGAACTAAAAGCCATAAAATTAAATCAAAAGAAACCCAAAGTATTTCTTCTCCTATGCCAAAACAAAAGCAGTAAACAACGTCCATTATTGGGCACCCTACTTAACAAGATGGGTCTTAAACAGATGACAGCAAGGTAATGAAGTGAGCCTACTCAAGTCCCTATATGACTCAGTTTTTAGCAGCCCTAACCTGATGTGAGTCGAAGATCACAAAATGTATTTTGTATGAGAGAGCCACAAATTTTTGATTCAACACAAGCCTATCCGATGTTATCCTGACGCCAAAATGACTTCGAAACAGGCGATAAATGACATGTCCATGCACCTCGCCACAGGGCCCTCTCATGGAACTTGTTGTTCCATCAAGAAACTGCATGAAGCCCTAACACGAGCCTTTTCATCCTATAGGAGTAGGGAGCATTGGACACGGGGGTCGTCCCTCAGTTTACTAAAAAACAACAGACATAGCCCCACATCCACAAGGGGGCAGTAAAAGCAAACAGACAAAGAACTCCAACAATTGCACTAACATCCCATATCATAAAAATCTTTGAAAGGGTCCTAAGAAGCAAGATCACCAACCATCTAGAAACCCTTCAGTTACACAACCAGGGGGGGGGGGGGGGGGGCAACATGCGGTTTAGAAAAAAGGTCGCTCCTGTTCTGTCTCAAACTATTGGAATCAACGACGACAAGGTCCTAAATTGCACTAGAAGACAAAAAAGAATGCAGGATGTAATATATACAGGACTTTGCAAAAGCCTTCGACAAGTGTGACCATGGCATAATAGGGCACAAATGCGTGCTAAAGGGAATAACAGGAAAAGGTCGGTCGATGGATCTATAATTTGCCTCACTAACAGAACACTGAGAGTAGTCGTCAACAGAGTAAATGTCGAGGCAAGCTACGCGTGAAAAGGCTCTGTTTCCAACGAGGCACATTACTAGCTTCCCATCTTGTTCTCATCTCATAATCCGGACATAGACATTGGATGTCAGCCACAAGACCGTTCTTCTTTGCAGATGAATCCAGAATATGCAGTGAACAGTGTCTTCCATTGCAGACACTGCAAGGCTCCAGGCGGACAATCAACAATTATGAAGATCAACGATGAGAAATTTCAATTACTCAGATATGGTTAACATGAGGAAATTAAATCTTCATCAGAGTACAAAACAAATTACTGGCCACAAATACGAGCGTAACACCAATGTCAAAGGACCTGGGAGTGATTATGTCGGAGGATCTTCACCTTCAAGGACACATAACAGTGTATCAATCGCATCTGCTAGAAAAATGCAGGAATGGATAATTGAGAACCTTCAAAACTTGGAGCCAAAGACCATGCTGACCACTCTCTTAAGGTCACTTGTTCTCATCTAGGGCTGGAAATATTGGCTGCACTCTAACAGCATCCTTTCAAGGCAGGTGAAATTGCGACCTAGAAAATGTACAGAGAACTATCCACGGGCGCTATAACGGAGATAATATACCTCATTACTGGGAGCGCTTGAGGTTCTCTAAAACCTGTATTCCCTGGAACACAGGAGGGAGAGATACATGCATTAAATACACCTGGAAAATCCTAGAGGGACTAGCACCGACAACTTGCCACACGAAAATCACTCAATACGAAAGCAAAAGACATTGGCAGACGATGCACATCCCCCCAATGGAAAAAGCAGGAGGTGTCACTAGCTTGTTAAGAGACTCATACACATTATGTGTCAGGGCCCGAGACTGTTTCAACCGCCTCCAGCACAACATAAGGGGGATTACCAACAGGACCCTGGCAGTCTTCAGCTGGACACTGGACAAGCACCTAAAGTCAGTTCCTGATCAGCCGGGCTGTGGCTCGTACCGTTGGTTTGCGTGCAGCCTGGAGATACAACCTGGTTGATCAGGCGCTGATCCACCAGTAGGGCTAGTCACAGGACCGGGGCCGCTGAGGGCGTTGACCCCACGAAACTCTCTCCAGGTAAATCCAGGTTAATACATACTATATATATATATATATATATTATATTTTATAATATATATATATATTATATATATATATATGTAGATATGTATATTATACATATCTATTATTATTTATAGATTTATATATATTATAATATATTATATATATATAATATATATTTTATTTATATATTTATATAGATCATGTATGTATATAATATATATATATATTTATATATATATATTATATATATATTATATATAATAATTATATATATATATATTCTGGTATGTACTATTTATTTATATATATATATATATATATATATATATATATATATAATATATATATATATATTTATATATTATATATTATCATTATATAACAGTGGACCCCCGCATAGCGAACGCCTTGGATAGCGAACATTCCGTATAGCGAGCGCTTGATCCTAAAAATTTTGCCCCGCAGGTGAGTCAGACAAAAACCCGATCAGCGAACTTCGTCCGCGAGGAGAGGGCGGGAGGGGTGGATGGGGGTGGGTACGGGTGTCAATGTGGCGGCACTCAGGCCAGCCTCACATGTGCCGCCTGTCCCATTGTTTTACCAGCTAGCCTCCGCGGTAACATTCAGAATACTACTCGGTTTATTTCGTATTATTGCAGTGTTTTCGGTTCTGTTGTTGAAAATAATGTTGACCATGGGCCCAAGAAAGCTTCTAGTGCCCAACCCTGTGGTAAAAACGGGTGAGAATTAGTTATGGAAATTAAGAAAGATTTTGAAGGGTTTGGGGCTAACCCTGAGAAGCCTATGCCTGTTTGAATCCATTGTGCCATACTTCAAAAAATTAAGGAATGTCGTGACAGTGGGTTGAAACTGCAACCTTTATGATGAAAATCACCCCTGTACCACAGCTGTTGCAGGCGTGCTGGTGACTATTTTTCAATGACAATGTTATGGCCCATTTTTGACAAATCGTAAAGGAACGGGAGGTACAGAGCTCTATGGACAGAAAAAGAAGTCAGTGGACTCTGAAGTGGTCTAGTGGCATTAAAGAGAGGGATCAGTAACCGGAAAAGGAATTGCTCCTCAAGTGTTAAATGCGAAGGGATTCCCCTTCTAAACACTAACACTCTCTCTCCCCTTCCTACCTTCCCTCAATCATCACCAGATCTTAAAATAATATGTAAGTGTCATGTAATTGTGAGCCTTTTTCAGTTTGTGTGTACTAAAATTACATTTTTCTTGTGGTAAAAATTTTTTTTCATACTTATGGGTGTCTCTGGCACGGATTAATTTTATTTCCATTATTTCTTATGAGGGGGAATAATTAATTCGCATAGCGAACATTTCGGCATAACGACCAGCCCTCTTGCACGGATTAAGTTCGCTATGCGGGTGTCCACTGTATATATATATATATATATATATAATATATTATATATTTATATATATATATTTATATATATATACAATATATATATATATATATATATATGCCCAAAACAACCATCTGAAAAATTAGAGAAATTCACATGCGGATCTTTTGTGACTACTCACATTATCCAAGGACACTATGAAAGATGAAGCATCCAATGGATGCTATATAAGGGTCCCCGGCCAGCACCTCACTATCAGATCTCCACAAACGGTTAAACACGTGACGCGCGGCGAGCCAGCTTTGCGATAGGTCTTTGAAAAACTCACCCCCAAATGCTATTCTATTTGTCCAGTGTATTATTATATTCTCCCAAATTCTATTTAATTATAAATGGATCTATTTATATAATACCAAAGGAATATTCATTTTTTGTCAAAACTGCTTTTATGAAACATGATTCAATTTATTCCTGTCGAACCATGGGACTTGCTTGATACTACTTTCTCAAACTTTTTGAAAAATCAATTGGATGGTTAAAATCTCTACATGAATAAATAGAGCATTGAATCTTGTCCAGTTCTAATGCTTTATTTATGTTGTTTTTAATCGTAGTTCGAGATTTTTTACCAGTTTGACCGATAATATAACTTTATCGCAAATTTTACAAGGAAATCTTATGCACATCCATCCAGGATTTTGTGGGGGATTTCTTAATTCAAAAGTTTTTTTACTGTATCAAGATTTTTTATTACAATTTTATATTAAAAGTCTAAGAAGAGAAGGCATATCAAATGTTTTTCATGGTAAGGGGGAGAACCAACATATTTTTAGTTAATAGGTTGGTTTGCCCTTTTGGATTATTAAAGTGTTTCTAGCTACTTTTATGATTATTCAATTACATTATCTTGGGTATTTTAAATCTTACCTATTTCCATAAATTTTTGTTTTCTCATCTATGAACTCTGGAATACAAATTCGTAAAGTCTCAAAACATTTGATGATGAAAACAGGACAGTTTGGACTCTATCTCTGTGCGAGGAATAATAGTGGACATAGGGAACAGTTTTTTGAAGGTTTTCTGTAAATTTTAAATTTGAATTCATTGTTACCCTTAATAATTAAAACATCTTGATAATAAGGCCAATGAGTTATTTTCTTCAAACTCAAACAGTAAAGTTTATAGAATGGGCTAAGCTATTTATTTTCTCCAGACAAATGGTGTATATCTACATTTTTGGCATAAGACCAAAACTATCATCTATCCATATCTGACTCCATTTAGCTATATTAAGGAGGATTGTGTTAAGCAACTTGTTTCATAAAATATTCCATGTATAGGTTACTAAGAACAGGTGAAGAGGATTTCCCGTTGCCATACCAACTTCTGAGTGTAAAACTTTATCATTAAAAACAAATTTTGCTTCAACAAATGCAAAGTTTAATAGTTTAATGATAGTAGGAACTGGCAATGGTAAATCTTTGTTAACGAGGTTCTTCAATAAGAAACTTAATAAATCATCAAACAGGAACTTTCGTAAACAAGGAAGTAACATCAAAAAAAAAAAAAAAAACTAACCATGTTAAAGATATCATTTAAGTCAAGTCAAGGAGCTTAATTTATCAAACCAGTCATGTTGTTTTTTCATTAAAGTTAGAAATTTTGCCCAACTATAGGGGCTCAAAAATATACAAACAAGCCATTTGGATAATTTATTGAAGAAGGAAATTGTACAAAAATACGAGGGAGTGGTTGACACATCGTCAGTGTGGCTTTGTTTATGCTGGAGTGAACATTAGTCTCCCTGCTCTTCCAAACATTTCACAATAATTCAGCGGTTGAGGCAGTGGTAGAGGCAGTGATAGACAGTGATAGAGGCAGTGATAGAGGCAGTGATAGAGGCAGTGGGTGAGGCAGTGGCATTTACTAACATATATGTATGTTATAAATAATAATAGTACATGTTAATATTAATAACATTTATAATAATAATAATAAATGTTATTCATGATGTACTATTATTATTTATAACATTTATGTTAGTAAATATCACTGCCTCTATCGCTGCCTCTACCACTGCCTCTATCACTGCCTCTACCACTGCCTCTATCACTGCCTCTACCACTGCCTCTATCACTGCCTCTACCACTGCCTCTTTCACTGCCTCTACCACTGCCTCTACCACTGCCTCTACCACTGCCTCTATCACTGCCTCTATCACTGCCTCTACCACTGCCTCTACCACTGCCTCTACCACTGCCTCTACCACTGCCTCTATCACTGCCTCTATCACTGCCTTTATCACTGCCTCTATCACTGCCTCTACCACTGCCTCTACCACTGCCTCAACCACTGCCTCAACCACTGCCTCAACCACTCCAGTCACACTCAATCTACAAGCACCAAACAATGAATTATTGTGAAATGTTTGGAAGAGCAGGGAGACTAATGTTCACTCCAGCATAAACAAAGCCACACTGACCATGTGTCAACCACTCCCTCGTATTTTTGTACAATTTCCTTCTTCAATTATATCGTATTATTATTATTATTATTATTATTATTATTATTATTATTATTATTATTATTATTATTATTATTATTATTAGCAGTAGCAGAAATGTTTGATTCTTTGCTGTGTTCAAGAGTAAACACACGATGTCACTGTCCAATACCTGTCCAAATAGCCATTCCAATATGCAGTCATGAATGTGTTTACATTATTGTTGTGATAGAAACACAGGCCTTATCTCTAGGCTTTACTGAACATAGAATCTTCATAGTACTTCTGCAACAACAAAATATAATGACTAGTACATCTAATAATGGCTTCTACAGGGATGGTGATGTCTTGCATATGTCAAGAGAAAAGTTATAACTACAGGCCACATATTTAAACTCACCATGTAATCTGCATCACTGATAAATGGATAAAGTAGGAGAGAATCACACACCATGTGTTGGCGCCCATGACATACACCAAACTGTTGTTGTTGTTAAGGGCCCCAAGAGGTGGTGCAGTATTATCCTGCTGCTGCTCCCCACAGGACCAGTATGACTACAATCTCCCCCTTCTAAAATATCAGAGACAGTAATCTCCCAAACTGTTAGGTGGGCGACGTACACGTCCCGACCTTCGTAGCCCTTGAGCCTCTTCACCAGGTTCGATATTTTCCAGCGGGGTTTGATTAACTGCTGGAGCAGAATCCTCTATTTCCATAGGGGTAGTCTCAAGGGGCTTTCCAGGAGAAAACGAAGCATCTTTCACATCTATTGGTGTATCTTGAGATTCCACACTAATAGGGATTTCAACTGGGGCTAAATGTCTTGTAGATACTGTAGTCTCTTCACCATTTTGGTAGCGAATGTGGGCGTAATGTGGATTAGCTTGCAGGAGCTCTACCTCTTCCACTAAAGGATCCGTCTTGTTCATCCTACGGTGACTCTTCAGAACGGGTCCAGGATGACATAACCAAGTGGGCACGGAGGCTCCCGTATAGAGAACGACATAATAGTTGAGGAGTCTCTCATGAGGGGTTGCATTAGTAGCTGTGCACAGCAGTGATCTAATAGAGTGAAGAGCATCAGGAAGGACAGTTTGCCAGTGTTGAACAGGTAGATTGCGCGACTTCAATGTCATTGTAACTGCCTTCCATATAGTACCATTGAACCGCTCCACTTGACCATTGCCTTGAGGGTTGTAGCTTGTTGTTCTGCTGCAGGCAATACCTTTGCTAGCCAAAAACTCCTGAAGTTCGTTACTCATGAACGAGGATCCCCTGTCTGAATGGATATAAGCTGGCATATCAAAAATAGAGAACAACTGTGAAAGACAACTAATAACAGTTGAAGCAGCCATATTTGCACAGGGGAATACAAAGGGAAACCTTGAATATTCATCTACTATGTTAAGGAAATACCTATTCTGATTTGTGCTTGGTAGAGGTCCTTTGAAATCTATATTCAATCTTTCGAAAGGCTGGGTGGATTTTATGAGATGAGTCTTCTCTGGCTGATGAAAGTTTGGCTTGCACTCTGCACATACTCTGCATGCTCTGATCACTTGTCGCACATCTTCCACTGAGTAGGGCATGTTCTTTGATTTGACAAAATGGTACAGGCGTGTAACTCCTGGGTGACACAAAGCCTTGTGGAGAGCTGAGAGTGATTGCAAATCATGACATGCTGCTCCACAGTGGGACCTAGAGAATGCATCAGGTGAGATGTTCTCTTGACCCGGTCGGTACAGAATAATGGCTTGATAAAGCTCAGGTAATGGCTTGATAAAGCTCCTGGAGAGCGAAACGTTGCCACAATAAATGTCACATTAGTTGCACTTGTGTCCTTTTACTTTACATATTGTCGGTAATTCTACCAACTTTATTACAATGAGTAAGTTTGCTGATGATACAAAGATAGGCCGTATAATTCACTCTGAGGAGGATATCAATGAACTCCAGGACGATTTGAACAAATTAATGTCTTGGTCTGAGAAATGGCAGATGAAGTTTAATGTGGATAAGTGTAAGGTACTTGCCCTTGGTGTGTGAAAGTTAAGACACATGTGCAACATCTGGATATCTTTATTGTAGACGTTTCGCCATCCAGTGGCTTTATCAATACAGATTCTAGGACATAGTAGGAAGACAGTAGAACTATATACAAAAGATGAGGTAATCAGTCCCTCGGCCTTGGTAATCAGTCCCTTGCCCTTGGTAATGAAAATAACCCTCGAAGCTATAATCTAGGTGAAGTAGAGCTTGGTCATACAGAATGTGAAAAAGACTTGGGAGTCATGGTAAGCAGAAATCTAAAGCCAAGACAGCAGTGCCTCAGTGTGCGCAACAAGGCCAACAGATTACTTGGATTTATCTCAAGAAGTATAAGTAACAGAAGTCCAAAAGTTATTTACAGCTCTATACATCACTAGTGAGGCCTCATTTAGATTATGCTGCTCAGTTTTGGTCCCCTTACTACAGGATGGACATACTCATTAGAGAACATACAGAGAAGAATGACTAAAATGATTTACTGTGTAAGGAACCTCCACCGTATGAAGATAGACTTAAAGCCTAAATCTCCACTCTCTGGAGAGGCGTAGAATGAGGGAGATATATCATTGAAGTGTATAAGTGGATGACGGGCATAAACAAGGGAGACATTAATAAAGTACTGAGGGTTCGAACCAGGTAAGAACCAGGAATAATGGATTTAAGTTGGATAAATTTAGATTTAGAAAGGACATAGGTAAGTACTGGTTTTCTAACAGAGTTGTAGATGCGTGGAACAGTCTTCCCAGTTGGGTGATAGAGGCTAGGACCTTGGGTAGCTTTAAGAAGAGACTGGACAAATATATGAGCGGGAGGGGCTGGGTTTGATTGGTGTTGGGGGGTGCGGGAGCTGTTTCTTGAGTAGCTTTAGGTAGATGTCGTTTTGATAAGGACCTGCCTCGTATGGGCCAGTAGGCCTTCTGCAGTGTTCCTACATCCTTATGTTCTTATGTTAACACGATAGTTCCATCCTCCAGCGTAATATCTTGTCATTCTTTATCCTACTTTTGTGCTTCTTGTCGAACATATACATCACGGACCGTTGGTCAGTCCTTATGGTGAAATGTCTACCAGTTAAATAATGCCTCCAGTGGCGAACTGCTTCTATGATGGCCTGGGCTTCCTTTTCTACAGAAGCATAACATTTCTCTGATCCTTGAAAAGTTCTCGAAAAGAAGGCTACTGGTCGTCCTGCCTGAGATAAGACTGCAGCAATGGCAATGTCAGATGCATCCGTTTCCACTTCGAATGGTAGGGACTCGTCAATGGCTTGAACTACTGAGTTTTCAATGTCCTGTTTGAGAGTATGGAAAGCGGCTTCTGCTTCCTTTGTCACAGGAAATGTGGTAGCACTCAATGGGCGGACTTTACTTGAATAGTTGTAGATCCATTGTGAGTAATAAGCAAAGAGACCAAGAGTTCTTCGGAGTGACTTTTTGTCTTGAGGCATTGGAAGTTCCCGTAGAGGTCGTAGTCGTTCAGGGTCTGGGAATATTGAACCTCCTTCCACTACATAACCAAGGATGCTAAGCCTTTTAGTTGAAAAAGTTGCACTTTTCCTCATTGTAACTGATATTTTTCTTCTTGCGGCTTCCAAAAACTTATCAAGGTTGCATCATGTTCCTCCTGGGTCTTGCCACAAATGGTAACATTATCTAAATACGCATAAGTTCCCATGAGTTGCTCTTCCTGAATGAGTGAATCCATAATTCGTTGGAAGCAGGCTACCCCATTGGTGACTCCAAAAGGGACTCTGGTAAACTGATACAGGCCATCACTAGCCTGAAACGCTGTGTATGGTTTATCTTCATTCCTTATAGGGACTTGATGTTAGGCACTCTGTAGATCAATTGTGCTAAACACATAGTATTGAGCAATTTTGTTCACTGTATCGTCAATTCGAGGTAGAGGGTACCCATCAAGAAGTGTAAATTTGTTGATTGTCTCAGAGTAATCGATAGCCAGTCTCCGTTTCCTATAACCATCTTTAACAACAACAACCTGTGCACGCCAAGGGGAATCACTCGGTTCTATAATACCCTCCTTCAGCAGCCTCTGAGTTTCTTTCTCAATGAACATCCGATCCTCATAAGAATAGCGGCGTGACTTAGCTGATATAGGATGGCAATCCGCGGTAAGATTTGCAAACAGCTTTGGTGGGTCTACCCTTAAAGTGCTAAGTCCACAGACAACAAGAGGAGGCAGTTCACCTCCATATGTTAAGGTGACACTACCATGCAGCTTCTGAAAGTCCTGACCAAGGATAACATCAGAGCACAGTTGTGGCAGAATAGCTAAATGTACATCTTGATAATCCTTTCCATTAACTCTGAGATTTACCTTACAAAACCCTAAGGTCTGAATAGAGAGAGATGTTGATGCCATGGAAACGGTACCTGATGAGTGATGTAGAGTCAAGGAGAGCCGTTTAACTAAGTCAAGGTTGATGAAACTCTCTGAGCTGCCACTATCAATAAGACCATCTACTTCTGTTCCTTTGATAAATACTTTCACAACTGCCTTTGACAGTGAATTTGGAGTAGCCGCAGAAGTCACTGTTGCTAGAGTCGCATGATCACTGGAATGTGTGGAGGCACTAGCTCTTGTTGATGCATTAGCACGACATACTTTAGCAAAGTGACCTTTCTTGTGGCATTTATGGCACATTGCTTCACGAGCAGGACACTTTGGACGTGGAGTGCAAGAGTCTTGGTCAGGAATTGCAGCACTTACCACTCGAGAAGGCTGAGTGGTACTGTATACTTCAGAATTCTTCTGGGCTGAATCTAGAGCTCTTGCCTGGTCAAAGGCAGCGGCTAAGTCGAGAGTTTTATTCTCCAATAAACGCTGCCTTATTATTGGTGATTGCAGGCCACTGATAAAAGCATCCCTGATGGACTCTTCACAATACTGAGCAGCTGTCACTGCTTGGAAGTGACAGCCCTTACCTAAAATTTTCAGTGCTTGAAAGTATTCCTCTAAGGATTCATCAATCTGCTGGCGGCGAGTTGCAAGGCGATAGCGTGCAAAGATTTCATTTGTAGGTTTAATATACTGAGACTTGAGGGTTTTGATAGCATCTTCGTAGGTATTACACTCAGAAATAGCCTCGTATATCTTAGGTGACACAAAATTGATGAGCAGACTTAGTTTATCTAGATCTTCTTTAGGAAGGGCTCCCAAGAAGTTTTCGAAAGTCTTAAACCAGTGCTTCCATTCCTGAGCAGCCGTTGATAAGCTGGGGTCACAGTCTAGCCTCTCAGGTTTCAGTAAACGCTCCATGTTGTGATGTAATCTAGCGCAGGATCACCACCAGGTAGCCCAGGATTCTATGTTCAATAAATTGTTGTGATAGAAACACAGGCCTTATCTCTAGGCTTTATTGAACATAGAATCTTCATAGTACTTCTGCAACAACAAAATATAATGACTAGTACATCTAATAATGGCTTCTACAGGGATGGTGATGTCTTGCATATGTCAAGAGAAAAGTTATAACTACAGGCCACATATTTAAACTCGCCATGTAATCTGCATCACTGATAAATGGATATAGTAGGAGAGAATCACACACCATGTGTTGGCGCCCATGACATACACCAAACTGTTGTTGTTGTTAAGGGCCCCAAGAGGTGGTGCAGTATTATCCTGCTGCTGCTCCCCACAGGACCAGTATCACTACAATTATTTATACTGTAGTTTAATAGCAAATAATGAACAAACAAAACACTCACCACACTGAGTGGTGGGAGGGCTGACTGCCAGTTGCGGGGGTCGGAGGGAGGGTAGTAGGGACTCGCAGGTGGCGGGAAACCTGAATATGATTTGGCGGCTGGGAATTTGGTGGCTGGGTATTTGGCGGTTGGGAATTCGCGAATGTGTGAAGCCCGAGAAAGCTGAAAACGTGAATGTTGAGGGAGACCTGTATGTATGTATATATATATATATATATATATATATATATATATATATATACACAGGAGGGCCCCACTTATATGGCGGGTTAGGTTCCAGGCTACCGCCGTAAAGCGGAAACAGCCGTAAAGTGGAACACCCTTTTTTTCCACTTACAAATGCATACAAACACTAGATAACAAGTTTACACTAACATATATTATGTTAGCAATAGAAACAGGCATCAAAAAACAATAAAAAAGTACAATACACACATAGTGCACTCATTACTTACCTTAAAATATTTATAGTCTTAATCTAGGGTGAGACAAGTAGTATTTATTGTAAGATATCAAGTGTGGTATGTATGATAGTCAGCCAGGCTACCATACCAGGCCACCCCACCCACACATACTATTCTATGATATTTAAGCATCCCAAAGCAATAAAATGTATATACAGTTCACTCATTACTTACCTTAAAATATAGGGTGAGATGAGTAGTATTTATTGTAAAAAATCAAGTGTGGTATGTATGGTAGTCAGCCAGGCTACCATACCAGGCCAACCCACCCACACATTCTATTCTATGATATTTAAGCATCCCAGAGCGATAAAATGTATATACAGTTCACTCATTACTTTCCTTAAAATATAGGGTGAGATGAGTAGTATTTATTGTAAAAAATCAAGTGTGGTATGTATGGTAGTCAGCCAGGCTACAATACCAGAGAGAAAGAATGAGTGCATGAGAGAGGACAGGCGCAGAGTTATGTAAACAAACCAGGCGAAGGTAAGTTTTGTAAACAGTGTACACGTCTGGTTTGTGTACAAGTTACATTGTGTACAGGTTGTCTCTACATTGATACGGTAGAATAAATAAAGAAGAACACTCCCATTTTCATGTAACATCATTTTGAGAAGAAATGATGCTCTGAGTGAAGGCAATGGAAGTAAATCACTCTGACTTTTTTGGGTTATCCTAGGTTCTCTACACATATGTTGTTATGTATTTATGTTATGTATCGTGTTTATTATATAATTTTGAAGAAAATATCACGGATGGATTAATGAAAATGTGTATATTAACGTAATATACAACATTTAGTGATACACCGAGCTCAGACAGCGTAAACAAACAAACTGAACAGGTTGTGGACGATCACTCGGTCAGGCGAAATAGACGGTATTAATACGTGTCCAGTTTTAGTTCATTCATGTACATTTGTAAGAGTTTGTGAAACTTTTACCTTATAATATTTTTATTATTATTATAATAATTAAATTAATTAAATAAACTCGTAGTTTTGTAACA
>NC_069470.1:25584899-25617827 GCF_026875155.1 Cherax quadricarinatus
TCTACGTTTAATCAATTATCCTACCTATTTTTTGGTCATCGCGAATTTGCTCATTTCACTAGAAATTTCCCCTATCAAGATCATTGTATATATTAAAACAAACAAGGGGCCCAAGTGATCCTGTGGAACGCCACTTGTTCAGACCCCCACCATTTATGGACACTCTTGCTTCCTGTCAGTGACCCAGGGACTCGTCCACGAGAGCACTTTTCCCCAATGCCATGAGCTGCCACTTTTTTTTAACAGTCTATGGTGCGGAACTCTATCAAAAGCCTTACAAAAACTAAGTAAATAATATCAAATTCTTTTTTTGGGGTCAACACCCTCAAAAGCTTTACTGAAGAAGTTAATAAATTAGTTAGACAAGACCGGCCTCTTGTGAATCCATGTGAGTATCATTAATCAAGCTATGCTTATCGAGATGGCTTCTTATAATCTCAGCTAAACTGACTCTAGTAATTTGCTTACAATTGAGGTCAGGTTTTATTGGGCGGTAATTTGACGGTAACGACTTGTCCCCTGTTTTAAAAATAGGAGTTACATTAGCCATCTTCCACATATCAGACACTACACCTGTTTGAAGAGATGAATTAAAAATATTAGTTAATGGTTCAAAAGAGTTCCTTTTTGCATTCTTAAGAACCTTTGAAAAAACCTCATCAGGACCCGGCGACTTATTTTGCTTCAGTTGTCTATCTGCTTCACAACCATTCACTAGTGACTGTGATGTTACATAATTTATCTTCTAGCCCACTGTAAAAATTAATTACTGGAATATTGTTAGTGTCTTCCTGTGTAAAAACGGGAAGAGAAAATAATTATTTAAAATCAAGCACATTTCATTCTCTTTGTCAGTAAGGTGCCCATAGTTATTTTTAAGGGGACCTATCTTATCTCTAACTTTTGTTCTATAGACCTGAAAAAAAACTTTTTGGGTTAGTTTTAGAATCCCTAGCAACTTTAATTTCGTAGTCCCTTTTAGCTTTTCTTATCCCCTTTTTAATGTCCCTCTTAATGCAATATACTGATTCATAAGATGACCTCACCTCTTTTGATATGCCTATAAATTCCTTTCTTATCCCCTAGTAGATATTTGAGCCTTTTATTCATCCATTTTGGGTCATTTCTATTTGATCTAATTTTTATATGGGATAAACGCTCTTTGAGCAGCATGTATAGTGTTCAGAAAACTGTCATTTTGATAGCTCTCTTCGTTACCCAGTAACAGATGATAAGTGTTCTCTAAGCCCATCGTAATCTGCTAAGCGAAAATCTGGGAATGTTACTGAGTTATCGCTACTATCGTACTTCCATTCAATACTAAATGTAATGATTTGTGGTCGCTAGCACCCAGTTCCTCTGAAATTTCTAAATTATTAACAAGGGATTCATTGTTTGCCATAACTAAGTCAAGCAGGTTTTTTTCCCCTTGTAGGTTCTGTCACAAACTGCTTCAAAAAAACAATCCTGAAATACTTCTAAGAAGTCGTATGATTCTAAATTCCCAGTCAAGAAATTCCAATCAACATGACAAATTTAAAAGTCTCCTAGAATTACTACATTGTGCCTTGTGGCCTTTAACAATTTCCTCCCATAGTAGTTTCCCTTGTCCCTATCTAAGTTTGGGGGACGGTATATCACTCCTAAAATCATTTTTTCATGCCCCTCTGAAAATTCTTTTCCAAAACAGACTCTGTTTTGTGTTACTTCAGACTTAATCCCCGTTTTTATGAACAGTTCAAGGATCTCGGACATACAATGCCACCCCACCCCCCCTCCCAAAAATTCTATCTTCTTGGAACAATTTAAAACCCTGAATATGACTTTCCCGCAGGCATGTCCCGACTTTTTGAATTAAACCACGTCTCAGTTAAGGCAAATACATCAATGTTACCTACACTAGCAACTAATCTCAACTCGTCCATCTTATTCCAAGCATACGGCAATTAGCATAATAAACATTGAAAGACTCTCCTTTCTCTTTACCCTTCCTGCTCATTTCTATTTTTCTACTAAACCTATTACTGTCCTTATCACCCAAGGTCCCTGGCTTTTCAATATCTATCTCGTTCTTATTCTTACTAGTTCCCCTAGAACTCGTAATATTACTACACTGGAACTTCACTGTTTTCCTGCCAAAACCCATACCACTAACTATTCCTAGTTTAAAGTCCTAACTGCTCCCTCCACTGCAGTTGCCAGTGCTCCCACTCCACACCTAGATAAGTGAACCCCATCCCTAGCATACATGTAATTTCTGCCATAGAAGAGGTCCCAGTTGTCAATGAATGTTACCGCATTTTCCTTACAGTATTTGTCCAGCCAGAAAAGGAAGCCCAGGCCATTATAGAAGCAGTTCGCCACTGGAAGCATTATTTAACTGGTAGACATTTCAACATAAGGACTGACCAACGGTCCGTGATGTATATGTTCGACAAGAAGCACAAAAGTAGGATAAAGAATGACAAGATATAACGCTGGAAGATGGAACTATCGTGTTATGACTTTGATATTCTGTACCGACCGGGTCAAGAGAACATCTCATCTGATGCATTCTCTAGGTCCCACTGTGGAGCAGCATGTCATGATTTGCAATCACTCTCAGCGCTCGGCAAGGCTTTGTGTCACCCAGGAGTTACACACCTGTACCATTTTGTCAAATCAAAGAACATGCCCTACTCAGTGGAAGATGTGTGACAAGTGATCAGAGCATGCAGAGTATGTGCAGAGTGCAAGCCAAACTTTCATCAGCCAGAGAAGACTCATCTCATAAAATCCACCCAGCCTTTCGAAGAGACTGAATATAGATTTTTGAAGGACCTTACCAAGCATAAATCAAAATAGATATTTCCTTAACAAGTATGATGAATATTTAAGGTTTCCCTTTGTGTTCCCCTGTGCAAATAAACTGCTTCAATTGTTATTAGTTGTCTTTCACAGTTGTTCTCTATTTTTGGTATGCCAGCTTATTTCCATTCGACAGGGGATCCTCGTTCATGAGTAACGAACTTCAGGAGTTTTTGGCTAGCAAAGGTATGCCTGCAGCAGAACAAGCTACAACCCTCAAGGCAATGGTTTAAGTAGAGTGGTTCAATGGTACTATATGGAAGGCAGTTACAATGACATTGAAGTCGCACAAACCCCCAAACCTCCGTTTACCTGATGTTTCATCTTTAATCATTGCTGTGCACATACTAATGCAACCCTTCTAAAAGATCCTAAAATATTCACGTCTTTCCCTTTATGGGAGTCCATCCCCCCACTTGGTTATGTCTCCTGGCCCTTTTCCCCTGAAGAGCCCCCGTGGGTGAACAAGACGATCCTTAGGGGAAGAGGTGAGCTCCGAAAGCTAATCCCATTAAAACCACATTCGTACCAAAATGGTGAAGAGATACATATCTACAAGTCATTTACCCCCTAGTTAAAACCCCCATTATGTGGAATCTCAAGATCCCCATAGATGTGGGGATGTTCGTTTTCTCCTGGAAAGCCCTTGGGGTATCCTAGGGAAATAGGGGATTCTGCTCCAGCACTAGTCAAACCCGTGGAAATTTTAAAACCTGGTAAGAGGCTCAAGTGCTGGAAGGGTCGCGACGTGTACGTCGCCCATTAACAGTTTGGGAGATTATGTCCTGATTTTTTTAAAAGGGGGGGAGTTTGCAATGATATGCCCCCTGTGGGGAGCAGCAGCGGGATAATATGCCCACCCCGGGGCCCTTAACAACAACAAACAAAGCTTGGTGTGTGTCATGGGGCGCCAAAAATATGGTGGGATTTTCTTCTTTATTCCATATATTAGTGAGAGATTACATGGTGGTTTTAAAAATGGGCCTGTAGTTATAACTTTTTCTGCATATGCAGGCATCACCATCCCTTTTAAAGCGTTATTGATGTATAGATGTACTTGATGCAGAAGTACTAAAGAAGTTCTATGTTCAATAAACCTAGAGATAAAGGCCTTTGCTCTATCCAACAATCACATCCGCAAGTCCCTCCAAGAGTTCTTCTAGTAATTCCTTCCCTTTTTCATTGTTACAGCAACCCGCTCAAGAAGAATTTCTCGCCAAACTGGTAGTAAAAATTTATCACAAGTTGTATACACTGATGATCTAAATAGGAGTCCCCTTTGGGAGTGCGCATCGCTCTTGTTGCCACCTCCCCATTAAGAACGATAATAAATTTTTTGGGTTAGGCATAAGAATTAACAAATGGGTGTCTACTACTGCAAATGAATTGTGCAATCTTAATGGACGACTAAAAGCTAACCTATGACACTGAGATGGACTCTATCATCATTACTCATTCTGTGTATCATTGAAGGCTCTTGACTCATTACAAACGACTCCAAAAACCATGCTCATTAGAGAAGCCAGGGTTAATACTCAAAAACAGGGACAAAGGAAATCAATGTACAGTTGCTATGGATCCATCACACATTGGATTACTCCTCATAATAAAGTTTGATATGTTTAGCCATGAAGATACCCAGAAGGAGAATGTAGAATATAAAACTTTGGTATATCTGTGTCTAGCATTATTAGGAATATATTTGGAAGAGAAGTAAATAACGGAAAATGATTGTTACGGGAAGGAGTTTGGATGACTGAGTAGTATTTTAACCGCATGATAAGATTTAACTAGATAAGTATGTTTATGGAAGCATCGTGCAATGTAAACAGACTGATGTTGTAGTGGACCAGGCTTAGGCTTGGTTACAAAGTACTTTTGGCAGTTTGGGAGAAACACAGATGATGTTCAAAGTAAATATAAATTATGTTATCAGGCAATATGGTCACCGTTTGGATATTTATGTCTTAATTGTTCCATTATTGAGGATACAAGAGGAAAGACAGTATAATTACC
Source organism: Cherax quadricarinatus (assembly GCF_026875155.1). Taxonomy (NCBI): domain Eukaryota; kingdom Metazoa; phylum Arthropoda; class Malacostraca; order Decapoda; family Parastacidae; genus Cherax; species Cherax quadricarinatus. The sequence goes on from NC_069470.1 coordinate 25,589,763, forward strand.
TATGTGACATGTCAAGATATCTTATAATGAAATAAGATACTGATATACTAAAGCAAATTTCCTAATTTGCTTGAAACAGATAAGTGAAACTGTAGATTATTTTTTTTATTTTCACACTGGCCACGATTCCCTACCAAGGGCTAGGGTGGCCGAGAAAAAGTAAAACTTTCACCATCATGCAATCCAACACTGTCTTGCAGAAAGGGGTGCTTACACTTACAGTTTTTAAACTGCAACATTAACACCCCTCCTTCAAGAGTGCAGGCACTGTACCTCCATCTCCGGACTCAAAGTCCGGCTGCATCGGTTTCCCTGAAACCCTTAATAAAATGTTACTTTGCTCACACTCCAACAGCTCGTCAAGTATTAAAAACCGTTTGTCTCATTCACTCCTACAAAAACACGCTCAACGCATGCCTGCTGTAAGTCACAAGCCCCTCGCACACAAAACCTCCTGTTCCACCCCCTCCAACCTTTCCTAGGCTGACCCCTAACCCCGCCTTCCCTTCCACTACAGACTGATACACTCTTTAAGTTATTTGTTTTGCCCATTCTCTCCACATGTCCGAACCCACCTCAACAAACCCTTCCTCAGGCCCTCTGGACAACGTTTTTGTAATCCCGCACTCCCCTAACTTCCAAACTACGATTCTCTGCATTATAATCACACACACAATTGGGCTCTCAGAATTGACCATCTCACTGCACTCCAGCCTTTCTCCTGCTGCAACATTCATCACCCATGCTTCACACCCTTATTGGTTTAAAAACTATACTCTCATACATTCCCCTCTTTGCCTCCAAGGACAAAGATCTTTGTCTCCACAGACTCCTAAGTGCACCACTCCCCCTTTTCCCTCATCTGTTCTATGATTCACCTCATCTTTCATAGACCCATCCGATGACAGTCCACTCCCAAATATCTGAATACATTCACCTCCTCCATACTCTCTCCCTCCAATCTGATATCAAATCTTTCATCACCTATTCTTTTTGTTATCCTTTATAACCTTGCTCTTTCTGTATTCACTTTCTATTTTCTTTTTTTGCAACACCCTACCAAATTCATCCACCAATCTCTGCAACTTCTCTTCAGGAATCTCCCAAGAGCACAGTGTCATCAGCAAAGAGCAAACTGTGACAACTCCCACTTTATGTGTTGTTTTCTTTATCTTTTAACTCCATTGCCTTTGCCAAGACCCTCGCATTTATTATCTTACAACCCATCTAGAAATATATTAAACAACCACGGTGTTGACATCACACATCCTTGCTAAGCCTACTTTTACTGGGGAATAATTTCCCTCTTTCCTAACATACTCTAAACTTGAGCCTCACTATCCTCGTAAAGAATCTTCACTGCTTTCAGTAACCTACCTCATACACCATACACCTGCAACAATCTGCCAATTGCCCCCCTATCCACACTGTCATTACAGCCTTTTCCAAAAATCCATAATGCCACAAAAGACCTCTTTAGATTATCTAAATATGTTACGATAGTTTCACTGTAAACACCTGGGTCCACACACCCCTCCTTTCCTAAAGCCTCCTTGTTCATCTTGCTATCCTATTTCTCCGTCTTACTCTTAATTCTTTCAATAATAACTCTTACATACACTTTGCCAGGTTACTCATCGACTTATCACCTATAATTTTTGCACTCTCTTTTATCCCCTTTGCCTTTATACAAAGGAACTATGCATGCTCTCTGCCAATCCCTAGGTACCTTTAACCCTTTTCCATACATTATTAAATTAATTGCGACCAACCACTCCAAAACTATATCCCACCTGCTTTTAACATTCTATCTTTTATCCCTTCATCCCGGCTGCTTACCACTTTCATTTTACCTACTGCCTCACGAACTCCCCCCACACTCACAATGGCTCTTCCTCCTCCTAAAGATGTTGTTCCTCCTGCCCTAACACAAAATCACAGCTTCCCTATCTTCATCAACATTTTAATTATATAAACAATTCCTCCAAAATATTCCATCCATCTTCCCAATACCTCTATCTCTCCATTTAATAAAAAAAAAAAACTCTCCTCTCCTATTTTTAAACTGACAAATCCATTTTTTTTCTCTTAGGCTTTCTAACTTGTTAATCTCACTCCAAAACGTTTTCTTACTTTTCAACAAAATTTGTTGATAAATCGCACCCACTCTCTCATTTGCTTCTTTTTACATTGCTTCCCAATCTCTTAACTCTCTCTTTTTTTCTCCATATACTCTTCCCTCCTTGCATACACTTTCTACTTTGTAAAAATTTTCATATTGCTAACTTTTTTCTCCTCTTATACTCTCTTCCATCATCATTCCACCAATCGCTCATCTTCCCCTTCATCGCACCCACTTTCCTGTAACCACAAAACTTCTGCTGACACACTCTAACACTACATTTTAAACCTACCCTTACCTCTTGACCCCATTGCTATGCTCCTCATTAGCCTCTATCATCAATAGCTGTTTATATCTTCCCTTACTGCCTCCTATTTTAGTTTATAAAAACCTTCACCTCTCTCTTCACTGTTGCTTCTATTTCCTTGTATCCCATTACCTTCTACTCTCAGATGTAGCTACAAACTAGAAAGTGATCTGATATAATCTGTGGCCCCTCTAATAAACACATGTAATCCTGAAGACTACTTAACGTCTTTTATTACCAATACATTAATCCTACAAATACTGTCATTTGCCCTTACATCATATCTTGTATACTTATTTATCCTCTTTTTTTTATAAATATGTATTACCTATAACTAAAACCCTTTTTACAAAGTTCAATCAAGGGCTCACCATTATATTACACCTGGCACCCCAAACTTACTTACCACTCCTTCGAAATGTTTTCTCCTACTTTAGCTTATGGTCCCCTACCCTACATTTACTCTCTCACAATTGGTTCAAAAGGGCTCCTATACATTCACTTAACATCTCCCAACATCTCTCTCTCTCTGTAGATATGTAGATATAAACCCATATGAACAACCGTTAACCCTTTTGGGCGCCTACTTCCTAGCCTTTGGAGTATCCATATGCTCTTGCGATACCTTCCTCAGGATGGATATGGGGTGCACAATAAACTAGCCACTTCAGTGGCAAAATCTATATCCGTATGGAGGGGTTCAAGGAGGCGGGAGTTACTCTTTCTACCTTGGAAATTAGTAGGTCTGATGTAAGAATATAGGCTGTTGTTACAAGTGTTAATATCCTAAATTCTAGAGAGAGCGGTGTACTGTCAAGTAGAGTTAGTACTTAATGACCAAGAACATTTCCATAGGCTTCAATCATAGACTTTAGAAGATTTTTACTCAACACGACACCTCTCTAATTAATCAGATTGATTATCATGAGTAACTGAAATGTCAGTGAGGAACTCATAGGCATGGTAACCTTTAGACCTGCAATGAAGCCGTAGTTAGATACTGTCAACCAAAATTATATTTATGTAAGAAACTTCAAGCTATCGGTATAGGTTCTGTAGACTTGTTTAAGTTCCTCCTTAGCAATCAGAGGACTAATTTTTAAAATTAACAAACGTATCAGGAACCCCTGCCAATAGCATGTAGAGTTCCACAGGTAGTATTCTGGGTCCTTATAATCCTATTGCTACGTTAACGACATGCCCATATCAGTGTCAAGTGCAAACTCCTATTGTATGCAGTTGACAGTGCCTCTGTTAGTGTCAAAATAAAGACCCACAAGACATAGCTAATAATATACACTGCGAAACTAGAGTCCTGCAGGATAATGGTTAGTAGACAATAAACTATCATTACACCTCAGGAAAACTGAAGCCATTCTCTTTGGCACGAAACATAAACTGAGAAGGGTAAATAATTTTAATGTCCAGTGATAATGGGGAGCCATCACTTTAGTTTCCTCAGTAAGATATCTGGGAATCCCTTTGACCCAATGCATGTCGGAGGGGGAAATAAACTTATTATAAATCCTTCCACTTTGGTGTAGGTTGGTTTTGTGTGATGGGCGGATAGTCAGGGTTCAATACGACGTACACTGTCAGTGGCCCTATAAACAACAACAACAACAACTTGTGTTGTTGGTGGGTGAGTGTGATAAAGTGAACAATAAACAGTGTTTGTGGTGTACTAACACAGGTGAGTAAACACCTGTGGTGTCTACACACAGGATGAGTAACACCTGTGGTGTCTAACACTGGTCCAGAACACCTGTGGTGTCTAACACAGGTGAGTAACACCTGTGGTGTCTATCACAGGTGAGTAACACCTGTGGTGTTAACATATGATGAGAGTAACAACCTGTGGTTGTCTAACAAAACAAGTGAGAGTAACACCTGTGGTGATCTAAACCACAGGTCAGTAAACACTGTGGTGTTTCTAACACAGGTGTGAGTAACCACTGTGGGTGTGTCTAACACAGGGAGTAACACCTGTGGTGTCTAACACAGGTGGAGTAACACCGTGGTTGTCTAAAACACAGGTGAGTAACACCTGTGGTGTCTAAAACTGGTGAGTAACACCTGTGGTGTCTAAACAGGTGAGTACACCTGTGGTTGTCTAACAAGGTGAGTAACACCTGTGGTGTCTAACACAGGTGAGTAACACCTGTGGTGTCTAACACAGGTGAGTAACACCTGTGGTTGTCGAACACAGGTGAGTAACAATGTGGTGTGCTAACACAGGTGGAGTAACACCTACCCTTTATTACACATACAAACATTCATGTGCTAGATGATAACATAGAGAGAGTTTGACCTTAGGAAATATAGGTATTAAGGGCCAGACATGAAGATCATATCTGTGTCTGTTGACTGTGTTACCTGCTCAGGTGTTGACTGTGGTTACTGCTCAGGTGTGACTGATGTTACTGCTCTCAGCTGTTGACTGTGTTACCTGCTCAGGTGTTTGGACTGTGTTACCTGCATCAGTTGTTGACTGTGTTACTGCTCAGGTGTTGCTGGTGTTACTGCTCAGGTGTTGACTGTCTTACCTGCTCAGGTGTGACCTCTGTCTTACCTGCTCAGCTGTTTGACTGTCTTACCTTGCACAGCTGTTGACTGTGTTACCTGTCAGCTGTTGACTGTGTTCTGCCTCAGGTGTTGACTGTTGTTACCTGCTCAGCTGTTGACTGTATTACCTGCTCACTGTTGACTGTGTTACTTGCTCGCTGTTGATGTGTTACCTAGCTCAGCTGTTGACTGTGTTACCTGCTCAGGTGTTGACTGTGTTACCTGTCAGGTGTTGACTGTTGTTACTGCTCAGGTGTGGCTGTGTTACCTGCTAAGGTGTTGATTGTCTTACCTGCTCAGGTGTTGACTGTCTTACCTTGTCGCTGGTTGACTGGCTTACCTGCTCAGCTGTTGACTGTGTTACCTGCTCAGCTGTTGACTGTGTTACCTGCCTCATGTGTTGCTGTGTTACCTGCTCAGTCTGTTGACTGTCTTCCTGCTCAGCTGTTGGACTGTGTTACCTGACTCAGCTGTTGACTGTGTTACCTGCCTCAGCTTTGTTGATGTGTTACCTGCTCAGGTGTGATGATGTTACCTGCTCAGCTGTTGGCTGTGTTAGCTGCCTCAGCTGTTGACTGTGTTAGCTGCTCAGGTGTTGACTGTGTTACCTGCTCAGGTGTTGACTGGTGTTACTGCCTCAGTGTTGACTGTGTTTAGTGCTCAGCTGTTGACTGTGTTTTAGCTGCTCAGGTTGTTGCTGTCTTACCTGCTCAGGTTTGACTGTGTTACCTTCACGACTACGACAACTTACTACTACAACTAACCCATCTCTTTGGGAAGTACCTAAAAACATTTTTTTTTTTTTTTTTTCCACTGGGGAATCCCGCCCTCCAGTGACTATGCCCTCGTCTGCTACACCTGAGTTTACCTATTAAGCGCCAGGGCTCCTTTCTTCTGCTTCAGAATCTCCAGACTATGGTGCTGTTCGCACCTACTCCTAGGTTGAGGGATCTGATTTACCTATCTTCTGTATATAGTTCTACTCGTCTTCAAGTTATGTCCTAGAATTTGTACTTGATTAAAGCCACTGGATGGCGAAACATCTACAATAAGTATACCCAGTGATGTTGCCACATGTTGTCTTAATTTCATGCCAAATTTGGAGGCAGGAAAATTAAAACGTATATGCAGTGGACCCTGTTTCGCGATATTAATCCATGGCTGAGAGTCATCGTTAAAACCAAAAATTATCGGAAAGGAAATCAATTTTCACCGTTAAGAAATAATGGAAGCAAATTATCCGTACAAGTCACCCAAACAAAAGTATGAAAAAAATTTTTTTACACATGAAATATTAAGTTTAATGCACACAAATGAAAGAAACACATCCACAGTTTTGTAGTACTCTACTAACAATGATTACATGACACTTACCTTTAGTGAAGATCTGGTGATGATTGATGGGATTGGGGAGGGGGGAGGGTGTCGAAGTTGTTTATGTTTAGAATGAGGAATCCCCTTCCAATAGGACTTGAGGGTAGTCAAGTCCTTTCCCAGGGTTATTCCCTTCTTCTTTTAATGCCACTAGGACAGTTTGAGAACCATGGCAGCCTCACCATGCCTAATCCACACTATGTTTGCACTTCAATTACTTAATTCTTTCAAACCAAACCTTTGCTGCATTAATTCATCACATCACCCATTGTTGCAGCAATTTCTTTACCAAATCGTCATGCAACTGCTAGCCTTTTTACAAATGATCGCTTGATGAGATGCTACCTCCTGCTATCTGTTTTTCATTTTCTACACCATTAGCAGTCTCTTCAAATCTTCTAATACTTGCGGTCGCTGTCTTGGTATCACAGTTGCACTTTTGCAAAACAAAAGCTTCTTTGATTGCTGTTTTCCTGGTCATTATAGTAGAGATGATGATTAGGGTGTTGTATTACAACCGGCCAGCTCCGACTATGCACTCCACATTTGTACTTTGGCAATTATCTCTTTCATACTTAAATTCATTAGTTCATTAGCACCCTTTTTTCTCGAATGGGTGGCACTAGAATCTTTCTTGGGGCCCATGGTGACTTATTTTGCAGAAACAAGCACAAAAACACTGTGATAATATGGAATGTTACGAATGATCCTTAAGATGCGAGCACACTGGCTGGCTTGCTTGAAGTAAACACTGGTACACATTGTGGGACACGTCTCGAAACGAATCATATACTGGGTTTTTTGTTTTTTAAAGGGAACCGAGGCAAATTTTTTGCATTTAAAATGCATTGATTTATGATTTATCAGATAACGATGGCATCGCGAAACCGGTGGGTCCACTGTAATATAACAGTGGCCCCGGTATTCGTTATTAAATCCATTCCTGAAGCTTATCGAATACCGAAAAATATCGAAAAACCGGAATTCAATTTTCCTCTAAGATATAATGGAAAATCAAATTAATCCTGCAAAAAGGGGTGGGGACCATCCCCAAAAGTATGAAAATAAAAAAAAATTAACTACATGGAATATTAAGTTTAATGCAATAGAATAATTACAATAACAATAAAATAATTGACACTTACCTTTAATGAAGATCTGGTGATGATTGATGGGATGGGAGGAGGGGAGAGGTGTTAGTGTTTAGAAGGGGAATCCCCTTCCATTAAGACTTGAGGTAGCAAGTCCTTTTCCGGGGTTACTTCCCTTCTTCTTTTAACCCTTAAACGGTCCAAACAGATCGACATTCAAATTCGTATTGCTACAAAAGTAGATCTTCTTTTTTTTTACATATTTTCAAATATAACCAAAAAAAAAAAGTAGATAAAAGTTTTTTTACACGTTTTCAAATGTAAAACAAAAAAGAAGATCTACATTTTTTTACTTCTTTCAGATGTTGAAAAAACGTATATATACGTTTGGACCATTTAAGGGTTAATGCCACTAGGACCAGCTTGAGAGTCACTGGCAGCCTCACCATGCCTAATCACACTATGTATGCCACTACGATTCTTAAATCTTTCAAACCAACCTTTGCTGGCCTTAAATTCACTCACATCAGCACTAGTTGCTGGCATTTTTTTAATTAAATCGTCATGCAACTTCCTAGCCTTTTCACAAATGATCGCTTGAGAGATGCTATCTCCTGCTATCTGTTTTTCATTTATCCACACCAATAACAGTATCTCAAAAACATTTTTCTGACACTTGCGTTCACTGTTTCGTAATCAAGTTGCACTTTTGCAAGAACAAGCTTCTTGATTGCCGTTTTCCTGGTCACTGTAAGAGAGAATGGGTGATTGGGGTTTATTATACAACCTGACAGCTCCGACCCAAGCACTCCACTTTCGTACTTGCAATTAGCTCATATTCTTCATTTCATTAGTCTATTAGTGCTATTTTCTTGAAGGATTGGCACTAGAAGCTTTCTTGGGGCCCATGGTTCCTTATTTTGCTGAAAGTAGCACAAAAACAGTGATAATATGGAATGTACCGAATGTATCTTAGATGTGGCAACCCTGGCGGGCTTTGTAAACACTGGCAACACACGGGGGCGGTTCAGGCCCCACGTGTACAGGTCTGTACGAATTTGAATCGAATACCGGGGTTTCAATCGAATTACCCCAAGGCAAATTTTTTTATATAAAGCATCTGAATACGATGACTCGGAATAACCGGCGGTCCACTGTATATATATAAAGCAAAATTTTGCCTCGAATAGCGCTCTTAAAAACCCGACCGCGCTTCGTTCCGTACCATATGCGTCCACCTTTGGCTGAGCGCGCCTCCTTGTCCCTTTGGGCCAGTGTATACAAGAACGGCCAGCCACCGCGTGGTACTGCTTCCAAAACATACACTGGAACATTTCTATTATCATAGCCTTTTTAGTGATTGCACCTGCCAAAATAAGTCACCATGGGCCCCACAGAAAGATTCTAGTGCCAACCCTACAGCAAAAAGGGTGAAAAAATTTACTATGGAGATGAAGAAAGAGATCATTGATAAATATGAAAGTGGAGGTGAGTGCGTATCTCTGCTTGACAGAGTTGTATAATAAACCCCAATCAACCATCGCTACTATTGTGGGCAAGTAAACAGCAATCAAGGAAGCTGTTCTTGCCAAAGGTGCAACTGATGTTTTCGGAATGAAGATCGCAAGTACTCGAAGATGTGAGAGATGTATTGGTGTGGATAAACAAGAAACAGATAGCAGGAACAGCATCTCTCAAGCGATCATAAGTGAAAAGGCTAGGAAGTTGCGTTGACGATTTTAATTAAAAATAAAATGCCAGCAACTTGTGATGTGAGTGAATTTAAGGCCAGCTAAAGGTTGGTTTGGTTGAGAGATTTAAGAAGCGTAAGAGTGGCATTTCATAATGTGATAAGGATGGTGAGGCTACCAGTTCAGACACAAATCAGCTCGAATATATGTGCAGGGACTTCAAGGAGTACATAGACAGTGAAGGACTGAAACCTGAACAAGTGTTTAATTGTGACGAAAAACAGGCCTGTTTTGGAAGAAAATGCCAAGCCAGCGACGTTACTTTATCAGGAGGAAAAGGCACTCCCTGGACAATAAGGCGTATGAAAGGGGGACAGGCTTACTCTTCTCATGTGTGCCAATGCTAGTGGTGATTGCCCCAAGTGAAGCCTTTATTGGTGTATCACTCTGAAACCCCCAGAGTGTTCAGGAAAAAACAAGTCCTCTCAGGCTAATTTGTGTGTGCTGTGGAGGTGCAAACAGTAAGGCATGGGTACTAGGGACTGTTTCTATGACTGGTTACACCATGCATTTGACCCCGATTGTGAAAAATTAACCAATTGAAAGAAATTAGCCTTAAGTGCCTCCTGGTATTAAGGACAATGCCCCTGGTCATCTACGATGTGGCAGAGCGACTTTCTAGGGACATGAGCTTCATTAGGTGTAGTTTTTGCCTCCTAATACCACTCCTCTCCTGCAGCCCTGGACCAGCAGGTTATTTTCAACTTCAAGAAAATGTACACAAAAAGCTATGTTTGAAAGGTGCTTTGTAGTGACTCAGAAACTCAACTGGCTCTAAGAGAGTTTGGGAAAGATCATTTTACCATCCTCAATTGGTGTAAACACATTATAGGCAAGGCTTGGGAGGAAGATGACTAGAGGATATTGAACTCTGCTTGGAAAAAAATGTGGCCAGAATGTGTAGACAAAAGGGATTTTGAAAGGTTTGAGGCTAACCCTGAGAATCCTATGCCGTTGAGGAACCATTGGGAAGTCCTTGGGGCTTGGAGGTTAGTGGGGACTGGAAACGAATCATATACTGGTTTTTTAAGGGGAACCGACAAATTTTGCATTAAAAGCAGATTTCCGGATTTATCAGATAACAAAGGATCCAACCCGGGGGTCCACTTTTAAAATTACGGGGAACCCCCGGGGTATTCTATTAAACCGTTCCTGAAAGTTTAAAATAAACCCCGAAAAAATTCGAAAACCGAATCATTTTCCTCATAAGAAATAATGGAAATAAAAATTAACCCATGCAAGACATCCAAAAGTATAAAAAAAAAAAAATTTTCACAGGGAAAATTTTAAAGTTTATGCAAATAGAAAAATTACAAAACAATAAAAAAATTTGACACTTCCCTTTTAATGAAAAATTTTTTGGTATGAGGGGAGGGGAGGGAGAGGGGAAGTGTTAGTTTTTAGAAGGGAACCCCCTTCCATAAGATTGAGGTAGCGTCCTTTTCCGGGGTTTACTTCCCTTCTTTTTTTAAACCCCTTTAAACCCCCCAAACAGTCGACATTAAAATTGTATTGCTAAAAAGTAACTATTTTTTTTTTTACTATTTTCAATAAAAAAAAAAAAAAAAGTAATAAAAGTTTTTTTACACGTTTTAAAATGTAAAACAAAAAAAGATCTACATTTTTTCCCATACTTTCGAGTTGAAAAACGTAAAATATACGTTTGGCCTTTTAAAGGGTTAATCCACTAGGACCGCTTGAGAGCACTGGCAGCCTCAAAATGCCTAATCACACTATGTTCCCATACGATTCTTAAATTTTTCAAACCAATTTTTTCGGGCCTTAAATTCATACATCAGCCCCAGTTCGGGCATTTTTTTAATTAAATCCATGCAACTGCCTAGTTTTTTCACAAATAAAGCTTGAGAGATGCTTCCCTGCTATCTGTTTTTTCATTTATCCACACCAATAAAGTCTCTCAACTTTTTTCTAACACTTGCGGTCAGTTCGTAATCACAGTTGCACCTTTGCAAGAACAGCTTCCTTGATTGCCTTTTTTCCGGGTCACTGTATAGAGATGGTTGTTTGGGGGTTTATTATACAACCTGACCAGCTCCGACACACGCACTCCACTTTCGTACTTTGCAATTAGCTCTTTCTTCATTTCAATAGTCATTAGTGCCTTTTTTCTTGAAGGATTGGCACTAGAAGCTTTCTTGGGGCCCATGGTTCCTTATTTTGCAGAAAGTAGCACCAAAAACGGTGATAATATGGATAATATGGAATGTACCGAATGTATCCTTAGATGTGCGCACACTGGCTGGCTTGTAAACACTGGCACACACGGGGCGGTTCAGGCCACACGTGTACAGGTCTCGTATGAATCGTATCGAATACCGGGTTTTCAGTCGAATACCGAGGCAAATTTTTTGCTATATAATGCATCGAATACCGATGACATCGAATACCGGGGGTCCACTGTATATATATAAAGCAAAAATTTTGCCTCGACTAGCGCTTAAAAACCCGACCAGCGCTATTCGTTCCGTACCATACGCGTCCACTTTGGCCTGAGCGTGCCTCACTTGTCCCTTTGGTGCCAGTGTTTACAAGCTGGCCAGCCACCGCGGTCGCTTCCAAACATACAACTGGAACATTTCATATTATCATAGCCTTTTTAGTGATTGCACCTGCAAAATAAATCACCATGGGCCCCAAGAAAGATTCTAGTGCCAACCCTACAGCAAAAAGGGTGAAAATTACTATGGAGATGAAGAAAGAGATCATTGATAAATAAAAATTGGAGGATATCCTGAGCTGGTCGGGTTGATAATAAACCCCAATCAACCATCGCTACTATTGTGGGCAAGAAAACGGCAATCAAGGAAGCTGTTCTTGCCAAAGGTGCAACTATGTTTTCGAAACTGAGATCGCAAGTACTCGAAGATGTTGAGAGACTGTTATTGGTGTGGATAAACAAGAAACAGATAGCAGGAGACAGTATCTCTCAAGCGATCATAAGTGAAAAGGCTAGAAGTTCCATGACGATTTAATTAAAAAAATGCCAGCAACTTGGGTGAGGGAGTGAATTTAAGGCCACAAAGGTTGGTGTGAGAGATTTAAGAAGCATATTGGCATTCATAATGTGATAAGGCATGGTGGGGCTACCAGTTCAGACCACAAATCAGCTAAAAATATGTGCAGGACTTCAAGGAGTACATAGACAGTGAAGGACTGAAACCTGAACAAGTGTTTAAATTGTGACGAAACGGGCCTGGTTTTGGAAAAAAGCCAAGCAGGACGTACATTACTCAGGAGGAAAAGGCACCCCAGGACATAAGCCTATGAAAGACGGGCTTACTTTGTTCATGTGTGCCAATGCTAGTGGTGTTTGGGCAAAGTGAAGCCTTTATTGGTGTATCACTCTGAAACCCCCAGAGTGTTCAGGAAAAACAATGTCCTCAAGGCAAATTTTGTGTGTGCTGTGGAGGGCAAAAAAGTAAGGCATGGGTCACTAGGGACTTTTTCTATGACTGGTTACACCATGCATTTGCCCCCGATGTGAAAAATTACCTAATTGAAAAGAAATTAGACCTTAAGTGCCTCCTGGTATTAGACAATGCCCCTGGTCATCCTACAGATGTGGCAGAGCGACTTTCTGGGGAAATGAGCTTCATTAAGGTGAAGTTTTTTGCCTCCTAATACCACTCCTCTCCTGCAGCCCATGGACCACGGGTTATTTCCAACTTCAAGAAACTGTACACAAAAGCTATGTTTGAAAGGTGCTTTGTAGTGACCTCAAAACTCAACTGGCTCTAAGAGATTTTGGAAAGAACATTATTACCATCCTCAATTGTGAAAACATTATAGGCAAGGCTGGGAGGAAGTGACCTAAGAGGATATTGAACTCTGCTTGGAAAAAACTGTGGCCAGAATGTGTAACAAAAGGGTTTTTGAAAGGTTTGAGGCTAACCCTGAGAATCCTATGCCAATTGGGGAAATCCATTGTGGCATTGGGAAGTCCTTGGGGTTGGAGGTTAGTGGGGAGGATGTGGAAGAGTTGGGGGTTGGAGGCAGGGGAAGAACTAACCACTGATGAGCTGCTAGATCATCTGAACACAAGAGGGCAGACCTGATGAGACTGTTTCGGAGGAGGGGAGAGAGAAATTGAAGAAGTTGCCTGCTTCTAAGATTAAGGAAAATCTGTGCAATGTGGCTTAAAAATTTGCAAACCTTTATGGATGATAATCACCCTGACACAGCTACTGCAAGCCGTGTTGGCAACCTGTACACTGACAATGTTGTGAACCACTTTGGGAAAGTCATAAAGGAACGAGAGGACAGGCCTCAAAGGACAGATATGTTTTGCGACAGAAGTCCAGTGACTCTGAAGCTGGTCCTAGTGGCATTAAAAGAACAAGGGAAAAGTAACCCCAGAAAAAGACTGCGCCTCAAGTGCTAATGAAGGGGATCCCCTTCTAAACACTAACACCTCTCCCCTCCTCCCATCCCATCAATCATCACCAATCTTCAATAAAGGTAAGTGTCATGTAACTGTGAATGTAATCTTCAGTTTGTGTGTATTAAAAATTAATATTTCTTTGTGGTAAAATTTTTTTTTTTTTTCAATACTTTTGGGTGTCTTGCACGGATTAATTTGATTTCCTTTTATTTTCTTATGGAAAATTAAAACTTGACTAACGATTATTTTGACTAACGATGAGCTCTCAGGAGCAGATTAATATCGTTTGGTTGAGGGTCCACTGTATTTATATATATATATATATATAAATATATATATATATATATATAATATATAATATATATATATATATATATATACCATTGGACCCTCGACCACGTTGGCATCGATTAACGATAAATACAACTAGCAATACATTTTAATGCAAAAATTTTCCCTCGACTAGCGCTAAAAAACTCGACCAACGCAGTTCGTTCCATCCAAGACACGTCCACTTCTGGCCAGTTTACAAGCCAGCCACCACCGTGGTCACTTCCAAGCATACAATTGGAACATTTCATATTATCACAGCCTTTTTAGTGATTGAAACCTGCAAAATAGTCACCAGGGGCCCCAAGAAAGCTTCTAGTGCCAACCCTACAGCAAAAATGGTGAGAATTATTATGGATATGAAGAAAGAGATCATTGCTTAGTATAAATGGAGTGCGTGCCCTCTGATCTGGCCAGGTTGTACAAAAAACCCCCAAAATAACCATCGCTGCTATTGTGGCCAAGAAAACGGAAAATCAAGGAAGCTGTTCTTGCCAAAGGTGCAACTACGTTTTCGAAACGAGATCGCAAGTGCTAGAAGATGTTGAGAGACTGTTTTTGGTGTGGATAAACGAAAAACAGATAGCAGGATAGCATCTCTCAAGCGATCATATGTGAAAAGGCTAGGAAGTTGCATGAGGATTTAATTAGAAAAATGCCACCAACTAGTTGTGTTTGTGAACAAATTTAAGGCCAGAAAAAGGTTGGTTTCAAGATTTAAGATCGTAGTGGCATACATAGTGCGATAAGGCGGGTGAGGCTCCCAAATTTCGACCAAAAAGCAGCTGAAAAAATGTGCAGGAATTCAAGGGAGTACAGAACAGTGAAGAAATTGAAACCTGAACAAGTTTTTTAATTTGTTACACTAAACAATGTTGTGAAACACTTTAGGAATGTTATAAGGGAACGGGAGGTACAGGCCTCTATGGACAGATATGTTGTGCGACAGAGGTCCAGTGACTCTCAAGCTGGTCCTAGTGGCATTAAAAGAAGAAGGGGAAGTAACCACGGAAAAGACTTGCCACCTCAAGTCCTAATGGAAGGGGATTCCCCTTCTAAACACTAACACCATCAACTCTCTCCCCTCCTCCCATCCCATCAATCATCACCAGATCTTCAATAAAGGTAAGTGTCATGTAACTGTGCATGTCTTCTTCAGTTTGTGTGCATTAAAATTAATATTTCATGTGGTAAAAAAATTTTTCTTCAATATTTTTGGGTGTCTTGCACGGATTAATTTGATTTCCATTATTTCTTATGGGGAAAATTAACTTGACTGACGATAATTTCGATTAACGATGAGCTCTCAGGAACAGATTAATATCGTTGGTCGAGGGTCCACTGTATGTATATACAGTGGTCCCTCAATAATCGTCCGGCCTGAAAGTCGTCCATTTCGGAAATAGTCCCATTATTTTGTCTAAATATTGGCTCACAAATAGTCCAAAACTCGCTAATCGTCCTTCGTCCTGGACGCGTACTCACGCTCTGAGCTGCCTCGGCCTCCCTTCCCAGCCAGTGTGCCATTGTTTACCAGTGAGCGACAGTCCCCTCATGTGTTCATACGAAATATTTCATAATATTCCATTCATTTTAGTGCTTGCAAGTGCTAAATAAGCTACATGGCTCCAAAGAAAGCTCCTAGTGCCAAGCCTTTGGTAAAGAAGGTGAGAAATGCTATTGAATTTAAGAAAAACATCATTGAATAATATGAAAGTGGCATACATGTGGGCAAACTGGCCAGGATGTATAAACAAACCACATACAACCATATCTTCCATCATGGCAAAGAAAAAGGAAAAACATGGAAGCTGTTGTTGCTTTGGAGAAAATTGTGGCCAGATTGTGTCCACAAGAGGGATTTTGAAAATTTCTGGCGGCCCTGATGAGCCTGTGTCAGTTGTGAACTCTATTGTGGCACTGGGGAGTTCCATGGGGTTGGATGTGAGCTTGGAGGATGTAGAAGAGTTGGTGGAGGACCACAACGAAGAGCTAACCACTGAGGAGCTGCAAGAGCTTCAGGAGGAGGAGCAACAGATCGCAGCTCAGAATCTTGCTGCAGTGAAGAGGAAGAGAGATGGGAAAAAGATTTCCTTCTTCACAAATTAAGGAGATTTTTGAAATGTGGGGTAGGATGGAAAGATTTATGGAGAAACATCACCCTGAGAAGGATGTTGCAAGCCATGTTGGCAACATGTACAGTGACAGAGTCTTGGCCCATTTTAGGGAAGTTTTAAAGAGATTCCAGAAACAGAGCTCTCTGGACAGTTTTTTTGTGAGACAGGACTCCATTGACTCTCAAGCTGGTCCTAGTGGCAATAAGAAACAGAGAAGAGAAGTAACCCCAGAAAAGCACTTGGTACCTGAGGTGTACCTGAGGACTAGAGAGTCACTCTAGTCCTGTCTCGCAAAGTAACTGTGGAGAGAGCTCTGTTTCTGGCGTCTCTTTAACACTTCCCGAAAATTGCCGAAGAGTTTGTCACTGTACATATTTCTCACCTTCTTTACCACAGGCTTGGCACTAGGAGCTTTCTTTGGAGCCATGGTAGCTTATTTAATAATTGCAAGCACTAAAATGAGTGGAATATTATGAAATATTTCGTAGGAGCACTTGAGGGGACCTTCACTCACTGGTAAACAATGCCAGACTGGCTGGGTAGGGAGGCCGCCCCGGCTTACACCGTGCACACACGTCCTGGATGAACTACTATTCGCGAGTCAACCTATGAAAAGCGAGTCCATGTTTATACGAAAATACCCCTATGATTGGCGAAATATACGATTGCTGAGAACTACGAAAAGCGAGGGACCACTGTATATATATACAGTGGTCCCTCGCAACTGTATATGAAACCCATACATAGCATATAAACAAAAATTTCATACACTCACAGAATAAAAATTTATGCAAATATGAGATTTGTTTACAAAGCAGCTGTGTAAAGGGAGTGTCGGAAAAATTAGGTTTTCTCTAGTCAAACACTGGAGGGTAACTGTAGAAAAATTTTTCTTTTCGTAAAGCCTTTACTCTCTATATAGCAATTCCCCGACCTTGTGGGTTTAGTTGCTTTTTTTTTAATAATAATAATATTTTTAATATTAATTATTATTATTATTTATTAAACGTGGACCCCCCGCCTAATGATATTTCAATCCAGAATTCTGTTTGGGTGCTGTTTGTAGATGAATTTTTCCATAGAAATATTGTGAATTAGATTAGTCTTTTCAGACCCCCAAAAATACACCTACAAAACACTTACAAAATACCATTGCAAAAATTGGTCAGTTGGGAGCTGAATCATTAGCGGGTCCCACTGGATATATATATAATATATATTTTATATATATATATATAATTAAAAATATAAAATTATATATATAATTATCAACATACAAACATACATACATACATACATTTCAAAATACACCCTACCATAACTTTCGAAACCCGCTCGACTTACGACCACTCGCTTACGACGGTGTTTTTTTATGCCAAATATTTGGGAAATTAAACAACTATTTCAAATGTTACACAGTGTTTTAATTCCTAAACCTTTACTGGGATAAAATATAGTACTAACAACATAAAAAGTAAAGTAAACATGAATTTCCAAAATAAAACAATAAAATTAAAATCATTACAATCCAATCCTCTCTCCTCCCCCAGTCCCCCCTACACTTACAAGAATCTCCCAATAAATGGGAAGTGTTATGCTGTTAATGTTTTTATTCATCATTTCCCATTTGTATTGTTATGCACTAAAATGTATATTTCATGTAAATTTTTTTTTTGTTTTAATACTTCTGAGTGTCAAAATGGATTAATTGTAATTACATTTTTGTTATGGGGAAAATTGATTCGCAAATCGTAAATTTCGTTTATAGTAGCTCCTCCAGGAATGGATTAATTACGAAAAACGAGGGACCACTGTATATATATATACAGTGGACCCCCCCTTTAACGAACACCTCCAAATCGACCAATTATGTAGTGTATTTATGTAAGTGCGTTTGTACGTGTATGTTTGGGGTCTGAAATGGACTAATCTCACTTCACAATATTCTTATGGGGAAAAAATTTCGTCAGTACTGGCACCTGAACATACTACTTGGAATGAAAAAAGTTTCGTTAACCGGGGTCCACTGTATATATTAACAGTGGACCCCGCATAGTTACCTTTAATCCTGCAAGAGGGCTGATTGTTATTGAAATGTTCGTTATGCCGAATGAATTTTCCCCATAAGAAATAATGGAAATCAAATTAAATCCGTGCAAAACACCCAAAAGTAAAAAAAAAAATTTTTTACCACATAAAATAACATCTTCCTACACAAAAAGAAAAGGATACAGCACAAAGTAAGTAGTACATGCACAATATATTTTGTGCATGACACCTACAAAATAAGAATAAATACACTTCCCTTTTATTGAAAGCAGCAATGCGAGAACCTGTTCCGGGAGGCCCTTTTTCCCTCCTGAGACTTGGGCCTGTTTGGCATTTTCTTCCAAAACGGGCCTTATCACACTTTTAGCCACACGATTCTTAAATCTCTCAAACAAACCTTTTGCGGCTTAAATTCACCAAATGACACTATTCCAGCATTTTTCCCCTGTTCCCGGGGTTTTAGTCCGGGGTTGGGTTGCACCGGAAAAAAAATTAAGACCCCAATGGAAATAAGTTAGTCTTCGATGACACTGACTTTTTTGGGGTTATCCTGGGGGCAAATCCCTGGGTTAATTTTTTCTTGAAATCTCAAAAGCCACCCCAACAACAGTGCACAGCGCAGCAGCAGCTGACGGTGGTAAGCACAAAGACGATGCTACAGCAGCAGCAACGATGCTACAGCAGCAGCAACGATGCTACAGCACAGCAAGTACTACAGCGGGCAGCACTGACAGTGCAGCAGCAGCTGACAGTGCAGCAGCAGCTGAGGGTGGAAACAACAGCAGCAGCAGCTGTACCACCAATAGTAGCGATGGTTTTTTGGGGGTTTTATTATACAACCTGCCAGCTGGAGACACCACTCCACTTTCAACTTATCAATGATCTTTTTCTTCATCACTATATAATTCTCCCCCTTTATTGCTGTAGGGTTGGCACTAAAGCTTTCTTGGGCTCATGGTCACTTATTTTCCAGAAAAAATCACCATAAACACTGTAATAATACGAAATGTTCCGATTGTATGCTTGGATGTTACCGCGGAGGCTGGCTGGTAAACAATGCCACCGGCAGAACATGTGAGAGTGGCTCAGGCCACACATTGGACGTGTCTCGGACAAAGAGCGGTGAGCGGGTTTTTGGGTGGTATGCGAGGCAAAATTTTTGCGAAAAAGTGAGCGGTAAGCGGATTGTACAGTATGCGATGCGTGCGGTATGCGGGGGTCCACTGTATATATATATATATATATATACAGTGGTCTCTCGTTTTTCGTAATTAATCCGTTCCTGGAGGAGCTACTACAAACAAAATTTACGATTTGTGAGTCAATTTTCCCCTAAGAAATAATGTAAACACAATTAATCCGTTCCTGACACCCAGAAATATTAAAACAAAAGAATTTTTTACATGAAATATACATATAGTACATGAACAATACAATGGGAAATGATGAATGAAACATTAACAGCATAACACTTCCCTTTATTGGAGATTCTTCTTAGTGTATGGGAGACTTGAGGAGGAGAGAGATTGGATTGTTTACAGTTTGGAAGCTGAATCCCCTTCCGGCAACACCTCAGGTACCAATTGCTTCTCTGGGATTGCTTCTCTTCTCTGTTTCTTAATGCCACTTGGAACACCTTGATAGTCACTCTAGTCCTGTCTCGCAAAGTAACTGTGGAGAGAGCTCTGTTTCTGGCGTCTCTTTAACACTTCCCTAAAATGACCGAAGACTTTGTCACTGTACATATTTCTCACCTTCTTTAACACAGGCTTGGCACTAGGAGCTTTCTTTGGAGCCATGGTAGCTTATTTAGTAATTGCAAGCACTAAAATGAGTGGAATATTATGGAATATTTCGTAGGAGCACTTGAGGGGACCTTCACTCAATGGTAAACAATGCCAGACTGGCTGGGTAGGAATGCCGCCCCGGCTCACACAGTGTGTACGCGTCCCAGACAAACTACTATTCGCGAGTCAACCTATGAAAAGTGAGTCCATGTTTAAACGAAAATTCCCCTATGATTGACGAAATTTACTATTGCTGAGAACTACGAAAAGCGAGGGACCACTGTATATATATACACTGGTCCCTCGTTTTTCGTAATTAATCCATTCCTGGAGCCGTTACTATAAACAAAATTTATGATTTGCGAATCAATTTTCCCCATAAGAAATAATGTAAATTCAATTAATCCGTTCCTGACACCCAGAAGTATTAAAACAAAAAAATTTTTTACATGAAATATACATGTAGTACATAAACAATACAATGGGAAATGATGGATGAAACATTAACAGCGTAACACTTACCTTTATTGGAGATTCTTCTTAGTGTATAGGAGACTGGAGGAGGAGAGAGATTGGATTGTTTACAGTTTGGAAGGGGAATCCCCTTCCAGCAACACCTCAGGTGCCAATTGCTTCTCTGGGGTTGGTTCTCTTCTCTGTTTCTTAATGCCACTTGGACCACCTTGAGAGTCACTCTAGTCCTGTCTCGCAAAGTAACTGTGGAGAGAGCTCTGTTTCTGGCGTCTCTTTAACACTTCCCTAAAATGGCCCAAGACTTTGTCACTGTACATATTTCTCACCTTCTTTAACACAGGCTTGGCACTAGGAGCTTTCTTTGGAGCCATGGTAGCTTATTTAGTAATTGCAAGCACTAAAATGAGTGGAATATTATGGAATATTTCGTAGAAGCACTTGAGGGGACCTTCACTCAATGGTAAACAATGCCAGACTGGCTGGGTAGGGATGCCGCCCCGGCTCACGCAGTGTGTACGCGTCCCAGACAAACTACTATTCGCGAGTCAACCTATGAAAAGCGAGTCCATGTTTATACGAAAATACCCCTATGATTGGCGAAATTTACGATTGCCGAGAACTACGAAAAGCGAGGGACCCCTGTAATATATATAAAATATATATATAATATATATATATAATATATATATAATATATATATATATATAATATATATATATATTATATTTTTTTTAATTATCACACTGGCCGATTCCCACCAAGGCAGGGTGGCCCGAAAAAGAAAAACTTTCACCATTATTCACTCCATCACTGTCTTGCCAGAAGGGTGCTTTACACTACAGTTTTTAAACTGCAACATTAACACCCCTCCTTCAGAGTGCAGGCACTGTACTTCCCATCTCCAGGACTCAAGTCCGGCCTGCCGGTGTTCCTAAATCCCTTCATAAATGTTACTTTGCTCACACTCCAACAGCACGTCAAGTATTAAAAACCATTTGTTTCCATCACTCCTATCAAACACGCTCACGCATGCCTGCTGGAAGTCCAAGCCCCTCGCACACAAAACCTCCTTTACCCCCTCCCTCCAACTTTTCCTAGGCTGACCCCTACCCCACCTTCCTTCCACTACAGACTGATACACTCTTGAAGTCATTCTGTTTCGCTCCATTCTCTCTACATGTCCAAACCACCTCAACAACCCTTCCTCACCCTGTGGACAACAGTTTTGGTAATCCCGCACCTCCTCCTAACTTCCAAACTACGAATTCTCTGCATTAATATCACACCACACATTGCCCGCAGACATGACATATATATAATATATAATAATATATATATATATAAAATATATATAAATATATATATATATATATATATAAATATAGTATTATCACACTGGCCGATTCCCACCAAGCCATGGTGGCCCGAAAAAGAAAAACTTTCACCATCATTCACTCCATCACTGTCTTGCCAAGGGGTGCTTTACACTACAGTTTTTAAACTGTGTGTGTGTATATAATATATATATAATATATATATATATATAATATATATAATATATATATATATATAATATAAATATATATATATATATATATATACAGTATCCTCAACATCGCGAGTGTTAGGGATCAAGTAGCCTCGCGAATGTTAAAAACTGTGAAGTTGGTGCCCAATATATGTAGAATTATTATTATTATATAATCAAAAAGAAGTCACCTAAAGTCCACAGGGCTATACAGCATATTAGGGAATTATAATACATACTGCTTAACTTGGTTGACCATGAACAATTCATAAAATATAAACATGAAAAGTCGTAAGTTGTACTAAATAAACACGTTAATGCTTTAATAAACATGTTATGATTAAATACCACTGACTCAACTTAACCACTGCCCCACCACTTCCTCAACCAAGCGATCCCTACACCCTTCCTCCGACCCGCAACTGCAGTCACCTCCCACCACTCATGTGTGAGTGTTTTGTTTTGTTCATTATCTGCTATTAAACCACAGTATAAATAATGTCTAACCCATTCATGACTGCATATTGGAATGGCTATTTGAACGGGTATTGGACGGTGACATCATGTGTTTACTCTTGAACACAGCAAAGAATCAAACATTCTGCTACTGCTAATAATAGCAATAGTAATAATAATAATAAATAATAATAATAATAATAATAATAATAAAAAATTTAAATACGATATAATTGAAGAAGGAAATTGTACAAAAATACGAGGGAGTGGTTGACACATCGTCAGTGTGGCTTTTTTTATGCTGGAGTGAACATTAGTCTCCATGCTCTTCCAAACATTTCACAATAATTCAGCAGTTGAGGCAGTGATAGAGGCAGTGGTAGAGGCAGTGGTAGAAGCAGTGATAGAGGCAGTGGGTGAGGCAGTGGCATTTACTAACATATATGTTATAAATAATAATAGTACATGTTAATATTAATAACATTTATAATAATAATAATAAATGTTATTCATGATGTACTATTATTATTTATAACATATATGTTAGTAAATATCACTGCCTCTATCGCTGCCTCTACCACTGCCTCTATCACTGCCTCTACCACTGCCTCTATCACTGCCTCTACCACTGCCTCTAAACACTGGGCCCCTGCCACTGCCTCTATCACTGCCCCCTACCACTGCCTCTGTCACTGCCTCTACCACTGCCTCTACCACTGCCTCTACCACTGCCTCTACCACTGCCTCTATCACTGCCTCTATCACTGCCTCTACCACTGGGCCCCTAACCACTGCCTCTACCACTGCCTCTACCACTGCCTCTATCACTGCCTCTATCAGCTCACTGCCTTTATCACTGCCTCTATCACTGCCTCAACCACTGCCTCTATCACCTCTACCACTGCCTCAACCACTCCAGTCACACTCAATCTACAAGCACCAAACAATGAATTATTGTGAAATGTTTGGGAAAAGCAGGAGACTAATGTTCACTCCAGCATAAACAAAGCCACACTGACGATGTCAACCACTCCCTCGTATTTTGTACAATTTCCTTCTTCAATTATATCGTATTATTATTATTATTATTATTATTATTTATTATTAATTATTATTATTATTATTATTATTATTATTATTACTATTGTTATTATTAGCAGTAGCAGAAATGTTTGATTCTTTGCTGTGTTCAAGAGTAAACACACGATGTCACTGTCCAATACCTGTCCAAATAGCCATTCCAATATGCAGTCATGAATGTGTTTACATTATTTATACTGTAGTTTAATAGCAAATAATGAACAAACAAAACACTCACCACACTGAGTGGTGGGAGGGCTGGCTGCCAGTTGCGGGGTCAGAGGGAGGGTAGTAAGGACTCGCAGGTGGCGGGAAACCTGAATATGATTTGGCAGCTGGGAATTTGGTGGCTGGGAATTTGGCGGTTGGGAATTCGCAATGTGTGAAGCCCGCTGAAAGCTGAAAACGTGAGTTGAGGGAACCTGTATGTAATATATATAATATATATATATATATATTATATATAATATATCAGGAGGGCCCACTATACGGCGGGTTAGGTTCCAGGCTACGCCTAAAGCGGAAACCGCCGTAAAGTGGAACACACCTTTTTTTCCACTTACAAATGCATACAAACACTAAATAACAAGTTTACACTAACATATATTATGTTAGCAATAGATACCAGCATCAAAAAAACAATAAAAAAGTACAATACACCATAGTGCACTCTTACTTACCTTAAAATATTTATAGTCTTAATTGGGTGTGACAAGTGTATTTATTGTAAGAAATCAAGTGTGGTATGTATGGTAGTCAGCCAGGCTACCATACCAGGCCACCCCACCCACACATACTAATTCTATGATATTTAAGCCATCCCAGAGCGATAAAATTGTATATACAGTTCACTCATACTTACCTTAAAATATAGGGTGAGATGAGTAGTATTTATTGTAAAAAATCAAGTGTGGTATGTATGGTAGTCAGCCAGGCTACCATACCAGGCCAACCCACCCACACATACTATTCTATGATATTTAAGCATCCCAGAGCGATAAAATGTATATACACAGTTCACTCATTACTTACCTTAAAATATAGGGTGGATGAGTAGTATTTATTGTAAAAAATCAAGTGTGGTATGTATGGTAGTCAGCCAGGCTACCATACCAGAGAGAAAGAATGAGTGCATGAGAGAGGACAGGCGCAGAGTTATGTAAACAAACCAGGCGAAGGTAAGTTTTGTAAACATTGTACACGTCTGGTTTGTGTACAAGTTACATTGTGTACAGGTTGTCTCTACATTGATACGGTAGAATAAATAAAGAAGAACACTCCCATTCTCATGTAACATCATTTTGTGAAGAAATGATGCTCTGAGTGAAGGCAATGGAAGTAAATCACTCTGACTTTTTTGGGTTATATTAGGTTCTCTACACATATGTTGTTATGTATTTATGTTATGTATCGTGTTTATTATATAATTTTGAAAAAAAATATAACGGATGGATTAATGAAAATGTGTATATTAACGTAATATACAACATTTAATGATACACCGAGCTCAGACAGCGTAAACAAACAAACTGAACAGGTTGTGGACGATCACTCGGTCAGGCAAAATAGACGGTATTAATACGTGTCCAGTTTTAGTTCATTCATGTACATTTGTAAGAGTTTGTGAAACTTTTACCTTATAATATTTTTATTATTATTATAATAATTAAATCACGAAACAAATACTCTTACACTGTGTACAGGTTAGTACAGAATTATAGCTATAAAGTGAAGGCATACAAAAGGAATATTTTTTCTACAGTTATCCCTAGTAACAGGTGACGGGCTAGAGAAAACGTAATTCTTCCGACACTTCTACAAACCGTTTGGTAAACATCTCATATATATTTGTATAAATTTTTATACTGTGGGTGCATGTATCATGTTTGTGTGTTACATAATGTGTTTCTTATATAATTTTGAAAAAAATATCATAGATTAAGGGAAATGTCTATATTAACGTAATATGCGTCATTAATGCGCCCAAGAGATTATTATTATTATTATTATTATTATTATTATTATTATTATTATTATTATTATTGCATCAAGAGTAGAGAGACTTAGTGATTTTAATGTGTACCTACATGCCAGCACAGTGTGTAAGTTTATTTAGGTACAGGTGTAACACAAGTTTAATTATCAAGTACAATACATATAAAATATACAATAACTTTAAAATACTTGAAATTTTGGAAAGTTTCCAGACATAATAAGGAGATGTGCTCAGGGAGAATGTAAACAAACTCGGTGGGCAGCTGTGACCTTATTAGAAAGACAGGTGGGGGGAGCCGTATAGCGAGTTTTGGTCATAATTTGAAATGTCCGTATTAGCGGAACGCCGTAAAGCGAACTGCCGTAAAGCGGGGCCCTGCTGTATACAGTGGACCCCCGCATAGCGACCTTAATCCGTGCAAGAGGGCTGGCTGTTATGCGAAATGTTCGCTATGTGAATGAATTTTCCCCATAAGAAATAATGGAAATCAAATTAATCCGTGCAAGACACCCAAAAGTTTGAAAAAAAAAATTTTACCACATGAAATATACATTTTCCTACACACAAAGAGAAGGATACATGCACAATAGTAGAGTAGTACATGCACAATATATATTGTGCATGTACTACTCTACTAAATGAAGAATAAATGACACTTACCTTTATTGAAGATGCAGCAATGACTGATGAGACACTGTGTCCTGGGAGTGCCTTTTCCTCCTGAGTACTGTAGGTCCTGTTTGGTATTTTCTTCCAGAACAGGCCTTATCACACTGTGTATGTCACTACGATTCTTAAATCTCTCAAACCAACCTTTGCTGGCTCTAAATTCACCAATATGAGCACTAGTTCCAGGCATTTTTCCCTGTTTCACCTGGGTGTTAGTCGACTGGTGTGGGTTGCATCCTGGAGACAAGATTAAGGACCCCAATGGAAATAAGTTAGACAGTCTTCGATGACACTGACTTTTTTGGGCTATCCTGGGTGGCAAATCCTCTGGGGTTAATTGTTTCTTTGGTATTCTCAATAAGCCACACCAACAACGGTGCTACAGCAGCAGCAGCAGCAGCTGACGGTGGTACAGCAGCAACAGACGATGCTACAGCAGCAACAGACGATGCTACAACAGCAGCAGACGATGCTACAGCAGCAACTGACGATGTTACAGCAGAACAGACGATGCTACAGCAGCAGCAGACGATGCTACAGCAGCAGCAGACGATGCTAGAGCAGCAGCAGACGATGCTACAGCAGCAGCAGACGATGCTACAGCAGCAGCAGATGATGCTACAGCAGCAGCAGACAGTACTACAGCAGCAGGAGCAGCTGACGGTGGTACAAGCAGCAGCAGCTGACAGTGCAGCAGCAGCTGACGGTGATACAGCAGCAGCAGCAACTGTACCACCAATAGTAGCGATGGTTTATTGGGTTTATTATACAACCTGGCCAGCTTGGAGACACGCACTCCACTTTCATACTTATCAATGATCTTTTTCTTCATCTCCATAGTAATTCTCACCCTTATTGCTGTAGGGTTGGCACTAGAAGCTTTCTTGGGGCCCATGGTCACTTATTTTCCAGAAAAAAATCACCAAAAACACTAATAATACAAAATGTTCTGATTGTATGCTTGGATGTTACCGCGGAGGCTGGCTGGTAAACAATGCCACCCGCGGAACATGTGAGCGTGGCTCAGGCCGCACATTGGACGCGTCTCAGACGAAGGCCGCTGAGCGGGTTTTTGGGCGCTATGCGGGGCAAAATTTTAGCGATCAAAGCGTCCACTATGCGGATTGTCCGTTATGCAAGGCGTCCGTTATGCGGGGGTCCACTGTATATATATATATTTTATTATTATTATTATCACACTGGCCGATTCCCACCAAGGCAGGGTGGCCCGAAAAAGAAAAACTTTCACCATCATTCGCTCCATCACTGTCTTGCCAGAAGGGTGCTTTACACTACAGTTTTTAAACTGCAACATTAACACCCCTCCTTCAGAGTGCAGGCACTGTACTTCCCATCTCCAGGACTCAAGTCCGGCCTGCCGGTTTCCCTGAATCCCTTCATAAATGTTATTTTGCTCACACTCCAACAGCACGTCAAGTATTAAAAACCATTTGTCTCCATTCACTCCTATCAAACACGCTCACGCATGCCTGCTGGAAGTCCAAGCCCCTCGCACACAAAACCTCCTTTACCCCCTCCCTCCAACCCTTCCTAGGCCGACCCCTACCCCGCCTTCCTTCCACTACAGACTGATACACTCTTGAAGTCATTCTGTTTTGCTCCATTCTCTCTACATGTCCGAACCACCTCAACAACCCTTCCTCAGCCCTCTGGACAACAGTTTTGGTAATCCTGCACCTCCTCCTAACTTCCAAACTACGAATTCTCTGCATATTCACACCACACATTGCCCTCAGACAAGACATCTCCACTGCCTCCAGCCTTCTCCCCGCTGCAACAATCATCACCCACGCTTCACACCCATATAAGCATTGGTAAAACTATACTCTCATACATTCCCCTCTTTGCCTCCAAGGACAAAGTTCTTTGTCTCCACAGACTCCTAAGTGCACCACTCACTCTTTTTCCCTCATCAATTCTATGATTCCCTCATCTTTCAAGACCCT
>NC_069470.1:25618327-25628327 GCF_026875155.1 Cherax quadricarinatus
TGGCTTTAAAAATTCCCCAAATATGAGCATAGTTCCAGGCAATTTTTCCCTGTTCACCTGGGTGTTAGTCAAACGGGTGTGGGTTGCATCCTAGGAGACAAGATTAAGGACCCCAATGGAAATAAGTTAGACAGTCTTCGATGACACTGACTTTTTTGGGTTATCCTGGGTGGCAAATCCTCTGGGGTTAATTGTTTCTTGGTATCTCAATAAGCAACACCAACAACGGTGCTTACAGCAGCAGCAGCAGCTGACGGTGGTACAGCAGCAACAGACGATGCTACAGCAGCAGCAGACGATGCTACAGCAGCAGCAGACGATGCTACAGCAGCAGCAGCAGCTGATGGTGGTACAGCAGCAACAGACGATGCTACAGCAGCAGCAGACGATGCACAGCAGCAACAGACGATGCTACAGCAGCAGCAGCAGCTGACGGTGGTACAGCAGCAACAGACGATGCTACAGCAGCAGCAGACGATGCTACAGCAGCAGCAGACGATGCTACAGCAGCAGCAGCAGCTGACGGTGGTACAGCAGCAACAGACGATGCTACAGCAGCAGCAGACGATGCTACAGCAGCAACAGACGATGTTACAGCAGCAGCAGACGATGCTACAGCAGCAGCAGCAGCTGACGGTGGTACAGCAGCAACAGACGATGCTACAGCAGCAACAGACAATGCTACAGCAGCAGCAGACGATGCTACAGCAGCAGCAGCAGCTGACAGTGCAGCAGCAGCAGCAGCTGTACCACCAATAGTAGCGATGGTGATTGGGGTTATTATACAACCTGGCCAGCTCGGAGACACACACTCCACTTTCATACTTATCAATGATCTTTTTCTTCATCTCTATTGTAATTCTCACCCTTATTGCTGTAGGGTTGGCACTAGAAGCTTTCTTGGGGCCCATGGTCACTTATTTTACAGAAAAAGCACCGAAAACACTGTAATAATACGAAATATTCCGATTGTATGCTTGGATGTTACCGCGGAGGCTGGCTGGTAAACAATGCCACCGGCGGAACATGTGAGCGTGGCTCAGGCCGCACATTGGACGCGTCTCGGACGAAAATCGGTGAGCGGGTTTTTAAGCGGTATGCGAGGCAAAATTTTTGCGATTAAAGCAAGCGGTATGCGGATTAATCGTTATGTGATGCCATCGGTATGCGGGGGTCCACTGTACTAGTACGACAAAAACCCTCAAAGGGTTAAAAGTCTTAAGAAGAGAAGGCATATCAACCAAGTTTTCATGGTAAGGGAGAACCAACATATTTTTAGTTGAATAAGGCTGGTTGTCCCTTTTTGGATTGTAAAAAGTATTTCTAGCAACTTTAAAAGATTTATCAATTACATTTCTTGGGTATTTTAAATCATTACCTATTTCATAAATTTTGGATATTTCCTCATCTATGAACTCAGGACTACAAATTCGTAAAGCTCTCAAAAACATTGATGAGAAAACAGACAGAGTGGTTGTTTTGCATATTCTGAAATCACCTGTTTACTGTGATCTTGTTGCATATATATATATATATATATATATATATATATATATATATATATATATAATATATATATATATATATATATAATATATATATATATATATATATATACATAATATATATAATAATATACATATATATATATATATATAAATTTATATATATAATATATATATATAATATATATATATATATATATATATATATATATATAATATATATATATATATAATATATATATATATATATAAAATTGGTCCCTCAATTATCGTTCTTAATCCATTCCTGGAAGTGGGACCATTATCGAAATAGATGATTTTCGAATCAATTTTCCCCATAAGAAATAATGTAAATATAATTAATCCGTTCCTGACACCCAGAAATATTAAAACAAAAAAAAAATTTTGACATGAAATATACATGTAGTACATAAACAATACAATGGGAAATGATGAATGAAACATTAACAGCATAACACTTAGCTTTATTGGAGATTCTTCTTAGTGTATGGAAGACTGGAGGAGGAGAGAGATTGGATTGTTTACAGTTTGGAAGGGGAATCCCCTTCCATCAACACCTCAGGTACCAAGTGCTTTTCTGGGGTTACTTCTCTTCTCTGTTTCTTATTGCCACTAGGACCAGCTTGAGAGTCAGTGGAGTCCTGTCTCACAAAAAAACTGTCCAGAGAGCTCTGTTTCTGGCATCTCTTTAACCCTTTGAGGGTTTTCGTCGTACTAGTACGTCTTACGCGTAGGGGTTTTTGACGTACTAGTACTCATAAATTCTAGCGGCCTCAAATCTAGTGGGAGAAAGCTGGTAGGCCTTCATATGAAAGAATGGGTCTATGTAGTCAGTGTGCACAGTCTAAAAAAAATCCTGCAGCACACAGTGCATAATGAGAAAAAAAAAACTTTGACCAATTTTTTGGAATAAATCAGCGACTTTGCAGTGTATTTTCGTATGGTATTTATTGTTGTATTCTAGTTTTCTTGGTCTCATTTTACAGAATGGAAGACATATTACAGAAATTGAGATGATTTTGACTGGTTTTACAATGAAAGGTGCCTTGAAATTGAGCTCAAAGTAGCAGAAATGTTGGATTTTTACCAAACTTCAAAAGTAAAACAAATCGTGCCAAGCGTGCCAATACACGTCAACTGGTGAGTCTAATATTCTTTCACAAGTGCCCCAATAATATTTATACCTTTTTTTTACACTAATGCAGTAGTCTGCATAACAGTAAATCTTATATTTTTTTGTGAGAATAAAAATTCAAAGTGGAAAGCAAAGAACAAAGAGGGGCCTTTGGGAGACGTGACTAATGACTAGGGGAAAATTTGTCCATTTTAGTGCCAGGAATGTTTTTTTTGTTTATTCTGGACCCTATTCCGAAATTTGGGCATCTTTTGAAATTTGTGTGAAATTGGAAAAATTTGCTAAATTCTGACCACTGTACTGGATATTTGAATTTCATAAATGGTGGTTTTTCTTGCACTCTTTTCGATAGAAAAAATGGAGTTCTAGCGAAATATTCATGTTTTTTGTCGACTATACAGTGAAATTGGCTGAAAATGGGGCTCAAAGTGGGCAAAAATAGCCGATGCGTAAACATCGCTGAGACCGCTAACTTTGCGAGAGCATAATTCCGTAAGTTTTCTATCAAATTTCAAACTTTTGGTGTCTTTATGATCGGGAAAAGATTCTCTATCTTTTCATAAGAGAAAATAATTTTTTTTTTTTTTAAATTTGGCCGACCCTGAGAACGAGTTTCGGAGAGGGCCTGTCGACCCTCAAAGGGTTAAAACTTCCCTAAAATGGGCCAAGACTCTGTCACTGTACATGTTGCCAACATGGCTTGCAACATCCTTCTCAAGGTGATGTTTCTCCATAAATCTTTCCATCCTACCCCACATTTCAAAAATCTCCTTAATTTGTGAAGAAGGCATCTTCTTCCATCTCTCTTCCTCCTCCTCTGCAGCAAGATTCTGAGCTGTGATCTGTTGCTCCTCCTCCTGAAGCTCTTGCAGCTCCTCAGTGGTTAGCTCTTCATTGTGGTCCTCCATCAACTCTTCTACATCCTCCAAACTCACATCCAACCCCATGGAACTCCCTACTGCCACAATAGAGTTCACAACAGACACAGGCTCAACAAGAGCCGCCTCAAACCCTTCAAAATCCCTCTTGCAGACACAATCTGGCCACAATTTTCTCCAAGCAACAACAGCTTCCATGATTTCCTTTTTCTTTGCCACGATGGAAGATATGGTTGTATGTGGTTTGTTTATACATCCTGGCCAGTTTGCCCACACGCATGCCACTTTCATATTGTTTAATGATGTTTTTCTTAAATTCAATAGCATTTCTCACCTTCTTTACCAAAGGCTTGGCACTAGGAGCTTTCTTTGGAGCCATGGTAGCTTATTTAGCACTTGCAAGCACTAAAATGAATGGAATATTATGAAACATTTCGTATGAACACATGAGGGGACCGTCGCTCACTGGTAAACAATGGCACACTGGCTGGGAAGGGAGGCCAAGGCGGCTCAGAGCGTGAGTACGCGTCCAGGACGAAGGACGATTAGCGAGTTTTGGACCATTTGCGAGCCAATATTTAGACAAAATAATGGGACTATTTCCGAAATGGACGACTTTCAGGCCGGACGATTATTGAGGGACCACTGTAACTACATACAGTGGACCCTCGACCAACAATATTAATCTGTTCCTGAGAGCTCATCGTTAATCGAAATAATCGTCAGTCAAGTTAATTTTCCCCATAAGAAATAATGGAAATCAAATTAATCCGTGCAAGACACCCAAAAATATTGAAGAAAAATTTTTTTACCACATGAAATATTAATTTTAATGCACACAAACTGAAGAAGATATGCACAGTTACATGACACTTACCTTTATTGAAGATCTGGTGATGATTGATGGGATAGGAGGAGGGGAGAGAGTTTATGGTGTTAGTGTTTAGAAGGGGAATCCCCTTCCATTAGGACTTGAGGTGGCAAGTTCTTTTCCGTGGTTACTTCCCTTCTTCTTTTAATGCCACTAGGACCAGCTTGAGAGTCACTGGACCTCTGTCGCACAACATATCTGTCCATAGAGGCCTGTACCTCCCGTTCCCTTATGACATTCCTAAAGTGTTTCACAACATTGTCAGTGTAACAATTAAACACTTGTTCAGGTTTCAATTCTTCACTGTCTATGTACTCCTTGAATTCCTACACATATTTTTCAGCTGCTTTTTGGTCGAATCTGGCAGCCTCGCCATGCCTTATCGCACTATGTATGCCACTACGATTCTTAAATCTCTGAAACCAACCTTTGCTGGCCTTAAATTCGTTCACATCACAACTAGTTGGTGGCATTTTTCTAATTAAATCCTCATGCAACTTCCTAGCCTTTTCACATATGATTGCTTGAGAGATGCAATCTCCTGCTATCTGTTTTTCGTTTATCCACACCAATAACAGTCTCTCAACATCTTCTAGCACTTGCGATCTCAGTTTCGAAAACGTAGTTGCACCTTTGGCAAGAACAGCTTCCTTGATTGCCGTTTTCTTGGCCACAATAGCAGCGATGGTTAATTGGAGTTTTGTGTACAACCTGGCCAGCTCAGAGACACGCACTCCACTTTCATACTTAGCAATGATCTCTTTCTTCATATCCATAGTAATTCTCACCATTTTTGCTGTAGGGTTGGCACTAGAAGCTTTCTTGGGGCCCATGGTGACTTATTTTGCAGGTGCAATCACTAAAAAGGCTGTGATAATATGAAATGTTCCATTTGTATGCTTGAAAGTGACCACGGTGGCTGGCTGGCTTGTAAACACTGGCCAGAAGTGGACGCGTCTTGGACAGAACGAATTACGTTGGTCGAGTTTTTTAGCGCTAGTCGAGGCAAAATTTTTGCATTAAAATGTATCGCTAGTCATATTTATCGTTAATCGATGCCAACGTTGGTCGAGGGTCCAATGTATATACATATATATATATATATATATATATATATATATAAATATATATATATATATATATATATAATATATATGTATAATTTTATATTAAAATATATATATATATAATATTTATATATATAATATTTAATATATAATATATATATATATATATATATACAGGTACAGGAACGCCCCGCTTTACGGCGTTTCACTTTACGGCATTCCGCTAATACGGACATTTCAAATTATGACCAAAACTCGCTATACCGGCTCCCCCCACCTGGGCTTTCTAATACGGTCACCGTGCCCCACCCTGTTTGTTTACATTCTCCATGAGCTCAGTAAGCACTAAGTCTCTCCATTTTGTCTGGAAACTCCAAAATTTCAAATGTTTTTAAAAGTTATTTCATATTTTATATATACTCTGATAATTATACTTATGTATACCTGTACCTAAATAAACTTACATACATCGAGTCATTTAAATGTCGTATATTACGTTAATATAACATTTTCATTAATCCATCCATGATATTTTTTTCAAAATTATATAATAAACACGATGCATAACAAAATAAATAAGATAAATACACCCCACAGAGAATAAATAAACATAAATGTGAGATGTGGTAAACAGACGACTTGCCCCAAGTGGTGATAATAACAATACTCGCCGAGTTCATTTAAATGTCGTATATTTCGGTAATATACACATTTTCATTAATCCATCCATTGATATTTTTTTCAAAATTATATAATAAACACGATGCAATAACCCTATAAATAAGATAAAAAACACCCACAGTAGAATAAAAAAACATAAATTTAGAATGTGGTAGCAGACGACTTGCACAAGTGGTGATAATAACAATACTCACCGAGTCTCATTAAATGTCGTATATTACGGGAATATACACATTTTCATTAATCCATCCATGTATTTTTTTCAAATTATATAATAAACACGATGCATAAAATATAAAAAAGATAAAACCCCCCACAGTAGAAAAAAATAAACATAAATGTGAGATTGTGGTAGCAGAACGACTTGCACAAGTGACGCCATAATAACAATACTCACCGAGTCTCATTAAATGTCGTATATTACGGTAATATACACATTTTCATTAATCCCCCATGATATTTTTAAAAAAATTTTATAATAAACACGTACATAACATAAAAAGATGATAAATACACCCCACAAAGAATAAAAAAACATAAATATAAGATGTGGGAGCCTGGTTTGTTTACTCTGCGCCTGTTACCTCTCATGTACTCATTCTTTCTCTCTCTCATTTATTCTTTTATTCATTTACTTACTCCTGACCCTACATTAAGACTACAAATATTTTAAGGTAAATAATGAGTGAAAATGTATAAACATTTTATCGCTCTGGGATGCTTAAATATCATAGAATAGTAGTGTGGGTGGGGTGGCCTGGTGAGGTAGCCGGCTATTACAATACATACCACACTTGATTTCTTACAATAAATACTACTTGTCTCACCCTAGATTAAGACTATAAATATTTTAAGGTAAGTAATGAGTGCACTATGTGTGTATTGTACCTTTTTATTGTTTTTTGATACCTGGTTCTATTGCTAACTTAATATATGTTAGTGTAAACTTGTTATCTAGTGTTTGTATGCATTTATAAGTGGAAAAAAAGGGTGTTCCACTTTATGGCGATTTCCGCTTTACGGCGGTAGCCTGGAACCTAACCTGCCATATAAGTGGGGCCCTCCTGTATATAGGTAGTAGGTTGGTAGACAGCAACCACCCAGGGAAGTACTACCATCCTGCCAGATGCCTGTGAAACAGAAACCTGTAACTGTTTTGCATGATGGAAGGATTGCTGGTTTCTTTTTCTGTCTCATAAACATTGCTAGATAACAGGGATATCTTGCTACTCCTACTTACACTTTGGTCACACTTCACAGACACACACATGCATATATATATACATACATCTAGGTTGCTCTTGTTCTTCTTTATTTCTTCTATTGTCCATGGGGAAGTGGAAAAGAATCTTTCCTCCGTAAGTCATGTGTGTCGTATGAGGCGACTAAAATGCCGGGAGCAAATGGGCTAGTAACCCCTTCTCCTGTAGACACTTACTAAAAAAGAGAAGAAGAAAAACTTAATAAAACTGGGATGCTTAAATGTGCGTGGATATAGTGCGGATGACAAGAAACAGATGATTGCTGATGTTATGAATGAAAAGAAGTTGGATGTCCTGGCCCTAAGCGAAACAAAGCTGAAGGGGGTAAGAGAGTTTCAGTGGGGGGAAATAAATGGGATTAAATCTGGAGTATCTGAGAGAGTTAGAGCAAAGGAAGGGGTAGCAGTAATGTTAAATGATCAGTTATGGAAGGAGAAAAGAGAATATGAATGTGTAAATTCAAGAATTATGTGGATTAAAGTAAAGGTTGGATGCAAGAAGTGGGTCATAATAAGCGTGTATGCACCTGGAGAAGAGAGGAATGCAGAGGAGAGAGAGAGATTTTGGGAGATGTTAAGTGAATGTATAGGAGCCTTTGAACCAAGTGAGAGAGTAATTGTGGTAGGGGACCTGATTGCTAAAGTAGGAGAAACTTTTAGAGAGGGTGTGGTAGTTAAGTTTGGGGTGCCAGGTGTAAATGATAATGGGAGCCCTTTGATTGAACTTTATATAGAAAGGGGTTTAGTTATAGGTAATACATATTTTAAGAAAAAGAGGATAAATAAGTATACAAGATATGATGTAGGGCGAAATGACAGTAGTTTGTTGGATTATGTATTGGTAGATAAAAGACTGTTGAGTAGACTTCAGGATGTACATGTTTATAGAGGGGCCACAGATATATCAGATCACTTTCTAGTAGTAGCTGCACTGAGAGTAAAAGGTAGATGGGATACAAGGAGAATAGAAGCATCAGGGAAGAGAGAGGTGAAGGTTTATAAACTAAAAGAGGAGGCAGTTAGGGTAAGATATAAACAGCTATTGAAGGATAGATGGGCTAATAAGAGCATAGGCAATGGGGTCGAAGAGGTATGGGGTAGGTTTAAAAATGTAGTGTTAGAGTGTTCAGCAGAAGTTTGTACTTACAGGAAAGTGGGTGTGGGAGGGAAGAGGAGCGATTGGTGGAATGATGATGTAAAGAGAGTAGTAAGGGAGAAAAAGTTAGCATATGAGAAGTTTTTACAAAGTAGAAGTGATGCAAGGAGGGAAGAGTATATGGAGAAAAAGAGAGAGGTTAAGAGAGTGGTGAAGCAATGTAAAAAGAGAGCAAATGAGAGAGCGGGTGAGATGTTATCAACAAATTTTGTTGAAAATAAGAAAAAGTTTTGGAGTGAGATTAACAAGTTAAGAAAGCCTAGAGAACAAATGGATTTGTCAGTTAAAAATAGGAGAGGAGAGTTATTAAATGGAGAGTTAGAGGTATTGGGAAGATGGAGGGAATATTTTGAGGAATTGTTAAATGTTGATGAAGATAGGGAAGCTGTGATTTCGTGTATAGGACAAGGAGGAATAACATCTTGTAGGAGTGAGGAAGAGCCAGTTGTGAGTGTGGGGAAAGTTCGTGAGGCAGTAGGTAAAATGAAAGGGGATAAGGCAGCCGGGATTGATGGGATAAAGATAGAAATGTTAAAAAGCAGGTGGGGATATAGTTTTGGAGTGGTTGGTGCAATTATTTAATAAATCTATGGAAGAGGGTAAGGTACCTAGGGATTGGCAGAGAGTATGCATAGTTCCTTTGTATAAAGGCAAAGGGGATAAAAGAGAGTGCAAAAGTTATAGGGGGATAAGTCTGCTGAGTATACCTGGTAAAGTGTATGGTAGAGTTATTATTGAAAGAATTAAGAGTAAGACGGAGAATAGGATAGCAGATGAACAAGGAGGCTTTAGGAAAGGTAGGGGGTGTGTGGACCAGGTGTTTACAGTGAAACATATAAGTGAACAGTATTTACATAAGGCTAAAGAGGTCTTTGTGGCATTTATGGATTTGGAAAAGGCGTATGACACGGTGGATAGGGGGGGCAATGTGGCAGATGTTGCATGTGTATGGTGTAGGAGGTAGGTTACTGAAAGCAGTGAAGAGTTTTTACGAGGATAGTGAGGCTCAAGTTAGAATATGTAGGAAAGAGGGAAATTATTTCCCAGTAAAAGTAGGCCTTAGACAAGGATGTGTGATGTCACCGTGGTTGTTTAATATATATATAGATGGGGTTGTGAGAGAAGTAAATGCAAGGGTCTTGACAAGAGACGTGGAGTTAAAAGATAAAGAATCACACACAAAGTGGGAGTTGTCACAGCTGCTCTTTGCTGATGACACTGTGCTCTTGGGAGATTCTGAAGAGAAGTTGCAGAGATTGGTGGATGAATTTGGTAGGGTGTGCAAAAGAAGAAAATTAAAGGTGAATACAGGAAAGAGTAAGGTTATGAGGATAACAAAAAAGATTAGGTGATGAAAGATTGAAATATCAATTGGAGGGAGAGAGTATGGAGGAGGTGAATGTATTCAGATTTTTTGGGAGTGGA
>NC_069470.1:25633989-25651513 GCF_026875155.1 Cherax quadricarinatus
GTAAGAAAATTATTCTTTCGTATGTATGTAATTTTATTCAGGTATACACAAATACAGTTACATAGTTATCATACATAAAAACATACGTGTAGAGAAACTAGGATAACCCCAAAAAGTCAGGGGTGACTTTTTTTCCATTGCCTTCACTCAGAGCTTCATTTCTTCTCAAAATGATTTTACATGAGAATGGAGGTTCTTCTTTATTAATTTCTACCGTACAATGTAGAGACAACCTGTACACAATGTAACTTGTACACAAACCAGACGTGTACACTTCGTTTGTTTACAAAACTTACTTTTTCGCTGGTTTGTTTACTCTGCGCCTGTCCCCTCTCATGTACTCATTCTTTCTCTCTCTCATTTATTCGTTTTATCTCATTTACTTACTCCTGACCCTACATTAAGACTACAAAAAATTTTAAGGTAAGTAATAAAGTGAACTGTATATACTTTTTTATCGCTCTGGGATGCTTAAATATCATAGAATAGTATGTTTTGGGTGGGGTGGCCTGGTAAGGTAGCCTGGCTGATTACCATACATACCACACTTGATTTCTTACAATAAATACTACTTGTCTCACCCTAGATTAAGACTATAAATATTTTAAGGTAAGTAATGAGTGCACTATGTGTGTATTGTACTTTTTTTATTGTTTTTTGATGCCTGGTTCTATTGCTAACTTAATATATGTTAGTTTTAACTTGTTATCTAGTGTTTGTTGCATTTATAAGTGGAAAAAAAGGGTGGTTCCACTTTACGGCGTTTTCCCTTTACGGCATTAGCCTGGAACCTAACCTGCCGTATAAGTGGGGCCCTCCTGTACTAGTATGTCAGAAACCCTGAAAGGGTTAAACTAGTGACCACACTTGACATAAACTCAGAGAGATGTTTTTGGGTCTGCCCAAATGAGATACACCTGTATGAGGAAATGACATCTTTATTAAAAGAAAAGAAGCCCAAATAAAATTCCTTCTTGAAAGACATGTCAGCATGGTATGACAGGTGGGAAAAAAAGATGGGTGGTAAGGACGGGGCTGTCTTGGACAGTGCTCCTGAGGGGGCTAGTGCTGTCCTGGAGGACAGTACTGGGGTGCCAGTGTTGTCCTGGAGGAAAGTGCTCCTGAGGGACTAGTGCTGTCCTAGAGGACAGTGCTGAGGGTGCTAGTGTTGTCCTGGAGGAAAGTGCTCCAGAGGATCCTTGTGATGCCCTTAGAAGATAAGTCATGAGGGTTCTAGTGTTGTCCGGAGGACACTGAAGAAAACCCTATTCAGTCCACAAAGGTTAAAAATAGAGTTACTGCTGGAGATGGATCAAAATGGGATGAGGCCTCAGGGAATAGTGTCGACACACTACCAGCAAAACCTGGGGGAAGCACTGATGTCCAAAACAGGGTAAAAGACATTGAGGAAACAGGAAAAAAAAATGCACCAGCAGTGAATGCAGCTACAATAATCCTAGCAAACAAAAGGGGACAATCTATGTAAATATTTATCCCTTTGGGGTATCTAAAGGGCCCACAGTATATCTGGTAAACCAGGTGGGACATGCACCTCTGACCACCCAAAAAATGCCGCACCCACATGAAAACGGAGAGTGCAACTTCCTTTCTTGCAACTTATTTCACACAGAAATGTGTCACTCATTAATCCATGAAAGAATAGCTACAATGCATACTGCCAGGCACATCATCTAAAGGGGACTAGTAGACACAGACCAGCCAGACTATGGGAAACACAAGAGAGGAATCACAACCTCTCAGGGACAGAGGTTTTTAGGGCCAAAAGCAAAAAAAGACTGGCAAGAAATGACAATAATCCTAAAACCACCTGAAAACACTTCAGGAGCAGAGGCACGACATTGGCCTCTACCCCAGAACTTACAAATATTAGAGCCAGCAAATAAAACCCACTAAAATTCCACCAATATGACATCTGTCTTTGCAAACACACAAGGTCTAAAGCCCCATAGGAGATTTCAACCTAACAACACCCTCAACTGAGCTAGCAAAAAAAACCCATCCCTGGCATATGTGTCATTTTGGCCCTAAAAAGTGGTCCCAGTTGTCAATGAATGGTACTACATTATCTTTACAGTGCTTGTCTAGCCAACAATTAACATCAATTGCTCTTGACAACCATCATTTGCAACACCCCTTCTTGGCAAAATGCCACATGTAACAGGGTGCCCCCCTTTCTTCCTAATTATGACTAAATTTCGCCCTGTACCTTCTAACTAAAATCCTCACTTCTACGCTTGCCTACATCATTGGGTCCAGCACTGAGGCAGAAAATAGGATCGGTCCCATTACCCTTCATGATGTTGTCAAGCCGGCTAACAAATATCTTCCATCCCAGCCCCAGGAAAGCAAACCCTCTGTCCCTACTCCTATCCTTCAAGCAGAAGGCCCTATCCATGTACCTAACCTGGCTATCCCCAACGTTTCTACCTTCCTTTGGGGTCGTTCATCATGATATTCCAGTAGTCGATTCACATTCATCGGGTAGCACAGAGAATGGATTTTAAAAGTTTACACAACAGTTTTTCCTGATCTTCGTTGATTCTACCTCTCCATCAATCCTCATGATTCTTAACTTTGTCCCATGCTTTTTCCATCCACTTCCCCAGGTTCCTTTCTTGGCTTGAGGATTCCAACAGGGGGATTATTGCAAATCTTCTTGTTTTCCCCCAGTCAGTCTCTGTATCTCAAGCTTAGCCACCCTCCTTTAGCTCTGGTAGTGTTTTCTCAAAAGAGGACATCTTGTTCAGATTCACAGAGAGCACACAAGAACATCTTCACAGCTTAAGTATAGGTTGCCACTGAGTTAAACACAGGTCACCACCATTTGCAGCTCTATACATCACTAGTGAGGCCTCATTTGGATTATGCTGCTCAGTTTTGGCTCCTTACTACAGGATGGATACAGACTCATTGGAGAACAACAGAGAAGAATGACTAAAAAAGATTTACTGTATGAGGAATCTCCCGTATGAAGATAGATCATGAGCCCTTGAATCTCCACTCTGTGGAGACACATAGGTGAGGGAAATTTCATCATCGAAATGTATAAGTGGAAGATGGGGTTAACCCTTTCAGGGTCCAAGGCCCAAATCTGGAGACACGCACCAGTGTCCCAAAAATTTTCAAAAGAAAAATTTTGGGAATTTTTTCTTATGAAATCGTAGAGAATCTTTTTTTTTTTTGTGAAGGTAATAAAACAAAATGTACGAAATTTGGAGGAAAATTGACGAAAATTATGCTCTCGCGAATTTTGATGTGTCAGCGATATTTATGAATCGGCGATTTTGCCGACTTGACTCCCATTTTAGGCCAATTACATTATTCCCAATCAACCAAATTTTAGCTATTTCACTAGTATTACTTTTATTCTATCGATTGAGCACAAGAAATCGCCAAGTCAACTGTTTCAATACAAAATAAAGTGATCGGAAATTGTTAATTTGGCCAATTTAAAAACAAAGTTCAAAATATTCCAATTTTAAAATAGGGTCCAGAATGAACAATGTAGGCATTCCTGGCACTAAACTAACAATTCCTCTGTTCATTAGTTATGTTTTGAGGCTTTACAAAATAAATTCCATTTTGTTTTTTTATTCACATAATGAATTTTATTCACACAAAAAATAGAGATTTACGTTATGCAATACTGTAATAATTGTATAAATATCATCACCATATTTGTGAATTATATTAGACCCACCAGTGACGTGTATTAGACGTGTGAGGTCGCTTGTTTACTCTTGAAAATCGGCAAAATTTTAAAATTTCCGCTACTTTGAGCTCAGTTTCAAGCCATTTCCAATGCTAAAACCAATCAAAATCATCTCTTATTTCTGTAATATTCTTCCATTCTATCCAATCGAGAACAAAAAGAATTCGCAAATACAACTATAAAAAACATACAAAAAAATCAACTGCAAAAGTTGCTGTTTTAAAAATCGAAACTATATCATGATTTCATTTTTTTATCTCTCATTTATACACATGTGCTGCAGATCTGTTTTATGTGGTGCACACATACCACATAGATGTTATTCCATCATACTAGGCCCAATGTACCAATCACAGTTTATCATATTGAGTCTGAGCTCATGTCATAGATCTACGGTTTTGGTCCTGACCTTAAAGCCGTAGATCTACGGGACGGACCCTGAAAGGGTTAAAACACAGGTATATAACCTGTAAATGGTCCAAGCGATCTATGTTCACATGTTTAGTGCTACAAAAGTATCTCTAACTTATTTTTTAAATATTGTCAAATATACAAAAAAAAAGTAGATCAAAGTTTTTTTACACATTTTCAAATGCCAAAAAACAAAAACAAAAAGAAGAACTACTTTTTTTACATACTTTGAAATGTTGAAAAAACGTATACAGTGAGACCCTCGCATACCGTTGCATCACATAACGTTAATAATGCATAGCAATACATTTTATTATCCGCTAAAATATTGCCTCGCTTAGCGCAAAAAACTCGCTCAGCGCTATTCGTCAAGATGCGTCTATGTGCGGCCTGAGCCAGCCTCACATGTTCCGTCGTGTCCATTGTTAACAAGCCAACCTCCGCAGTAAAATCCAAGCATACAATCGGAACATTTGTATTATTACAGAGATTTTGGTGATTACATTCTGCAAAATAGTGACCATGGGCCCCAAGAAAGTCCTAGCCAACCCTACAAGGAATAAGGTGAGAAATTACGATAGAGATGAAGAAAGAGATCGTTGCCTAATAATGAAAGTGGAGTACGTTCTCCGACTGGCCAGTAGTATAGTAAAACCCAACAACCATTGCTACTATTGTGTCCAAGAAAACGGCAATCTAGAAGTGTTCTTGCCAAAGGTGCAACAATGTTTCCGAAACAGAGAGATCGCAAGTGATAGAAGATGTTGAGAGACTCATATTGTGTGGATAAACAAAAAACAGATAGCAGGAGATAGCATCTCTCAAGTGGAATCAGTGATCATAAGTGAAAAGGCTAGGAAAGTTGCAATCAGGATTTAATTAGAAAAATCCTGCAACTAGTGATGATGTTGAGTGAATTTAAGGCCAGCAAAGGTTGTTTTGAGAGGCTATAAGAATCTATGGCATACATAAAGTGTGATAAGGCATAGTGAGGCTGTGCCAGTCAGACCACAAAAGCAGCTGAAAAATATTGCAGGAATCAAGGAGTACATAGACCAGTGAAGGACTGAAACCTGAAAGTGTTTAATAATTGGGACGAAACAGCAGGCCTTTTTTTGAAGAAAATGCGAAGCAGGACCTACTATCACTGCAGGAGAAAAAGGCACTCCTAGACCATAAGCCCATGAAAGACAGGCTTCTCTGTTAATGTGTGCCAATGCTAGTGGTGATTGCAAAGTGAGCCTTTAATTAGAGTATCACTCTGAAACACCCAGAGCGTTCAGAGCAAAAATATATCCTCAAGGCTAATTTGTGTGTGCTGTGGAGGGCAAACAGTAAGGCATTGGGGGGGGGTCATAACGGAGCGAGAGGTACAGACTCTATGGACAGATATGTTTGTGCGACGAAGTCCAGTGACTCTGAAGTTGGTCCTAGTGGCATTAAAAAGAAGAAGGAAGTAACCGACCCCTGGAAAAGACTTTGACAGCTCAAGTCCTAATGGAAGGGGAGATTCCCCTTCTTAAACACTAAGACCAAACAACACGCTTCTCTCCCTACTCCCATCCTATCAATCATTACCAGATCTTCAATAAAGTTAAGTGTCATGTAACTCTGCATGTTCTCCTTCAGTTCGATGTATAAAAAATTAATATTTCATGTGGTAAAAAAAATTTTGTTCATACTTTTGGGTGTCAGGAACGGATTAATTTGATTATCCATTATTTCATATGGGAAAAATTAATTCGCATAATGATAATTTCGCATAACATGAGCTCTCAGGAAACAGATTAATATGTGGATTTATGCGAGG
Source organism: Cherax quadricarinatus (assembly GCF_026875155.1). Classification (NCBI taxonomy): domain Eukaryota; kingdom Metazoa; phylum Arthropoda; class Malacostraca; order Decapoda; family Parastacidae; genus Cherax; species Cherax quadricarinatus. The sequence continues at coordinate 25,639,944 of NC_069470.1, forward strand.
AGTCCACTGTATTATGTTTGGACCGTTTATGGGTTAATAAAGTACTGAGGGTGTCGAAACCATGAAAAAAACCAGAAATAATTGATTTAAGTTGGATAAATTTAGATTTAGAAAGGTTTTGAAAAGAGTGGTGGATGCAGTAATGGTCTCCAAGTAGGATAATTGAGGCTAGGACTTGAATAGCTTAAAATGAGAAAATAGAGACAAATATATGAGTATGGAGGGGGCTGGGTTGGATGGTGGTCCGTTGGTATGGTAGTTAATTCCCTTGGGTAGTTTTTGCAAGGAACTTGCCTTTGTAATGGGGCCCAGTAAAGCCTTCTGCTTCTGCAGTTGTTCCTGTATTCCCTTAAGTACTTAATGAAAGAGAGGAAGAACAGTGCAGCAGGCTTCTTGGCCTGTAACTAGCCAGGTCCTTCACAATCCAACTTCACTAACAAAATATTTCCCCTAACCTAATTTTCAATGCTACCCATGGAATAAGCTTTGCTAAGTCTATACACAAAGAACCCGCATATAAAAAGAGAGAAGCTACGATGATGTTCCGGACCAGACTTGGACCATTGACAAAGTCACACTGTGACAGTGTGACTTTGTCATGGTGCAAGTCGGACCGAAATGTTCGTCGTAAGCTTCTCTCTTTTTTATGTGCGGTTATTTGTGTATCTTTCCATCACGTTATGTGCCTTTTTTTTTTGTTATTTTGCTAAGTCTAATTTACCATGTGCAAATGATGTTGCATGTGCATGACATCTTGAATAAAGCCAAGGATTCTGTTAGCTTTATTGCGAACTCTTATCAAATGTTGCCTTGGTTTTCAGATTACAGTGACCTTCTTCCCTTTTTGTTGGGCTCTGTTTTTGCTCATTACCATTTATCCACTGAATTTTCTCAGATAAAATTTATTGCACCGTTTTTTTGCTTCCTCCATTCCACTTGTGGTATGGTATAAATATTGGCTCCATTTAACATTGCTTTCCTCCGTTCTTGTTGTGTGAACGTACCTGTCAAAGTGTCCGCATGCACACAAAGCCTCACTCACATGAATTCTGAGGCAATGACATAGGAAACATTTAGTCATAATAATTTGACTGTTTTTGTACTTTTTAGTCCTGTGAGAGTACTAAATTAAGCCACCATGGGCCCAAAGAAAGCTGCTATAGTGCCTGCGCATTGATAAAAAGAAGGTGAGAAACATGATAAGAATTCAAGAAAAAACTCGAGCAAAGCACCAAAGTGGAGGGAAAGAGATTCAGTGATTCTACACAATATGTATATTACTAAACACATGAGTCGATAAAGGTTAGATCACCAGCCATCAATAAAGTGTAGCAATAACAGTGTAGCAAGTAAGTTAAGCGATTAAGTGATAGAAAAAAAAAGACACGAAACTGACTCCTCCCAATGTTATTGGGGGTATATAGCGCCACTGAAGACATACACCGCCCCCCAATCTTATACACCACCCTAAACTAAGGCCAACATCTCCAAGGAACAGTAAGTGTAAATACAGTGAAACTTCTACTTACGAGTTTTATAATTCAGTTCCATGACCTTGCTCGCATCTGGATTTCCTCATTTGCAATTAATTTTCCTCATTTAAATTAACTGAAATGCAATAATCCCTTCCTAGCCTCAGCAGCATGACAAGATACGTCAATATTATCCACTAAATATCACCTATTACAACTTTATTTATCTATCACAATTTCATATATGACCATAAACATATCAATAACATAGAAAACCTAATATATACTATAGAATGAAGGAATGTCCATTATGTTGACAAGCAGTGGAGGTGGTCACAACCACTCCTGCATTGTTTTGTGGTAATCATACCATCAAATGACCGGACTTTGGGAATGCCTTCTATTAACCCCTTTGAGGGTTTCGGCCGTACTAGTATGCTTACGCCCAGGGTATTTTTGACGTACTAGTACGCCTAAAAAAATTCTAGCGCCCACAAACAAGTGGAAAAAGCTGGTAGGCCTACATATGAAAGAATGGTCTATGTGGTCAGTGTGGCAAAGTCTAAAAAAATCCTGCAGCACACAGTGCATAATGAAAAAAAAAAAAACTTAGACCGATTTTTTTTTTTTGGAATAAAACACGACTGTGCACTGTATTTTTGTATGGTATTTATTTGTTTGTATTCTAATTTTTCTTGGTCTCTCAATTTTATAGAAATGTAAGACATATTATAAGAAATTGAGATGATCTGACTGGCAGCAACGGCAGCGGCAGCAACCGGTATCCAACCAGCTCTTCATTCTCAGAAAAAAACATCGCTCATCAAAACTTGTGATGGCCTAAGTGAAAGGAATCAACTTACATGACCCACGTAGCCACAACATTGACCCAAGAATACTAAGAATGTAACCCAAAATCTTGACAAAATAAAAGAAGATCTAAGAAGACAGCCCTGCTAACCCCAAACACTTGCCTCGCTGCAGACAATTCACTTAACCCAAGCTCCGAGAAAAACATACCTTCTCCTCTTCTCCTCCATTGCAACACAGTATTACTTTTCAGTGATACTAAGAAAGGATATCGCAGAAGAAACAACACCAGTAATATAGAATAACAGTAAGCAAGGACCCTAGAACTCAACTTGTCTACCCAGCAGACGCCCGGTGTATCATCACCCCCCTCAGACCACCGCCGCCACCCAGGAACAACAAACAACAACAACAAACAGGCTGACATCCCCCTCCAACTCCACTCCCTTCAAAGGATTCACCCCCATGATAACTCAGGTATGATTATCCTGACAATATCAAGGACTACAAGCGTTGCTCCAGAAAATGAAATCTAAGATATCAAAGCAACACTCGAAGCGACGGAATCCAAGATAACCAACCTAACAACAAGATCCAAAACCTTGAAGAGGAAGATACATCGGGAAGTGTTGACACAAGAAAATTACTCTAAAAGCAGCTATAGCCATCACACTGAGCAAATAACAACAAGTAAATATGAAGTTGAAGAAGCAATCAAGGACTGAAATCAGAACATGCACACATTCGACTAAATGAATACCATGATTTCCAAGACAGACAAAACTAACTGAACAAGATAAGTTGTCTGATGCAGTTATATAAACAGACCACACATTCCCAAGTGACATAACACAAGCACAGTGCAAAGAACTGCCATCCAAGGATAATACAGAACCACGTACAAGTCATCGTGCAAAACAATAAATCAAAGAAACACGTTGCAGGAAAACCATGAAGTAAACACAGTATAATGATCCAACTTCATTCATACGATAAAAGAAAGTGACCTAATTACATCAGCAATTACAATGAAAAATGGAGTGTACATAAATGAGTGTCTAACAAAAAAAACGTCTAAACCTTCTTTCAGGCCTGAGAAAACTTAAACAGGGAAAACAAAATACAATCAGTGTTTCAACACGAGATGGAAAATACTAGTAAGGAAAACATCAACAGACTACAATATACCATCTCAAACAAACACGATTTCTCTACCTTCCTTAGAAAAGCTGAAATTTCTGTAACAGATTAGATAAGTGCCCTTAATACATATATACTTGTGGTGCAAAATAGTGTACCATAACTATTATATTGTGCATTATTATTTTTATTTATTTTTCACATCACTAGCTAATAACCAATCTACCTCCAATACTCTATACTTCTTTCTTAACTGTATTAATTGCTCATAATTTTAAATTACAAGTCAAATCTTACTTCCAAATTAATATATTCATTTTCTTCCTGTCCATTTAATTTTTGTTTATCACTACTTGTTTTTTAGTCACTTTTCATTGTGTAATGCAATTAAGTGGTATATTTTCCAATTACTTTTTGGTTGCAAGTACCAAAACTATCTTTTGCTAGCTAGACCAACTACCTTCATTTTTTTTTTTCAACTTTTTATTGTGCAATAAACAGCTCAATTTATTTAATATTCAAATCAGATCTTACTCCTAAAACCAATATTATTTCATTAGTGATCATCTGTCCATTTAAACTTTGTTTACCATTACTTAATTTTAGTCCCTTATACTATATTCTACCTTTTTTTTACTTTATATAACTACCACCTTTTTATATATTCCACAAGAGTTAAAATAATACCAATTGCTATTCTTAGGGCAAGTAGAATAAGTTCACATTTTTGCCATTATATTTCCAAAAGCTCATTTATTTGATTAACCACTTTTATTGTTCACCCACAACTTATAATAGTCCCCTTTTATATTTATAAATTATTACTATAATTCCTAACATTAAAGAATTACCTTTAATATAGTACCTACTATCATATTCACCAACTCCATTATTTGATCATCACTTTAATTTGTATAGTCCCCTTTTATATTGGTCTCCTTTATTTTAGCTAAAAAAAAACAAAAAAAAAAAAAAACACTTACTAGCTCCATTAATTTTACCATTTGTTTAAATAATTCAGGGCTATTTTTTAGCTATAAGCGACTATTTACTTGTTTTATACTTAATTCTAGCTATAAGATTCACTACAAATCTTATGATTACAAGGCTTGATCCCTGATACCAACCCTCCTTATTTAATGACCTTAAATGATCAACAGTTACTGTAATTACTACACTGCAGAACAATCAAAGGCACTTCTCAGTGCCAACACAACATAACTATCTTTAACTACAATATTCAGATCTTTAGCAAGCATTTACGATTACCTCAAAGCATTACATAAATTCCTTACATGCCAATATGTCCATCATTACACCTAACTGAAAACCTGGCTAAAGCCTGAAAGTACAGATTCTATGCCATTCCTGGTACACAGCCATACACAACTGTAGGTCAGACCACAAGTGGGTGGCACAGCCATATACTACTCGAGACCAACTAAATGTATCACTAATTACTTGCACAAGGATGAACAAGGGGAATATAGTAATGGCTTAATTCAAACCAAAAGACCTACAAAAACCTCTCACATTGATAAACATCTACAGGTTTCCAACAGACAAGCATTAGCCAATTTAGTCAAAACGCTATGAGTATGATAACTGGATGCAACGCATGAACAAAGATCACTTTACTACTCTCCAGGTGACTTCACAATATAAAACTCCTGCGAAGACCCTGGACCCCACACGTTACTGAATACACAAACACAATGAGTACCTGTATGTTGCTACCACAGTAACATAAACCTACAAGATTACAGAGACTAGTGTTTCCCTACTTGACCACATCTGACCAACAACCATATCCCCTTTAAAATCAGGCATAATTTATTATCAGATAAATACCAACGAGACCACTACCCTACTTTCTTCCTCATAACAACTCTGGTAAACTACCCCAAGAGCACTACTACAAAGTCACCTACAGGTACTTCACAATGAGGCAGCCATATAATAACTTCACAACAGGCAGTAGCAAACATAGGACTGCACACTGAGCTAGAAATCAATACCTTATATTGAACGATATGTATTAATAATTTTTCTAAAAAGGACCCAATACCTCTATAATAAGGCACTGCCTAAAAGAACTAAAACAGATACCGCTAAGAGACTGAACAGTCCTGGCTAACACCCCAGCATTCTCAAATCCATAAATAACAAAACACCAATATGTAATAAACATAACGAATGGGTCTCATAACCAGAGACCAAACAAAACTTGCTCGTCAATCCTAAACAGCCCTGATAAGAAGGGCAAAAAAATTGTAATTATGAGAACAGATATCCAACTTACGAGGTGAATATAAAAAAGGACCGGAAAACGCCTACAGAAATTCTGGAACAAAAAAAGATAATCACGAAATAGCGAAATAAAATTTAGCAAAATCAGAAACTACCCCACCCTCCCCCCAACAGAAACAGCAAACAGACTCATTGATTTCTTCTCCACTATAGTGACAAAACCTTGCCAATAAAATCCCACACTCAGATACCCCAACCAAATGACACCTCACCGGCAACTAACCCGAGACACTACTGTTCCTACTCGACAACCCATAACGAAGTCTCCCTTACTTATCAACTCAACTAAAAAACAAGGCAGGAGATTTAAATACCTTACCACCCTTTAATATACAAAAAAAGTGTCACAAGTGCTATCACCAATCATTGCAACCACTCTTTAACAATCCATTTGAATCCTTCCACCTTCCTCTTACAGTACTCAAAATACAAGGGTCCCCCCCCGACCACAAAGGAGGAGACCAAACAGAGTTGATTAACTATAGGGCAATATTCCAACTTACACCCTCTCTCAAAAAATCTCGAAAAATTAATTCATAAACGAATCTACATCCAACCTTATCTCCCAAAACCTCAACCCCTGCCAATTTGGGATTCAGGCCTAAAAAAAATACTAATGAGCTATATACACTTGCTAGAACATATATAACACGCAATAGAGAAAAATTAAGTCCCACTGGGGATCTCATTGACTATGTAAAAGCTTTTGATACAGTTGACGCATGACTTGCCTCCTCTAAAAATTGTCACACTATGGTATAAGAAGGCACTCCCCTCAACTACCTCAAGTCATACCTCCTCAACAGAAGCCAATATGTGTACGCAAATGGGGCAAACTCTTCGCACAAACAACCAATACAGTTGGTGTCCACAGGGAGAGTGGGTCCTTGGCCCTCTACATCTTTTCTCCATACATAAATGAACCTACCAAATGCTTCGCAATTACACAAACTCACACATTTGCAGATGACACTACATTACGTCTTCTCCCACCCAGCCCCAGTCACGCTAGCCAATAACTGTAAATATACCGAATTACAGAAATATCTACCTGGATGAGGACTAACAAACTTACACTTAACATTGACAAAACCTACTTCATTCATTTGAAACAAGCTACAGATGCCCCTCTTACATAATGATAAACGGATCACCTATCACAAAGCTAACATAGGAAAAATTCTTTAGGAATCCACCTTGATAATAACTCAAATTTCAACACATATACAACAAATTTTCTAAAAAATTTCCAAGACTGTAGGCGCATACTATTGAAGATACGTACTATGCTCCACAGTCAGCCCTCCTGCCTATATCACTCACTTATTTATCCCCTATTCACCTATGGAAATATTTGTGCATGGGGCCAACAACAATTAACCATCTCAGACCACTAATACCCAAAAAAAAGGCTGCAGTAGAATGTAACAAATTCTCACTACAGGCATCACACTCCACCAATATTCAATACACTAAACCTACTCACCATACAAAACATCCATACTTATTACTGCACCATTTACATACATAGAACACTTAATTCTGATATTAAACCCTCCCCACAAACATCTACCTTGCCAACCTCAACAGAACACATGAACCCATAACACAATGCACAGATCACTCTTTAATGTTCCTCGTTCCAACTCACACTATGCATAAACTCTATATGCACATAAAAGGCCCCTAAAATCTGTAATTCATTACCAGTAAATATAAAAGAAACACTACCTGTTTAATAAAATCAAGCACTTCCTTCTCAAAGAACTCCTAACTCACCCAAAACCAATAAATACAGAATAACTAGAAACCTTATAAATTATATATCTTAAATGTACTCACAAATAATATCACATAAAATGTTAAACCTAAAACCCAATCATAACTTTACTATTTTTTAAATACATACACTACCTAACAAGAATACTCCATACGACGAATGTACAGCAATGCATACAACCATATGACCTTCTTTGTAATACTCACTTGTGCTTTATAGTAATCTGTTTACATTAATGTTTTATCACTGATTTCATCATTGCTGTATTAATCTTAAAGTTAATTTTAAGCCGAGACTCCTAATGCTATGCATAGGTAGAAGTGGCTTTGGCATCTGCTCTTATCTGTATTATTTTTGTACCTCTGTATGGATGTGCTCAAATTGTATTAAATAAATAAATAAAAAAAAATAAATAATAAATGTAAATCACCCCAGTACACAAGTAAAAACACATTCCCTGACTATATACGAGTCATCCGTAAGTAACTTTAAATTTTAGCATTAACTAACATTGACCTGGCAGAGTGAGCTTTAGCATCAACCTTGATATTGATGAATGTGTCCAAAATTTTTTCCTACAAAAAACCCAAAGCCCTTGTTTAACTTGCATTGCTCAATAAAAACAAAGCAGATCACAGGAATGAGACTAAACAGCCCCAGGCATATCAAACACCACCTCAAATATATCGATAAAAAACAACTATATGTAAAACAAACAGAATGGGTCCTAATAACAAAGGATCACTGCCAAAGTTACTCGTCAGAACTTCTAATCTTAATAAGGAGGTCTAAAAAGCTGAATTATTTGAAAAACAGACTTTATATGACATAAAAGGGATATAAAAAAACAGGGAAAACTTATCTGAAATTCTAGAATCTAAAAACCTGTCTCGAAACAGTGATTATCTAACGAAACCAAAGACCCTCTCCTTCTAAGGCCAACCAGAAACTACCACAAATTTAATGTCTTTTCACAACTGTAGGAACAAACCTAGTAAACAAAATCACAAACAAAAACACTCGTGCCAAAAGATTACCTCACTGGTAACTACCCAAATACCTTACTACCACTCATAGTATAAAAATGTTTCTCATGTTTTGTCACCAACTATTGCAGCTATTTTTAACCTTTCACTGTCAGTTTCCATAATATTATGGCTTGCAAGCCAATGTTGGTGCCATAATATTAAGCCAAAATTCTAGCGGGTTCCAATCTTGCAGAAGAAAGCTGGTAGGCCTACATGTGAATGGGTCTGAGTGGTCAGTGTGCACAGTATAAAAATCCTGCAGCACTCAGTGCATAATGAGGGAAAAAAAAACCCGACTTTTTTTTTTTCTAAAACACCGACTCCGCGGTTTTATTTCCTAAGATATTTATGGTTATATTCTCGTTTTCATGGTCTCATTTGACAGAATGGGAAAAAATTTTACAGAAATAGAGATGATTTTGAATGGTTTTCTTACCAAAAGTACCCTTTAAATTGAGTTCAAATTAGAGGAAATGTTCAACTTTTTTCCCATGTTCGAGAGCAAACAGATTCATGTCACACGTCCAATACGATCAATTGGTTGGTCTACTATGCTTTCAAACATGTGCTGATATTATTTAAACCATTTATACAATAATGCAGTAGTCTGCATAACAGTAAATCTTGTATTTTTTTGTGTGAATAAAAATTCAAAATGGAAAGCAAGCGTAATACAAGAGAGGCCTGGTAGATGTGAATCAAGAACATAGAAAACATTATTTTATAGCTAGATGTCCTGCATTGTTTATACTGGCCCAACTTTGAAACTGGCCTTACTTGAACTGTGTATGATATTGGCCAAATTGCCAATTTCTGATCACTTTATTGAGTAGTTTAAATTGGTACATGGGCAGTTTCTTATACTCATTCAATAGAACAAATGGAGTTCTAGCAAAATAGCTATGAGTTTTGTCAACTGGAACAATGGAATTGGCCGAAAATAGGGCTCAAAGTGAGCAAAAATCACTGATGTGCAAATATCGCCGAGACCGCTAACTCTGCGAGAGCATAATTCCCTAAGTTTTCCATCAAATTTCATAATTTTGGTGTCATTACCATCAGAAAAAAGATTCTCTTTCATTTCAAAATAATCTTTTTTTTTTTTTTAATTCTTCAACACTGAGAGCAAGTTTTTGAGCAGGGTCCGCACAGTGAAAGGCCTATATCAAACCTGCCACTACTATCTAAAATCTTTGAAAAATTAATTCACAAACTCTACTCCTCTTGAGTATCCCACAACATACTTTACCCATGCCAGTCTGGATTTAGACCAAAAAAAAAAAATACTAACGATACACTTATACACATGCTTGAAATAATATATTCGGTACTCAAAATGAAAATCCCTGGGACTTTTCATAGACCTACAAAAAGCATTTAACACTGTTGACCATGACTTATTGCACCTGAAGCTTGAACACTACTCTGCTTTGGGAGATTTTGTAGAGAAGTTGCAGAGGTTGGTGGATGAATTTGGTAGGTATGTAAAAGAATAAAATTAAAAGTAAATATAAGAAAGAGTAAAGTGATGAGGAAAAAACATTAGTAACAAAAGACTGGATACAAATTGGAGGCGCGGAGTATGGATGAGGTGAATGCATTAAGATATTTAGGAGCGGGTACGTCAGCAGTTGGGTCTATGAAGGATGAGGTGAATCATAAATTGATGAGAGGGAAAATGGTGAGTGGTGCAGTTTGTCTATGGAGACGAAGAACTTTGTCCGTGGAAGCAAAGAGGGGAATGTATGAGAGTATAGTTATACAGGTCAGCGATCACAAATCCAGCAATCAGTTATTCGGTTCCTTCAGTTATTCGGCACTAATTTTGGCTAGCATAATTTCAAATTTCCAGGGTTGCCACACCAACCTGCTGGTACTGTTTGGTGGTCCTACTTGCTGCATAAGTCATTCCAATTTCTTTTTCTCCATTTATTGTTTTAACCTGCCTACTTTTAGCCCTAGCCATGGTTCCAATGAATAAAAGAAATGCTTCTCATTATGTAAAGCACCTACACAGTACATTATCCATTAAAGATCAGGTGGCTTTGAAGCCACTGTCGGTTGTCATGAGCTCAGTCTCATGAAGCAGGAGAACATGCTTTATTATTACGCTAATATCAACACTACAGCTTATTTGCCTATCACATTTGATCTAATATGACATAAGAAACTATATAAATAACATAAAACATGTTAAATACTCAGAATGAATAATATTTGGCATAACACCGAGCAGTTCGACAGAGTTTATGAGGAAGATATGGTAAACAAATACCATTCTCTCCTTGTCTTGGTGGATTATATTAGAGAAAATGGAATATAGCACAGGGCTAACTATGATATACGCTTGTACTCCACCATAAACATGAAACAAAAAAGTTATTTTCTCTCTATAGATTATCACACATAGCAGCATAAGTGTAGAGAACCTAGGATAACCCCAAAAAAGTCAACGTGGCTTATTTTTAGTACCTGGCTTGGGTTAGCCATATATGATTTTTGGTAAATATTCGATTCCCAGCCAGGGTAGAAACATTAGGGGTGTTTCTTTACACCTGTTGTCTATGTTTACCCATCAGTAAATGGGTACCTGGGTGCTAGTCGACTAGTGTGGGTGTTATCCTGGGACACTGACCTAATTTTCTTGAAATACTCAGCATAACAAGTACCTTTCTATACAGTAGTATGTCACTGATGTCAGCTAGGCCTGTATACCTTGTACATGTACGTGTAGTAAATAAAGATATTATTATTATTATTATTATTATTATTATTATTATTATTATTATTATATTATTATTATTATACCTTGTACATGTACGTGTAGTAAATAAAGATATTATTATTGTTATTATTATTGTTATTATTATTGTTATTATTAATAAATTCAAGTCTCTTCTCAAAGATCACTTACTCACCCAAAACCAAATAAATACTGAATAACTGAACCTTATAAATTGTATATCTTAAATGTTTCTCACAATTATATCACATAAATGTTAAACCTAAAACCCAATCTAACTTTTTTTA